>JAQOOD010000006.1:3091221-3528564 GCA_029633175.1 Citrus glauca | reverse complement strand
GTTTTGTGGACATGTTATATCCAAATCTTGCAGCTTTGGTAGGTAAAAAAATGGAGGGGATGGAGATTTGAATGAACTGAACGTTTGCTCATTTTAATTTGCTTCTTTTGGTTTCCAATACTTTCAGTTGACCCAAAATATATATAATCACTTGCGTTTATGGCAGTGAAATAAATAGACACAGATTCTCTCATTATCTGGTGTTTTGAATAATGTTTTCACATACATGTATTGTTATCGATGTATGGTTAAAAATTTATTTATTTGTTGTATTTTCATTTATCAACTACCCATCACTTTATTATATTTATCGTAAGAGAATTTTAATTTGTAACTAAATAATCTATTTCTTTTTAATATATTCAGATTTTAGGTTTTGATCTTATTTAGATCAAGTCGAGGAACGCATTTTCATACATCTCATTTGGTACTTGAAGATCTTCGTAAGAGAAGAAGTCGACCAGTGTCCTATCAATAGCATCAAATGTTGAATTTCAAAGATCGGTCATGTACTGTGGAAATTGAAAACCGGAGGCAAGTATGGCTCTATTTTAGCATCTTTTAGCATTAATCCTATTTTCATTGGCTCGAGGTCAGAGTCTCTGTTCAAATCAAGTTCAGAAGCTCAGTTCTGTTAATTCAATTTTGTTAAGCAAGTAAAGTATCTATTAGCACCAAACCATTTTTGTATATCAATAGAGGCCTAAATCAACCAGCAAAGGGAGACACAACATCGAGCATGACAAATAAGGCAGGGAAGAACTTTTAGGCTTGGCTGTAAGAAACACAATAGTTAATGTGCAGGCAATTATATCACCAGGGCTTTACAATTAATATCAATGGCTCCTGCATCTCCATTAAGATTCTCTTTGACAGTGTGGTATTGTGTCTACAGTTATAAAATAAAAATTCATAACGTGTGATAAACATGATTTTTCAATAATAATTCAGATCAAAACTGTAAAAATTTTAAGCTTTTTATGATAGAAGTGTAGGATAAAATTAACTTAACTTTTAAATTATAGTAGCAAATGTTTATCGACCACTTTATGTTGTAGCTTAAAGCTACCCTTGCTCAGCTACAATATCAAATAATGCCCAAGAAAGGCAATTCAACTGACCAACACAACTTGAACTCCTTATCATTTCAGGGTCACACTGCTGTTCAAAGACTTCCAGGAGAGCTACTTCTACTTGAAAAGGGAAGACCATGAGGACCGCATGACCATGAAGCCACCAAGAGAAATACTTCAAGATTCCATAGAAACAACAAGACTAGCAATCAACATAGCCTAAATAATCTACAATAAAAGCAGGCGTCAGAACTTGCGCCACAACACTAGTTACATATCTAACTATGTTTATTTATACTGAAAGTGAAAATTCCGTGAAAGCATAGTTTCAATAATATTAAATAAAATAACTAACCAATCATAGTGTAGAATTTAAAAACACATCAACCAGATCGAGATCATAGTTTACTTGATAAATAATACCAAAGCTCACAAAATGCTGTATCATCATTTGTTTTTTACAGTATCAATACATTATACAACCACCAAGAAACTTGTGTAAACCCCATAAATCAAATCTCCTATTTACTTTAAGAATATAAACTTAGCGAACAGGCTAAACTGCAAAAGTAAAAAAGAAGAGTTCCATTAAAAATTGAGGAGAAAGAATTCAAGATTGAATTTCTGTTGCAAATCCCTCATAAGTCCGATTTGCCGGAGTGAGGGCGGCAGGTTGTTTGGTCACGGCAACCAAGATGTCAGCATACCCAACAACCCCAACTAAAACATCATCACTTTCATCCTCTGTCACCCATACATGGGTTGCCCTATGAGAAAGCATCTGAGCCATGACTGCAGCTAATGAACTTGTAATTTTACATGTCAAAGGAGTGCTTCTGCCCCTGTACATGCTCCGGCCGGTACCAAAACTTGGACTCCGGCTGGCAGCCAAACAAGGGCTAGATGGATTGAACCCAATACTTCGACTACAGAATTTTCTCGGCCTTGTTGAACCAACCCCATTGACTGTATTATTTTCTCTTAGTGTTGAATTAGCAGAATAATCAGGAAAGGATCTTGGAGTTACATTATCCTCTACACCCATTACAAACTGTCCCGCAGAGAGGTTGGCTAAAGCCCATGCTGCAGCTAAATAATCACATTTCCAAAGTTTTGAAGCTGAGATCTCTCCTATAATTTTATACTGATCTTCGGAGGTGGGCTCCAAGACAGCAATTGCACTGGGGTCTCCAGGTGGCTTGAGGGTAGCTTCAATGGCTGAGACAGAGGCTTCGATGGAACTGTAGTTAGGGTTAATGACTCCAAGGGAGCTGATAGATGAGAGAGGAATGGGTGCAAGTGCACCGAGACAGCCAATTAGGAAACGGATAACATCTTCTCTGGAGAGACAACAAAACTTATCACGCACAGAGCTGGTAGATGATGAGGAAGGGCGGTTGGCGTTGGCAATCAGGTTGTTGCTACTACTGTTAGAGGCATCCATGTTCTTGAGCCATTTCCCATTGTATAAAATTGAAAATCTCTTACTCATTCCTTTCCATACCACGCTCTTTGGAACTAGAAGACGCCTCACACCTTGCTTCATCATCTCCAAAGCATCTATCAATCTTGAACCAGAACAACAGAATGACATAAATAAAACTGAACATTCATAGTGCATCTCTGAAGAGCAACCAAGCCTTGTTACATTTTGCATTTAGCGTTCTCGTTTGAGTTAAGAGATGTCATGTACTTCCAAGCATCTTAAGTAACATATAACTAAAAATGTTTTTGGAAACAAAAAGTCATTGCACAACAATTCGTATCTCCAAGGGCACAGATTAACAATCATTCTGTAAGGCACTACATTAGTGTCTGCAATCATATTATGTCAAATAAACTTGAACAGTCTCAAAATAAAACCAAGGGGCTCCTCTACATGATATTATGAATAGCTTGTTCCAAAATTACATTTGAACGAATCAAAGATTCTTACACACGCAACAGTACACCGATATATAAACTTCAATTTCTATCCTCCAAATCAATTATTCAGTTCCTGATATAGCTCAACATTTGTAAACAGTGATTATCAATAATTTTCTGAAAAAATGATGAGAATTTGATGGAACTAAAGCCTAATGCCAGATATATTTGGGTTCAGTCAACAATAAGTTAAACTATTATTGTAAATAAATAGCATAACTTTATAAGCCAGTGCTAGTAACAAACAAAACTGAATGAAAAATAGCAATAAGTTAAGGTACAAAAAATTATCATATTCAACAGAGTATTCAGTTACTTTGCGCTTCTGACTTCAGGAGATTACAGGAATGAATTGTTTGTATTGCTAGGGGTGGCAATTCATGTTACCGTGTCCTACTCAGGTAGCATTAATGTATGATCCGAAGAAAATTTTGGTCAAAATAAATAGTATCTATTTACTAATCGAATCAAAAGATCAAAACACAGACACGGCCATATATTAAACTTTTTTGATCGTGTCCCATTTAACATGACACAGTAATAAAAGAAATGTATAACATACACATTTTCGTTCCACAGCACATCTTTGGAATTTTATTTAAGCTCTTTCTTCCTCTGTTTTCTCAGCATATGCTGCTTAGGTTTTGAGAATTCCAAAATTGCTTGCATGTTCTCACAAGATTTTAGAGAAACATGTTACCCAAAAAGAATGACAGAGAAGGAAGATTACGAAAAAAAGGCTGTGTTTTAGAGAACACGTGTTGTGAAAACGAATGACAGAAGAGGGAGATTAGGAAAAAAAAAAAAAAAGGGCTGATGTTTTTAGAGAAATACATGTAGTGAAAAAGAATGACAGTGAAAAGATATCAGGAAACAAAGCCTGATGTTTGAATGTTATGAGAATTGTTGTCTTCAAAGGTAAGAATAATGAGTTGAGAAAGTTGAGTGATATTATTTTTTTACTTCTTTTGGAATGAAACTACAAACACAATTTTGTTTTTGTGTTTGTTAAAATAGCTAAGTATTTTGTCAACTCAATAAACCCACCCTGATAATTATTAGGTTGTCAGGTTGTAAATTACCCGTTTGACCATGATCAAGTAAGGTGGAGTGCTAATTGGTAAGCCTCTGTATCCTGAGAGGGGATGCATTCTTAGTGAGCTGTGTTGTTTTTGGTTTTGGGCTATTTTGGTCTTTGTAGTTTTCTGAGTGTTTCGTTTAGAATGGGACTTCTCGTCCTTATTTTTTGTGGATTTGTAGTCCCACCAATCATTGTACATATCTCATATAGTTCTTTATATAATCTTTTGTTTTTTAGCAAAAAATAAATAAATAAATAATATAAAAAATAAAATAAAAATGTAAGGTTGAATGCTAAAACCATTCACGGCCACCCTCATCAAACTAAAGCTAAGAATTTGGGGCCAGCCAAAACCTACTTTCTTTTAGAAATGTGACACTAATGGCATTTTCACGTAAAGATGGCCCTAAGAAATCAAACTGATTGTGAAAGCAAACAACACCAACATCAACCACCATGGAAAACCAAACTACCAACTCTCCTTGGCTGCTAAAAATTGAATTCAAACTCCTAATCTTAGGTATGCAAATGTCTGTGTCATAAACCCTACATTTTGTCTTCAATAATTCTTGTTTCACTTTAGGGTATTTTTAACAGGCTAAATGATGAGAATAAACATAACACAAATGAATCATTATCGAACTTAGTTATTGAAAGAAAATGGAAGAAAATTGAAGTCTCAAGTATAACTCAGAACGGTAGAACTCTTTAAAATGAAATGAAAAACTATAATGAATAATCAATGCCCACAAGGGTTACAAGGAGGATAGTAGAGATATGCTACGTTTTACTAAAACAGACCCAACAGAAAAGTATAGGTGCGGTTGGCTATACTACGATATGGCACTAAAGCTTTTCTTTTTTGCTTCTTAATGGACAATTGGTCCTCTCTCTATTTTGATTTTTCTCCATTAATACACTTTCGAGTTTCTTATAAAAAATAAAAAATAAAAACTGAAAAAATGACACCCTCATCAAAGACAACAAATAATGGAAAGAGTGACTAGAAAAAGATGAGTCAAACCATTGCAAGTTCACAATTTCCATGCAAAGACACGTTTATCATAAGGAACACATAATTAGATTGTTTTAGTTTTTTTTCCTAATGCGATGTAGCTCCATTGTTTCTTTATCAATAAGGTACTAGCTGGAAAAACCAGTCAACACTAGAAGAAAACAGCAAAACATGCATCTCAATCCCTTTGAAGGACAAAAGCAGCATAATGGGACTAAGCGCGCAGCTGGTATGCCAACAGAACAAATTTACTCCCCTCGTATCAATTTACTTTTCATGCCGTTTCAGGGCCTCAAGACGCAAAGATAACATAGGAGATGTTATTGACCAAGATAGAAGCATAAAAGGCCTCCAACCAGATCAGGTGAGGAAGAAAACAGATCATGTTATAATCATAACTCACAAATAATTATTTATGATAACTTAGAAAAAGTGAAAACAAAGTTGAAGTTTTCATTTCAAGTCCATTGGGTTCAATGACATAAATTTGCTTAGGTCTTTGATAAGAGCGAGACAGAGAGATTAAATGTCAATAAGATAAAGTACCCAGTAAAATTCCAGTACTAGTAATATGAACCAACCTAAGAAATAAATCAGCCAATACCCACACATTATCAGAATAAATGTAAATTTAAACATTTATCAACATTGGTGAGGAAGTACAAATAATAGTAATAGTCCCTATAATTTACATCAACAGGACGTGAATTGCTCAATTATGCTTTCCACTTGTTTGGAAAAAATGAATTGAATAGAGAAACCGCATCACACTTGGCTATCGCAGATTTGATGACATCGTAAGTGACTCATATTTTGATTCATCATCACAATTGAAGCCATTTAACAAAGGAAAATTTTCATGAACGGCCCTTTAGGTTTGCTCATATATAACAGAGCTCTCTATTTTTAAAACTCATCAGAAATCTCGTTGGAGATTTGAGAATCATCAAAAATTTATCAGGAACCTCCAAAAGAAGTTTTTGCATTTTCACTATTTTCTAAACCCAAAAGATCTCCCTATAGCTACGCCATAACTCAAGAAGGTGAATGAAACACGCATCTAAAAAAATTACTGTCAATAACTATACCTCGACACAATCCTTAAAATTGATACCATAACACTAGTCATAGCAATACATCATCATCTTCAAAAACAATCCATAACAACAATCTATTTGCAGCTTCGATGCATAGATAAGCCATAAGCAAGCATGAAACCAACTCAACATAGCATCTTCAACCGGAAAAAAAAAATTAAATCGAGATCCCAAACATTAAAGAAAGAAAAATTAAGAGATGAAAGAAGAGCTAACCGTGTGCCAGGATCAACCTGCTTCAGAAGAGAATTATTAGGCACAATCACTTGAGAAACGGGGGTCTTCATAGCCTTGTCTTGATCCTCCAAGCAATCAGATTTGGCCAAAAACGCAACAATATCAAAAGAATTGAGAATACCGACAAACCTCTGCTGCCTCATTTCACCATTTTCGATGATACCCACGTGCGTTTTCTTCTTCCAAACGGGAATCCCACATTCAGTCGACTCTCCAATGGCCTGAATGGCTGCCTCCACCGTCTCCGTCTCGTAAAACTCGGCCAGCTCCGGCTTCCCCACCGTAAGATCGCCCACCACATGATAGATAAACACAGATGCCATCCCCAATAGCAAAACAAACAAAGCTAACAAAAAATTACTATTATTAATAACAAAAGTTGCCAAAACTCTATTGCTGAAAAGGAAAGTGAGAGTTATAAAAGAGAGTGAAGAAAGATGAGGAGCAGATGAAAACCAGTAATGGGTCGTCGGTAAAGGCTTAGAAGAAGAAGAAGGAAAGTAAAATGATTTGCCATTTTGTTTCAGCAAGGTTAAGGTCAAGGTTAAATCCCATCAAAAAAAAAAAAAGAAGACTCTTGCTGGACAATTTATTTTGTGCTTCACTGAAAAACTTTTGGCTGCAAATTATGTTACAAAGAGAAATGAAAGATTTGTCTACTATTAAAATGTGGTTTTGCGGGTGGATGAGACTGGATGATAATGAAATTCATAATAAACAGAAATGGGTGATTTCAATTTCAATAATTGAGAAAAATTTGGATTTGCTGTCGTGTCTTGGTCAGCTTAACAACTTCTTTCCATGAAGGATTGTTTTGGTTCGGTCAACCAGTTGACTGTACAATCGACGCTGTTAATTTTTTTTGGCATCAATAATATAATTGTTGGTGAAAAAAAAAATGTGTCATATAATTAGGTTGCATTATGTGTACAATAAGTCTATGAAGAATATGCTCTTACAAAACAGGGAAATGAAAATTAAACGATAAAGGTAAAATAGAAACTTAAAAAGATTTTACGAAAAGAGTATCAACCAACTTATTAACTTAAAAAGTGTAGAGAATATCTCTCAAAATATTTTAAGATGCCTCGTATTTATAGATGATTACTTCAATAATAATAAAAACTTCATTAAAATTATTATTCAACAATAATAAAAATTTCATTAAAATTATTACAAGTAAGCATGATACCGACCTATACGGATCCTAATAAATATCTCACCAATAATCACATACACCAAGGATGTGAAAGAAAATTATGTTAGTGAAAATATGAGCCACCAACATAGGCATCAACTGTTTTGGAACCTTAATTAGCTCATTTAATAAGAGATTAATAGATGTTATCATCAAAGACAATCTCATAACTAATGCATATCTTACCCTGAATATACTTAAAGACCTAAGTTAAATAGTTAAATTATCCAAAAGACCCTAGGAGAATAATGACTTATTACAGCCGACCAAGTGTCCAAATGGATACCAAGATATGCTCATGTGTACTTAGGGGTGGCAAAAAAGTCCGGGCCAGGCCCAAGCCCGCCCAGCCCCGACCCACAGGCTTAAGCCCGGCCCTCACCCATGAGGACCTAGACAAAGGCCTAAGAAAAAAAGCCTGAACAAAACCCAAGTCCATTATTTTTTTAAAAAATAATTTTATAAATTAAAATAATATAGTTAAAATTGAAAAGTAATTTAAAAAAAAAAAAAACTTAAATTCTTAACTTATAAATTAATTATGATTCAAAAAAATTAAAATTATGATACTAAATTATCTCTTTTATGTCAATTAATTAAGAGAGCTTTTGAATTAGAAAATTCAGTATTAAAGAAATTTAAAATTATGAGTTTTTATTTATTTTATTTATTATTTTAATTTGAAATATTTATTTTCTTCAATTTATCTATTATTGTAATAACTTGTTAATCATTAATTTATTTCAAACTTATAATAATTTAAAAATTTTAAAATAAATAAGACCCAAAGCCGACCCGAGCTCGGACCCCTAACTGATAGAGGGCCTGGACATGGGCTTGAAAAAGCCTGGCCTAGGCCCGCTGTTTGTCAACCCTATGTGTGCTCTCTGTATAATGCCAAATCCGTCTTATTTATCTATGATTGTAATAACTTGTTAATCATTAATTTATTTCAAATTTATAATAATTTTAAAATTTTAAAATAAATAAGACCCAAAGTCGACCCGAGCCCGGACCCCTAACTGACAGAGGGCCTGGACATGGGCTTGAAAAAGCCTGGCCTAGGCCCGCTGTTTGTCAACCCTATGTGTGCTCTCTGTATAATGCCAAATCCGTCTTGAAAAATTAAGTTCAATTTCTTCCTTACAACTCTGAACTTTTTACTAATATTAGGGTTTTTCAAAAACCCATCATCCTTTCCACCCTCTCCAACACTTACCAGATTTGACCGTGCCATTACTATCCGCCACAAGTGTCGAATGACCATTTACTCTTGTTTTTAAACATGTCCCAATTATGTTCACCCCAAAAATATTGTTGTAAAATGAATCACCCCACATTACTAACAAAACCACCACCTAAAACCAAGTTTTTATAATATTTGGGTTGAAATAAAATTAGACCAAAATAATATATATATATATATATATATATATATATATATATATATATATATATCTTTAGATTTTGATTAATAGTGCAAAATACTTGTATAAATAAAAAAGATATAAATGCTTTAAAAAAATTGTAATTAATTAACAAGCTCGTTCAAAATTTATTTATAAATTAAGGAAGTAAAAGTAGTTATAATGAATTACAACCTCTATCTTTTGCATTGGATTCATCAATTAAATTTTCAAGATTACGAGAAAGAGATTTTGCAGAAAAATAGTTAATTGTACTAAAGGTAACAAGGCTATAGAATAGTTAATAAAAATAGGTTTTATTATAATGTTTTAATCTGTAAATAAAACCTATAAATAGCTAGTCTTATTTTCTTATATATACTATAAAGGGTCCAATTTAATGGTAATTCCACACAACATACTTCTGAAAATAGTTATTTAAATAACATGATAATATAAGAATTAAGGGAAAGAGTATTCATTTGATTTAGAATTTTAAACTTTGTTAAAATTAGAAAAACTTTATTAAGTCATATGATTTAATAAGAAGTATAAATTTTTATCTCTAACTTTGAGAGGAATATTTTCTCTTTCTAGTTGCTTTTAGTAGTGATAAAGTAATGATTAATGAAAAATAAAATTACAATCCTATAAAAATAATTACACCTAATTTTATTTGAACTACTAATATTATAATTGCACTTGAACTTCATTGAACTTCATTGTAATTTTTAATTTATCATAAAAATATTTTATTCATAATTTTTATTTTCTTGTGCATAAATATGAAAAATATTTCATTCACAAATGAAACATATCTCCATTAACTATTAACTAAGTTATGATTTCAGAAATGAAATATTAATGACATAAATTATAAACATAAAAAAATTAGAATATTTATTTAAACTAGGACTTAAATTAATTTTTAAAAGCCTATAAAAAAAATAAAAAATTTTAATTGTAAGATATTTGTAAAATCATGATATTTTATATTTATTTTTCA
This sequence comes from Citrus glauca, assembly GCA_029633175.1. Lineage (NCBI taxonomy): Eukaryota > Viridiplantae > Streptophyta > Magnoliopsida > Sapindales > Rutaceae > Citrus > Citrus glauca. The sequence goes on along the minus strand of JAQOOD010000006.1, from coordinate 3,518,525 downwards.
TTAAAAAATTTTACTTTGATATACTTTGGCTCATGGGCCTCGTGCTTAACCCACTAATGAAGCGTGCTTATTACGTGTGCCTTTTCGTGTGCCGTGCTTTTGCCCATTTCTAATCGTGTCGTGCTTTTAAGGCTCATGTACTTAAAATTTTAAACCCAGCACAGCCCACATACATGTCGTGTCGTGCCACGTGCTCTACAAAAATTTGCTTGTTTCATGTTGTGCCCGTGCCGGGCCTCATGTCGACTAGCCCATTGGCCATATCTAAGTATGTTTGAAAAAAATTGAAAAATTTACCACTTTCACCCCTTTCTAACTTTCACTTTTAATAAAGGCGACACCTCCATCCATTTTTCTTATCATGTCAACCATTTACAATCCATTTAAATCATAATACCCCTAAAACGTAAAGCAAACAAAACTCAGCCCAAAACCTTAAGTGCAATAGCCATACACCATCTTCACACTCCAATGCAACCCTCTTCATTTCTCACATTCATCAACCAAAAAAAAAAATTATCCAAATATCACTCAACCCACATTTATCAAACTATAATATTTATCTAAGCATTGACGGAAAAAAATCAATCAATAATGTTAAGAGTAACAAGAAGTTAAGATTAGTAACTCTTCAAATTTTTTTTTTGACGGGTTTGGTACAAAAGGATATTCTTGTTTATTTTGTTAAAATATGGGTAGATTAAATGGTTAGTATGAATTCATACATTCATAATCAATAGAATTCTGAAAAAATTGGGTGTTCAATGATATTGAAGATGAAATCCAAAATTTGGGCAACAAGTGCTCATCACCTAGGTGTTGTACAAATTTACGATGGCCTCTTGCCTGCCACTCGGATTATAACATTTTATCTTAGACTATTGGTGCCCGCGACATGCCACATACAATCGCATGCGATCTGGGTGACAGGTGTTGTTGCAACTCAAGTTTGTAAACAATTACATATTTAATTAATGTAACAATATTGTTTTTTAAAGTGTTTTTTCTTAAGAATTGTTGTTATTTTGTATTAGATTTAATTGAGTCAGTTGTGCTTAAAACGTATTCTAATAGAGCATGGGAGACATTGAACGATGCTGTATGGAATGCGAAAATGGAAATCACTTTTATTTATTCTCAAGTATATATAAATAAGGAGCAAATGCCTCCTTTTATAGTAATACAACTACAAAGTAGTGAATAAATTACAACTACAAAGTAGTGAATAAATATCACAAATATAAAAAATAATAATCCTTAAATTAAGTAGATAATGGAAGCTATAGAAAGATTAAAGGTTGTTTGTGGGCACATAAGAAATATGCTTGATAAAAATCCATATAAAATTTAATCTTTTCATAATGACAACAAAATTTTAGTTTATTAATTATCTTTTTTTTAAAAAGTTTAATCAATTACGATAATGAGAAAAAATATATAAGAAATAAAAATATTATATTTACAAAATAAAATTCCTAGATAATAAAAATTTCTTCTGAAGGAATACCAATAATTTCATCATCTTCATTTTTTTTTTTCTCGAAAGTTATACTAGTTTGAATCTCTACTTGCATAAAATCCCTTTCTAAGAAGTTATCCCAAGCGAACCCTTAATATTTTCAATTAATAATTTAATTTTTTTAAAAGAAAGTATTTAAGTTAGATACATTTATGACGTTTTCTATAAAAACTAGACAATAGTAGTTGGGCTTATAACTTTGACCAACAATGCCAATTTTTGTTATCAATTTGATTTCTGTATTATCAACCCCACATTTTATTGATGCTTCCAGTGTAAGCTATTATTTTTGTTTGATTTCTTAATTTTGCATTCTTTCTAATCAATTTATTTATTTATTCAATTAAATTTCTGTTGTTGTAAATTTGGTGAACTTTCACCATTTGAAAGAATCCCCCATTTAAAGTTTAAGTCATTTAATTGCCCATTAAACAAGTATAAATAGAGGTGATAAGTTGTAAATAAATTCAATTAACGACAAAAAATTTATCAATAATAAGCTACATGGCTATTAACATGGCATTAGAGATATTTTGTCTTAGTCTAAAATTTATTTATTTACTCATAACATTTATTAATTTTTGTTTTTATCAAAACAGTGCTCATAAATAAGAAGATATAATTTAATTTGGGTCCACATCCACTCCATAAGAAGACTTCTTTTATTTTTCTTTTTCTAACTTTATTCCAACTTGTGTTAACTTTGGGGCAGCATGTATTGTCATCATTTGCCACTACCACACAGAGAAAGGGACGTTACGGATGAGATTGAAACGTTGATGGGGGTTCTCAATTATTGTAAGAGCTTTGTCGACACTTCTAATTTCTTTCATAGAAAAATTGAAACTATTGAGATATAGCAAATGTTTTGGGCTTTTGGCTGCATTCACTTGAGATTTTATATACAAACGTGATAGCTTGTTTTCATTCTTACAAAAGAATTTTAGTTCATTTTATAATGCTGTAATTAAAATCACGATTAATATTGTAATTTATTTAATATAAATTATGTAAATAAAATATAAAAAAATTAAAGTTAACATAAAATTTATAAATCAATATAAATGTAAAAAATTATATAAATAAAATATCAAACGCGTAAATAGAAAGTAAAATAAATAAATTAACACAGAAGTGGTAAATTGGTGTAATATTGATAAAGAAAACAAAAACTTATAGATGTAACATAAGACTTATAAATCAATATTAAGTGTAAAATACAACATAAACTAAGTAAATAAAACATAAGACATGTAAATAGAAGGTAGAACAAGTAAATTAACATAAAAGTGGTAAATGATATATTATTGGCAAATAAAACAAATTTTTTTGGATATAACATAAAACTTGTAAATTAAAATTAAGTTTAAAATAAAGCATAAATAATGAATGGAACATAAAACTTGTAAATGAAAGGTAAAAAAATTAAATTAATATAGCAGTGATAAATTGTATATATCATTGGTAAATAAAACAAAAACTTATTAATATAACATAAAACTTGTAAATCAACATTAAGTGTAAAATAAAATATAAATTAAGTAAATACAACATAAAACCTATAAATAGAATGTAAAATAAGTAAATTAATATAGGAGTGGTGTAATATTGGTAAACAAAACATAAATTTACAGATATAAGATAAAACTTGTAAATTAACATTAAGTGTATATTAAGTAAATAAAATATAAGATCTATAAATAGAAGGTAAAATAAAAAAAATTAACATAGGATTTTGGGTTTACATAATACATGTGATGATATATGTGATTAAAACTTATTCTCAAAATCAAATTTTGGAAAGCTTTTTTTTTATATTTTTCAAACTTGTTTGTAAGATAATTGATTTTGCATCCTTATAAACCTTCTCGACAACAATCCTCTATGATCTTTTTAGTATAAGTAAGAAGTAAAGTTTGAAACTATATGAAATATGTGTAAAACTGAAAATTAGATTCAATTTTATTGATATTTCATATGTCTAATAATATAAGAATGTTTTTTATTTTATTTTAGCTTGATCCACATCAAGAAAAATAATTTTACTTATATTATCTTGGATAGTAAACGAATACTACAATAGAAAACGAAAAAAAAAAGTTTATAAATGACCTAACATGAATATAGAACTTATGGTTATACCAATTTCGTAAAACTTATTTCAATTGTTTTCAATACAAATTTTTTTTTTCAATTGATGATAAATTTTCATGTAACAAAAAAAAAACAAATATATTTTATTTGAGTAATGATATGCTTATAAAATCTTCAATTGATGATAAAGGTTTTTCTTTGCTAAAATATATTAAATAAGTTAACTAAGTTAAATAAGTTAACTAAGTTAAATAAGTAAACTATCTGTTAAATTAAAGTTTAATGTTAATTTCAATTTTTATATTACTTTTATAAGTGTTTGTTTTATTTGAAATTTTAAAACACCAATTTACCACTCTTATATTAATTTACTTGTTTTACTTTTTATTTACTAATTTTATATATAATTTATAAAATTTATGTTTATCATGGCATTGATGCCATAATTTTAATCACGACATCATAGAATTTTCCAAGAAGATTTTATAAGTATATCAGTACTCAAATCAAATATATTTATTTTTTTATTATATGAGATTATTACTCAAGAGTACAACTTATATTATATGAGATTTCAACAGATGTTTACAAATCCAATTATTATTGGAACTAGTTTACATTAATTTTTATGAAGCACTGTCCAGAGTTTTACCTTCTCTAATATTTGAGGGATGTCTACTCGATCAATATTTCAAAAAGGAGAAAACTGTCTTCACTCAAGTTGAGGAAGGAAATTAAACTTCCACAATACTTTGTGGGAGCTCAAACCCATGGACTCACAATTGTGAAGTTTGGATTTTAATCACGAACTGAAACCTAGTGGCTAAATCAAATATATTTGTTAAATATTAGTAATGATTGAATAGTTTTACTCGTCTGTTTATCTAATTTTAATTTAAAATTTAAATTTTATTCACTCTCCTGTTTGTTAAAATATTAAAAAATAGACTATGACTCATGAATATCATTGGCCAAATAGCTTAGTTAGGAAACATGGATTCAAATGGGTCATAGACTCATATTTAGGATTGGGGAAAATTGGGTTCGGATCGGGTTCGGCTCGGCTCGGCTCGATTAGATTCCAAGTTGGTCGGATTGGGCAGAAATCCATCTGAGTAACTAAATTTGATCCGATTCGATATATATTCAGATTAGATTGGATCGGATAAAAAAATTGGGTTGAGTTTGGTTCCGATCGGATTTAGACTAAAACCAGTTTAGATTGGAAAATGAAAAATTTATGCCCACATCATTGGAAAAAAAATAATATATTACAATTTTCTTTACCACTGGTTTTCTTTATCATTAGCTGGTGAACATTAAAATTTTATAATTTATATATGATAATAATCACAACATCAAGAAATACCATCAAAATTTTAAAACACAAGGCTTGGGTTGCCGGGTTGGAGAAGTCGGGTTGCTGGGTTGAAGTGGAGCTTGGAGGCGAGAAACTTGGTCATAGACGGAGCCACAGATCCAGTGGCTGTGTCTGCAAATGATCGCCGATTGTTACGCTACGTCTTTGCGTCAATATCAGTTTGCTTTTGTGACTAAAACCCAATACGTGAAACCCGATTGTGTGAGAAATTCGATTTGTGAAAATTGGAGAGTGAAGAATAAAAAAAAAAAAAAGCGAGGCTGTGGAGATTGAAGAGTGAAAATTGGAGAAGAACCAATGAAGAGAGTGAAGCGTGAGGCAGTGAAGTGTGAGTAAAGGCTGCATTGTGTAATTTTTTGTGTGTGCGTGGGTGTGTCAGTGTGCGTGGAGGGGGGTGGGTGGCGGGTGTGTGTCAGTGTGTGCACGTGTTTCACCCCTTGTGTGTGTGTTTTGATTTTATTTATTTATTTTTCAATAGCCAAATCCGATTGGATTTTCGGATCGGATCCGATAACAATCTGATCAGGTTAGGTTAATTACTTGATTCGGTCCGAACCCGATTATTATCCTAATATGATCGGATTGTTATCGGGTTGTGTTATTTCCCCAGCCCTACTCATATCATTGGCAGATTCGGGTCAAGTTCTTTTCTTTGGTTCTGCCAACAAAAAGCATCATGAAGCCCAAATGTTAAAGTAGAAAGTTCAATTGCAGGTTTAAAAGAAGAATATGAAGGACCACCGTCATATAATAAAAGAAAAAGTAAAAAGAATAAACCTAAAAAAAGAAGCTTTTCCATTTTTCATAATAATTTATACGGATAGGATGATCAAGACTCCTCAAACCCATCAGGTTATACTATCTATCAAGTAAGGAAATAGTCATCTATTTGCATCAATTAAGTCTTATTTTTATTGAATGAAAGACGAAATTGTCCATAACAGTAGTGTTGGGAGTACCGTTCTATGTATCGAGCAATTGCACATTCAGGCTGCATCCATCATTCCTACTTGTGGAAGCTAAGCTAGGCGTAAATGTGCACTTATACCATACTTAATTCAAGCGGACTTTCGCACGGATTGCTCATAGCTCCTCTTGGATGAAGCTATGGAGTTCAAGTAACTACTCGGGGAACGTCTTGAGTTTCCCTCGGAGAGTGTGGCTTAGTCTTGGATGAGAGCCGTAGATGCTATAGATAAGTCAAAGTACTCCCTTTCGAGACTATCAGCTTGTTCTCCCAAACTGTCGAAAGTATCCTCTATTGCGGACATTGAGGCTTCGAGAATAGCAATGCGAGGCTCCAAGGCATTGAGGGAAGAAACCTTGGACTTGTTGTGAGTCTTTACTTGGACACAACCATGAGCTTGATCTTGGGATGCATCTACATTGATGACAATCTCTTGTGAGGTCCTAAGATTCGGAGTGTTGGCTATTGTAAAGGCACCACAATATCAAACTCGTGGTTGCAAGGAGAATAAGTAGTTATCGGGTATTAGAAAAGAGGAAAGACTAAGCGGTAAATATTAATTTCCTTGAGGAGAAACTAGAAATTTGATTGGATTGAAATTATAAATTTTTTTATTAGATTTCACCCATAAAGTAATAAATTAAAAAAAGAAAGAAAAAAAGATGCTTTCTTACTCTCTAACTCACGCTATAATAAGAACAAATTATATCGTTAATTGGATTCATTTTAACTAAAAATCTAAAATCATCCAAAACTATCATCAATGTACATAGCTTGTTTAAATAAAACCATAGTATCACATTCAAACTTAAATCCATTAATTAAAAAAATCACATGAAAGCTAGTAAATTCATTTTTAGTTGAATTAACAATTACAGATATGTCATGTGGACAGAATTTTATCTTTTTCTTTACTAAAATTAAATTTTATTTTAAAAATAAAACTTTTTTTATTATTTAACGCTTCATCGAGATGACTTTAGCCATTCACGAGATTAAGTACCTATTTCATACAAATAAGAAACCATAATCTTATTTGCGAAACAAAAGAATTCAGGGATGCCGATGTTATTACCCCATTTATATTTCCATTTGTGGCTTCAGAAAAATTTCAAGTACACACCCATGCTGCAAGGTTGCTTCTCTTCTCAGTAAGTCTTTTGACTCGTTAGAATTTTTTGTTCATATTCACTCGCATGTCCATTTTCACCCATCTAGTACTCTTTATTTACATCCACTGCAACTGAGCTGTTCGTCAGTTTCCTCTGTCGGCGATTTTTTGTAGTTATATGTGACATGTAGTTGCAGTGAAACTTAACGGAGTACTCGAGCTTTCTTTCACTCATGGAACTGAAAAGGGTTTTAAATGTTCACTCCTGCCGAGCCCTTAAATTACAGATGCTGCCACACTTATTGTTCTTGTTACTGCTATGCTCTAACCCATCTGAGTCTTTAGAGCTTAACCTTGAAGACAAAGCTTCATTATTGTTGTTCAAATCACTGGTTCAAGACCCGACCCAGAAGTTATCCAGTTGGGTCGGGTCGAATTGCACCAACTGGACTGGTGTAGCTTGCAATTTCCAGACCGGCCATGTTGTCTCTATCAACTTGACCGACACGAGCTTGTCAGGTCAAGTTCATCCCAGATTGTGTAAACTATCATTTCTTGAATTCTTGGTTTTGTCTAGTAATGCTTTTACGGGCAGAATCCCGGCATGTTTTGGTGGGCTAAGTGGTCTGAAGACTCTTGATCTTAGTTATAATAAGTTTGTTGGTGTTGTGCCTGATGCAATTATGAAGCTTAGAAACTTGAGAGAACTTATTTTGAAAGGTAATCCAGAGTTGGGAGGCGTTTTCCCTTGGTGGGTTGGGAATTTTTCGATGAATTTGGAAAAACTCGATTTCAGTTTTAACTCATTTTGCGGGGAAATACCTGAAAGCCTGTATTACTTGAAGTCTTTGAAGCATTTGGATCTTGAAAAAAATAACTTAACTGGTAATGTTCATGATTTTTATCAGTCTTTGCTTGTTCTGAATCTTGGGTCCAATAGGTTTTCTGGTACTTTGCCTTGTTTTGCTGCTTCTGCAATGTCTCTAACTGTTTTGAAATTGGATAACAATTCTGTTGTGGGTGGTATTCCTACTTGTATTGCTTCACTACAAGCATTGACACATTTGAATCTATCTCACAATCACTTGAATTATGAGATTTCACCGAGACTTGTGTTTTTTGAGAAGCTTCTTTTGTTGGACTTGAGTTTCAATGATTTATCGGGTCCTCTCCCAAGCAAAATTGCTAAAACCACAGAGAAAGCAGGGCTTGTTCTTCTTGACCTATCTCACAATCGGTTCTCGGGTGAAATTCCCTTAAAGATTACAGAGCTGAAAAGCTTGCAAGCATTGTTTCTTTCGAACAATCTTCTGATTGGTGAAATCCCTGCAAGGATTGGAAACTTGACATATCTTCAAGTCATTGATCTGTCTCACAACATGTTGTCGGGATCAATTCCTTTGAACATTGTTGGGTGTTTCCAGCTGCTGGCATTGATAGTCAATAATAACAACCTTTCTGGTGAAATTCAACCTGAACTTGATGCTCTGGATAGCTTGAAGATATTAGATATAAGCAACAATCAGATATCTGGTGAGATACCGCTAACTTTGGCAGGTTTGAAATCATTGGAGATAGTGGATTTCAGCTCAAACAATCTCTCTGGATCTTTGAATGATGCGATAACCAAGTGGACAAACCTCAAGTATTTCTCTATCGCTCGGAACAAACTCAGTGGAAATCTTCCCAACTGGTTATTCTCGTTCCAAGCAATTCAAATGATGGATTTCTCAACCAACAAATTCATGGGCTTCATTCCAGACGGTAATTTTAACTTCAGTTTGAACTTCAATAAAAGTGATATTGGTAGAAGTATGCCTGCAAAGTCATTTGTTTTACCCAGAAGTATGGTGATAAGAATTTCTGTCGCTGCCATTGATACAAATGAACTAAGCTTTAACTATCAGCTGTTTTCAGTGGTTGGAATGGATTTGTCTGATAATTTGCTGCATGGTACGATTCCAAAGGGTCTATTCCAACTACAAGGTTTAGAATACCTGAATCTATCATTCAATTTTCTTGATGGTCAGGTTCCAGGTTTGTATAGACTGAGAAGCTTGAGAGCCTTAGATTTGTCACATAATTCATTGACAGGTCAGATACCCGGAAACATTTCAAGTCTTCAAGAGTTGACTCTTTTGAACTTGTCTTACAACAGCTTCTCAGGATTTGTTCCCTGGAAACAAGGGTATCAAAAATTTCCCGGAGCTTTTGCTGGAAACCCAAAATTGTGTCTGGAATCCTCACATGGAGAGTGTAACAGGACAAGCCTTCCACTGGTGCCTGGAAAGACCTTAAGAGAAGAAATAACCGAGGGACCGATTTCCATCTGGGCATTTTGTTTGAGCTTCTTTGTTAGCTTCTATCTGGGTGTTGTAGCCCTGTTTTGTTCAGCACGGACAAGAAGATACATTCTCCAGACAAAAGTTTGATCTAAGCTGCCCTGAACAATGAAAAACTTCTGTTGTACATTCACATTTATCTTTCTTAGGATAATTTCCTTCTTTCATTAATGTTACAATTAGTTATCAACTTGGCTATGCCAAAATGGTATTCTGAAGGTTTTGGATACTCTTATTTCTGCAATTGGGTTTATGTCTGCGGTACATTTGCTTGTTCTCACATGAAACTTATTGCTTACTCGATGACTAGCATTGTCCAATACAGAGCTTGATTCTAAGACTTAGAAAATGGCATTGATTACTATGAGCAGACACATTTTTAACTTCCAGTACTCACAATAAGTCATTTATCAGATTACTTGTGAACATTACCCACAGTCAAGAACTTGCAAAATGTACAAGATCTCTTCAGAATGATTTTGCTTTCCTATAATGGGGCTAAGAAGAGGCCCAAATTCGCAATAAAGTAGCTATATTTTGAAAACAACCCCAAAAAAAATTTAATACAAATCAAAGCTGTCTACTTGCAATGGTGCAATGGAGGCCAAAATTGCACCAGAAAATACACTGGATCATGGAAGTTCCTGATTTGCTTGTATGGATTAGATAGGCAGAAGATTTGCCAGCACAATGGTAGAAACCCCCATGATTCATGGCTGAGCACTCCCATCTGGAAAAACTCTCGGTCGCTAAACTAAAACTATGATTTGTCTCAAATACACCATGGTGGTATGACTTAATATCTGATTGGCCCTTCCAAGCTCCCTGATGCAAACTGGCAACAAAGAGAAACAGAAGTGACTGAACCGTAACAAAAATCAAATTAACATGCAAAGTGCACTTAACTGATTATCTTGTTGTTAATGTTGACGTTTCTTCTGTTTTTTGAGTGAGATGAGAGGAAAATATGAAATGACTATGATGACCATGCAAGAAAAGCATTTGCAGATTCAACAAAATTACAAATACTGAAAAAGTATCTAGAATTTTTGCTACAAATAGAATCCCACAAATATGGAAAATGAAGAATCTGAAAACTGGACCTCAATCATAAACTCAATATTTAGATTTGAAATAATACTATAAGTTTACCTGTCGAACAATTGGATTGGATGATGATGTGAATTCATGGGTCATTCCTTGCCAAACAATCTTACCCTCGTAGAGGAATATCAACCTATAAATAAAAAAACTTCTTTGTCAGGAGCTACCGCACCAAGAATTATAACTACATCTATATGTCCAAATATTTGGAACAAGCATAACCTGTCAACAGCTCTTCTAATGGTACTATGTTGGTGAGTAACAACCACGTAGGAAGCAATATTACCAGGGTTTGCAAGTCCATTTTCACCTTTCTTATGAACGGAACGGATCAGATCTTCAACTACAGTGGATGCAATGGGATCAAGGCCAGCCGTAGGTTCATCATACAACAGCACCTGTACAGGAATGAGAAAGATTCAGGAAACAGTTCTTAACCTGATTTTCAGTGTAAGCTTGCTAAACAACAAACAAAATAATGCAATAAATTCAGGATCCATGACTTGCTTAGTCCGCACAAACGGCAAACATGCTAGTTTTCAAAAGCTTGGTCTGTAATTGACCGGGCTCTGAAAGATCTATAAACTATGAAATGATCTTAAGTTCAATACTAAACAAATCCATGACTTGCCTAGTCAGTACAAATGGCAAACATGCTAGTTTTCAAAAGCTTGGTCTGTGATTGACCGGGCTCTGAAAGATCTATAAACTATGAAATGATCTTAGGTACAATACTTAACAAATCACCCATGATTGTTTCTTCTGCCTGGCTGAGATTATTTTTGATGGTCTACGGCAGAACCCTGTAGATCTCATCAAGTATCTAAAATGCTATCTTAAAGTGTGGAAGGGGAGGAAGTCCATGGAGCTATCAGAAAGAATTTTTATACTTGATAAGTCTAAAATGGAGGAGACGCAATTTTTTTTCTTTTTGAAGTTTTCATTAATTATAGGAGAAATTAATGTTATTTTATCCAAGTGGTTGAAGTTAAAATTGTACACATATTGTTTATGCTCTTATAATGTACTAAGTAACAAGAATATGGATAGGTTCCATTTAAGCCTTACATTCTATGGTTCAAATTTTTAGCCAACCGAACTGATCCAGTAAACACACAGACACATTAATAACCAGCACAAGAATCGATATATAAGCAAAAGGCACAGCATTAAGTAACTTTGTTATTTATTAAATAATTATTTCAGAAATTACCAAAACCAAGTTTGTACAGAAAGATTTTTCAACTAATCTACAAACCTCTGGCTCCACAGATTCCTTTGTGTTATCGAAAATTATGGATCGAGCTAAAGCAACTCTTTTCTTCATTCCACCAGACAACTCAGATGGTAAGCGATCCTCAACTCCCTGGATCCAAGGCTCAGTCAGATCTTATCATGAATCAATTTTGGGAAAGATGAAAACAATCCAATTACCCAAGGCCCAGTCAGATCTTATCATGAATCAATTTTAAGAAAGATGAGAACAATCCAATTCTACGCAGAAAGATATAAACATACCTTTAATCCAACGGCAGCCAAATTTTCCTTCACAAGCTCTGAAATTTGTTCATCAGGCATCTTCGAATTTTCATACCTATAATGAACAAAAATGAAGCAACTCAAGTTCTTACTACAAAGATACCTCAAGACAGCAATATCATTTTATCAGTCCCAAATCCTCAGTATTAAGAAATAAAAAAGTTAAGAATTTCAAAGATAACTCAATTGTCTCTTACAGAAGGAAACCAACATTTTCCCGGACAGTCAATGAGTCAAAAAGAGCCGCACTTTGGAAAACCTGTTGTAATAAATAAACACACATGCCCGCATGACTAGGAGTACAATAGCACAAAAGACCAATCAACATGCATGAGTTAAAAAGACGTTTACCAATCCAATCCGAAGACCAGATATCTCCTCATCGCTAATCAAACCAGCTCTCTTCCTACCTCGAATGTAAACCTCTCCCTGGGAATCAGACAAATGAGACATGTTACTAAAAATAAAAAAAAAATAAAAAAAATAATAAAAACTCATTTATAGATAACCTGATTAAGAGAATAGAACTAGGGTACCTAAAAAGTGGAACACAAAAGACTACTCCAATGAATTACCTTGTCTGGAGCAAGAAGTCCAGCAATAATCTTTAAAATCGTTGATTTCCCAGTGCCTGAAGGCCCTATTATACCAACAGCTTCACCATGTCTAATCTGTCCACATAAGAATAGAGAAAATGAAGATCATTTAGAAGCATAGAGAGGAAAAAGGACATAGTTAATGCTATTATAGAGAAAATAACTAATGGAGTGATACATTAAAATCATAAATGAAGAAATGGAAACTTGTAAATAGATTCCTTAGCTTATCACTCAGAAAAGGAGTCATAATGCATTTACAAGAAGAAGATTTTAAATACAGGGTAGATTAAATCTTGGCAGTAGTTCTCAGGAATACTTCAATTTAAAAAAATGGGCAATCCCTTCAACAGAAAATAATGAGATTTGGTCCACTTAAGAATGGAGGGTTCTCAATTTTTTTTACATTCAATTACCTTCAAATAAATATGATAATAAAATGAAACCCCCCCCCCCCCCCCCCCGCCCAAAAAAAAAAAAGCTTTGAAATAAACAAATACACACTAAAATACACAATTCTTAGCAACTTATAGTCAAGAACATCGTCTAGCTACCACGATTTATATAAGAATAAATTTTATCATTATCCCTTCAAACTAAAGCCACCGAATAAGTCTTCTTTGTTCAATGTGTTTCTGATTTTCTCCACTAATAGGACTTATCCCATGGAATTGAGTGTTTATTGCTGAAATCTCCATGTACTTTTTGTAAAGTAGCTCTGGCAGAAGATATAAAAAATTCCTGTCAAAAAGCTTGAGTCCAAACTCTAGTCCTAACAAGTATAAATGCAGCAACAACACAGTCCAAAAAACCAAACTCTATTGTCAAACTTAGATGGCTGCAGTCATTTGAAATAGCTAAGACCTTTATTCATTGATAGTATTTGAGATGATAAGGTAGGAAGATAGACAAGATTTGGTATTTATTCTTCCTTGGTTTTGCTTCACGGTAAAAAGAGTAGTGAAAAAACTTTGAATCTAAAAAGTATCCCCAAAGATGATATCATGACCCAGCATATATTATCGGCTTTGGAAGAATGATTAACAAGATAATCATATCATTCAAAATAGCTAATACTACCGGATTATTGGTCGTCTTAGTAATGTCTATGGCAGTCTAATTCAGACATAAAAAGTTACATTTACTACTACAAGGATCACACAGTTTTAGGAGTACAAGGCATGCCAGCCTTTCTACTACCAAAATATTAAAAGCCAGTTAGGTATGGAGCCAAAATTTGTATAGGCTTCCTAACTAGTGCCTCCAAAAATCAACTGTAAATATCTCATGAGGCAACAGGTATGAACAACTAGTTCAATGGTTAATTGTAGAATAAGAAATTTTGTTATGTCATGATCACCTCAGCAATTCTCTACATATAAATAGGACAGTAGGTCATTTATTTGGTGGACTAATACAGCTGTAAATCAACTCAAGGCATTGAATAGATACTCTTGAAAGTGTTCTAGTACTTGTTCTCAACTCTCTCTACTTTCTTTCCAACGGAACACCTTAAAGTCTCAGGAAAACAATGAAGGAAATTCAGAACTCCTTTACTATGCTTAAGGAGTAGTCAAATGCAAAGAGTTGTTAGGCATTTGATAACTTCTTTATAAAAGTGCCATACATTCTACAAGAAAATTATATACCTATGGTGAATCTCATTACTAAACATTGAGATAGTACATAATGACTAACACAATACATTAAATATAATACAGATATATGATAGAATTACATTAATTTCTTCGAGGATATATTTTAACTTTCATGCTGTACGCCAAGATAGTTTTGGAAGTGTATTTGATGAACTCTCAATTTCTGATTTCAAAAAGCAATCCTTTCCAAAATCAAAATCATATGTAGAAGGGGATTTTTTTGCCATTAGTGATGTTTAAAATACTTTAACAGTTCAATTTTAGCTTCTCAAAAACACCTTTAAAACTGCTGCTACTCCATTCAAACTGGCCTCAATCACAACAAGAGAAAAAAGCAGTACCAGGTTCAAGTAGACCTACATCCAAATGGGTAGACCATTTAAAAAATATAGTCAAGAATGGCTAAATTACACTCAGAATTAAACTTCTATTCTTTTTATTACTTCATGTATTTTGAGTTCACTTATTCTTTAAGTTCCTTCATGAAAAGTTTTCTTCTTGACGAAATCTCATAGCATCTCTCACTACCTAAACATACAGCAGCCTGATTCCTAACCATCCAACAGAATAAAACAATCAAGAAGGGTAGTTCAAAAGCAAGGCATTTGATACAAAATTTACAAGCTCAGAACTAATGTTAATTTCATGGTGTCATTTTTATTAAAATTATGAAATTATGCACATATGATACATACCCAATGCATGTTGCGCAGATGCAATCTACCACATTCAAATAAAATTCACCTTGAAGCTCACACCTCTCAATATATGCTTTTCCCCAAATGACTTGTAAACATTCCGACACTCGATGAGAACATCACCATCATCCTCGGGTTCGAATAAGGTATTTACATTCTCTGATTTAGATGAATCCTTCAAAACATCATCCATGTAGCCACAATTGTAAACATATCCAAATAAAATATTTCAAACATATAACGAAACAAATAAAAATACCCAATTGACGATCAAACATATTAATAACCATTGAAATAATAATCCCAAAGAGAAGAATTGTTACATTGAATTTGGTGGCAGGGAATCCATCAGTGCCCAAGTCCCTTGGAGGCGCTACACAAGCACAAACAACTTTTCTCTGGCATTCTTTCGCCTTATAACAGAAAGAATTGACAGGCTTTTTGTCCGAATTAGCAAGTCTAGATAATCGAGAACTAACACTTTTTGTTGCGAGAGGAAATAACAGTGAACCAGATGAAGATATAGAGACCATTTTCGGTGTTTATAATTGTAAAGCAGACGCAGATTGATATTTGGTCTAAAAACCACAAAATGAAAAAAATAAAATAATCAATGGAAGTTCACATAAAAGTGGTTTTCGAAGCATTTCGACTACTGGGTTTTGATAATTTTGTGATTTAAAAGCTGCCCTGATAAATCAATTGACAAGAAATAACTAAATCAGGTGAAAGGTGGTGCTTCACAAGTCTCAAAACGTGGCTCTTACGTGTGTGTCAAATGCCCACGTTTATTCAAAATTTGTGTGCTCCAACTGCACATGCCTAATTTTGATCCTAATTACATAAATGCCCTTTTTAAAAACATTTGGGAAAGCATTTATCCCACTGTATTATATATTATTATTTAATGCGAATGTATCCGATTAAGTTATATTGCATTAGCTCTATATTATATTAATATTATATAATATTTAATATTATATTAAATTATATTAATTTTTATTTATATCTCATTTAGTGTTAGATTATTTTATACTTCACTATATTAATTTTTTTATAATCAATTTAAATTATTTTTAAAAAAATATTTACTATTATGAAAATTTTAAATAATTGAGAAAAATATTGTATGAGGAAGTTTTAAATTTTAGAGTTTGTTACATTAATTTTCTTTACCCAGATAATAAAAGTAATCGATTTTATAATTTTCAACAGTATGACATTTGTTTTTTTTTTTTTTGCATTCCCCAAACTGCATTCTTTGGAATAAAAATCCAACAAATCAAATAAACCAACGTTTATTAAATAGTTAAAACATATTATTCTATTCAAAATTGTAGATCAGTTAAACTTTAACTTCTTGTGAATAAAAGCATGCGATTGCATTGGCAAGTGATGTGGAAATCACTATGAATGTAATGTTGTGGAAAAGCACATTAAGAGAAACAAATTGCCAACTAGAAGTATACAAAAAGTGTTGGAAATTATGAGGTATTTCAAAATACAAAAGTTAATAATGCCAGAGGTTGACCCATTTCTTAGCCACTTGATGAAAGCTTATATATTCATTATTTTGGATTGAAAAATTCAGCTTTAAACTGACTTGAATTGGTCAAACTGAGCATATCTACATGCCAGAGGTTGTGGCTTGTGTTTTAGCACTATAGTTGCTTGATATCCGATTTTAAAATTAGTTTCATGCACTAATTCGGGGCAAAATTCAAGGAGATGACTATTTAATTCAAGACTATAAAAAACTAGCTGCAGTGACTGATTGTGAGTGAAAAAAAAATTCTTATCATCTGTTTCATCTTTATTAAAGCTATACACTTTACCTAGAAAAACAAATAAAATTAGTTATTTGAATCAACTATAGTTTGGAGCGTACCATTGCAGTTAGAAAGCCATTGAATCCTGGAAGATCAGATTGCCTTTCATTCCTTTAGGCACCCAAAAATTATCCGAGAAGGGGCAAAATCTATTCTTTAAGGGGCAGTGCTTCATTGGCACACCTTGACTTTCTAATTTCATCACTTTATGTGTCTGTGTTTATTAATAATTGTTCTGCAGCTTCTACATTTACCAATTAGATTATTCGAAGAGTTGTTCAATCGAGAAAAAGTGAAGCTACTGGATAATTGAATAAACTTGATTTGCTGCAAATTTTTGTTAAAGTTGAAAGAGTTCTTGGTGGCCAGAGGATTTAGCTTCTGAGC
Source organism: Citrus glauca (assembly GCA_029633175.1). NCBI lineage: Eukaryota > Viridiplantae > Streptophyta > Magnoliopsida > Sapindales > Rutaceae > Citrus > Citrus glauca. The sequence continues at coordinate 3,501,300 of JAQOOD010000006.1, read as the reverse complement.
TTTTTACTTGCTGAAATTTTACAAATATCAAAATTCATTATTCATGTAACAGCTGAAGGAACATACCCTTAACATCAAAATGAGTTATGAAAATCTTCTAGCTCCTACAATAAGTCCTGCCATGGCTACCTCATCTTCTTCCATTGTTGCTGCACTTACCACTGCCAAGAATTTGCCAGATGTGTAAAAAATATAACCTTTTAATAGAGACCATTTCAAGCAGTAGCAAGATGAAATTCACGACATTTTGGATGTGCACAACTTGGCTGAATATCTGACCTTATCTCCCTTAGAAGAAGACTGTGAAGACTGTGAAGACTGTGAAGACTTTGAAGACTTTGAAGACTTTGACAACAAAATGAAAACTTGAACTGCAAATAATAAGATTTGCAGGCACACGATTTTAAGTGCCCTTTCAAGCAACCTCTATGACATGTACTACACTTATAAGAAAACAAGACAGATACCCTATGAGTTATGGAGGGATAATAAACCAAGCTTATCATACCACAAAGTGTAGGGGTGCCTAGCGAAGGTTCTTAAACCACCACCTAAAAGAATTAGGTTGGGACTTAAAACTATTGACTGTTTATATATAGGGTATGCCCAGAACAATTGTAGTGAATTGATCTGCCTTACTTCCTAGCAAGATCAACTACTGCCCAGGACCTTGAGCAGGATAAAACCAAGTTGCTGATTTGCAAGACTAAATCTAGAGAACTTAAGTAAGAATTCCCAGAAACAAGAACCAAGATTCAAGATCAAGTTTAAAGAAAACCAACAAGAAAAACAGAGAGAGATTTATGTGGTTCGATTTTAGAATGACAACCTACATCCACAGAAGAAGCTTTTTGATTGGCTTTTATTGATTAACAATGGAGAATCTGTTACAGAGTAATACCAGAGATTACAGAGAATTATTTAGAACCAATTCTTTTCCCTCTCTTATTCTTATCTCTCAAGAATCACACACCAAAGGGAGCCCGTTACTTAGCTTCATAACTGCATCAATAACAAGAATCATGAGTTCAAATTGCACAGCTTGCTGACATGTGGATAACGGAAATAATGACTCCAAGCTGAGGCAGATCACATGACTCTCACATATATCACCTAAGTGATGCTCAAAACGACATGTCTAAATCTCTGTTTTGAAGTTAATTGGTTAGAAATGAAACAAGTGCTTCTCCACGTGACTTCAGCATATAATGTCCACGCATAAAACAGTCTTTTCAACCTCCAGAGTTTGATTCACTAATATCCTTCACAATAGTGCAACTTATAGATTCTTAGTCCAAGAGATAAGGGATATTTTTTTAAGGCGGATACCATCATTGAGTTTAAGAATACTGAGTTCTTTGAATCAAAATTTTCCTAAGAAAACTAATATTGGTTATTTACTTAAAAAAGAATCAATTGGTGATCCTCTTGAGAGTTCAGATGTTGAACTAAGGAGAAGTAAAAGGATGGAATGGGCACTAGTTTTGGTGAATACTACTATGTTTTTCTTGCTGAAAATAATCCTCAGACTTTTAGAGAAGCAATGGCTTCTTGTGATGCACCTATGTGGAGAGAGGTAATTAATACCGAGTTGGATTCCATTATGAGCAATCATGTATAGGAGCTGGTTGATTTGCCTGCAGGTACTAAACTTATAGGGTGCAAATGGATTTTTAAAAGAAAATTAAAAGCTGATGGATCAATTGATACATATAAGGCAAGATTAGTTGCCAAAGGGTTCTCACAAAAGAAAGACATAGATTACTTTAATACATATGCTCATGTGACGCGGATTACATCCATTAGAGTTTTGATTGAACTTACTACAATTCATAACTTATGTATTCATCATGAATGTTAAAACTGCCTTTTTAAATGGATACTTGGATGAAGAAATATACACAAGTCAACTTAGTTTAGTCATTATATGACTTAAAACAAGCACCAAAATAACGGCATGAGAAATTTGATCAAGTATTAGTATCAAATGGATATATGATCAATGATTCAGATAAATGTATATACTTTAAATCCATTGGGAATACTAGTTATGTGATCATTTGTCTCTCTGTTAATGATGTGCTCATCCCAAGTCCCAATTTGGGAATGATAAATGAGACTAAGAGGACGTTTACTTCTAACTTTGATATGAAGGATATGGGAAAAACAAATGTCATACTAGGCATCAAAATCACTAAGACTAGTGATGGTTTTAAATTATCACAGGAACTCTATATTGAGAAAATGTTGAAAAGGTGTGCTTATTATAATGGAAAATCAATCTCGACACCTTATGATGTAAATACCCACCTTAAGAAAAATCTAAAATATAATGTTGATCAATTGAGATATACCCAAATCATCGGTGGTTTAATTTAATCAATGAATAGTACGAGGCATGACATTGCATATGCTGTAGTCAGACTGAGTATATATACTCAAAATCCGAGAAAGGATCATTGGGCTGCCATATTGATTATGGACTCAATTATAACAGCAATCCACCAGTGCCAGAAAGGTATAACGATGCAAATTAGACTTCAGGGTCCGGTGAAATCAAATCCACTAGTAGTTATATCTTCACTCTAGATGAACATGTTGTGCCTTGGAAATCCTCCAAGTAAATATGTATAACTCGTTTTGCCATGGAGTCCAAGCTAATTGCCTTAGAAAAGGCATATACTAAGGCTGAGTGATTAAGAAACCTCTTTTCAGATTTTTTCATTTTTTCTCACCCTCCTAACCCAATGTCTATACATTATGATTGTTAGCCCACTATTGCTAAGGCAAAATGTAAGATATATAATAGGAAAATTAGATACATACGTCTAAAACATAATATTGTAAAACAATTGTTAGAATTTAGGGTAGTAACCCTAGATTTTATGAGGTTAGAGTCAAATTTGGCCGATCCTCCGACAAAACCACTAAATAGGAGGTTAATAGTAAGTATGTCGAGGGGTATGAGACTTTTGTCTAGAACAAACGACAAGAGTAATGGTAACCCTACTTATGTGATTAGAGAACCCGTGAAGTAGGTCCATAAGGATAATAACAAATCACTTGTTTTTTGGTGGCACTATCGATTTATATATTTGAGTCCTCTCTATGGCGAGATAATTGCTAATTGTAGTGATTTAGGTTAAGCTATTATGTGCTTGATGAACTCTATAGCCTACTTTTTGTATAGTAGTGTGTCTAAACTGCAGGATACACTTGATGGAGGTTCACCTATATGAGTGTGGAATTGGGTCGATTCCTATGAGAGATAGATAGGTACCTTTAGAGCACACATGAAAACCAAGAAGGCACAGGGCTATTAAAGTGCCAAACTATTGAACAACAATGTCTTGATATAATTTAGTGTGAACTTCTAATCCTCTGACTCACAAAATAGGAATTTTGGTACATAGAGACTATAGGTTTCACCAAATTCCTATGAAACATGATTAGTTGTTCAATGATTGGTTCATAGCTTGAAAGGCACCAACTCACGAGCATTAAATTCTAATATTCCAATAAAGTGTAATAAGTGTCAAGTGTATTTTGAAATATAAGGGAGATTGTTGGAAATTGCGAGGTATTTCAAAATACAAAAGTTAATAACGCATATTTAACCTTCACACACGAGCTCATGAGCTTAGCCCATTTCTTACCACTTAATGAAAGCTTATATATTCATTATTTTGGATTGAAAATTAGTTTGAAATTGATTTAAATTGGTCAAGCTGAGTATATCTACATATTAGAGGCCGTTGCTTGTTTTTAACACTGTAATTGCTTTATATCCAATTTTAAAATCAATTTCATGCACTGATTCATGGCAAAAATCAAGGGGATGACTATTGTAATTCAAGGCTATAAAAAGCCAGTTGCAGTGACTGATTGTGAGTGAAAAAAAATTTCTTATCATCTTCTTCATCTTCATCGAAACTATACACTTTACCTGGGAAAACAAATTAAATTAGTTGTTTAAATCAATTGTAGTTTAGTGCGCCATTATAGTTGGAATGCCATTGAATCTTGGAAGATTAGGTTGTTTTTCATTCATTTACGCATTCAGAAATTATCCGAGAAGGGCAAAATCTATTTTTTAAGGACAATGCTTCATTGGCATGCCTTGGCTTTCTTATTTATGAAATTCTAGTTATGCAACCCAAGAGGGGGGTGAATTAGGATTCTAAAAATTATTTAATTCTAAAACAAAATATCATGTAAATCTAAAATGAATTTAAAGTAATAACAATTAAATCAATCACAATATAAAAAGATAAGGGGAGAGAGATTCAAATGCTGAGATTTTACATGGTACGGCCGACCTCACCTACGTTCACACCTCCAAGCTTTCCAGGCTTGAGGATTTCACTAAGAAAGCCTTCAAGGCTTCAAATGCTTACACTTAGCTTCCAAGGTGTCAATGAACCTTTACAGCAAGAGATTATCTACAATCTCTTAACCCAAGTGTATCCCAACATTTACAATAACTCAAAGTAAAAGATTACAAATTGTTTTTCTCTCACACAATATTTAAGATTACAAATCAATGCCCAATGTGTGAATAAATGAAGCAAGAATGTGTTTAAAGCTCTATGAAGATTGTATTCTCGAATATAAGCTTAGTGGTAGTGTTGTTATCAATCTTTGTTTGAATTTGAATGAGCTTATTTATAGCTGGAGGTGAAAAACTATCCGTTACAAACTATCTGCCCGAAAATGGTTTGCCGTTAACCATTAACAGTTAACTATTTAGGCTGGTCAAAGTTACTGTTGGGTCAAATTTCAAATAAATGGTTTGCCATTTAGGCTTACCCTTTCGCGTTAAATTCCAGAGACCTACAAGATAAACTTCAGCTATTCGTTTACACTAAACAGTTAAAGATTTGCACGAAATGACTTTTCTGGAATTTATCGCTGAGCCGTTTATCATTCATGATTCGCCGTTTGTTTCCGGGAACCTACAAAACAAATTAGCCTTATTCGTTTCTATTAAACGGTGCCAAATGAGTACAATCTTCCATTCTGGATTTTATCGGTTAATTATTTAAAGGGAAATCATTTCACCATTTAATTCGAGTAGCCTTCCTAGCATTTTTTATTTTCTGTTTTTCTAAACCGGTTAGAGCTTAAGCAATTTGTTACTCTCTGATTTTAATCGGTTAACCGTTTAAAGGAAAATCGGTTCACTGTTTATTTTCAGAATCACATTTTTAACCAGATATTGTAGAGAATCATTTTCCAATTTGAAATATAATAATTATCCAACTTTTATGAATATAATTGGAATGATTATAAGGCTTTTGTTTATTAATGAATAGATCCAACATTTTAATAAAAAAATATTTAAAGTTTGTTATCATCAAAATCAATATTATGAACATATACGTGTTAACATTCTCCTCGTTTTTTATGATGACAAACTTTATTAAATATTTTGCTCTCCCTTAATGTATGCTTCCCCTAGATGTATGACCAATTTAAAATTATGTCCAATAAACAGATTTTTGCTCAAAGAAACATTTAAAAAACAAAATTCATTTTAAAAGTGAATTATATAAATTATAATTTTTATTCTTATTAATCACTATCTCCTATCTCCTCCTTTTTATCATTATACAAGAGCATTAACATAATCTCTTCCCCTTCATTATTAAAAAGAAAAGAGAGAAAAGAAAAACGTAAAGCATAGAGTTGAGAAGGAAATTACCCGGATTAGGCGAGCAAAAATTTTGGCAGAGTTTCCCTTTAAGATGGAATAAATCCTTTAATACAAATTGAGATTAAAACACTTCCAAATATATTAACAAGTATCCATATACCAACAACTCTATCATCCAACATATAATCATTTAACATGAAGAACATCACAAAAACAATCCATCATCAAAATCATAGAGAAGTAGCAATGTATACCAAACAAAATACAAATAACAACACACAAAGAAATAGAATATGAAATGTATATGCGAATATCAGAGTCAGAAACTAAGAAGGTGGTGAATATGTGTTCCTCGGATCATAACCGAAATAACAAAGAAGAGTGCACTGTCCAGCTATGAGCTCAAGCTGCTGATCAATACTCTGCTGTTGGAAGGTCTAAAACTAAGAGTGTAGTTGCTGCTGGTTTTAAGAGAGAGTGTCCAATTGGTCTAGAATCAGCTGCTGTCTCTCAGAAATCTTGCGAACATCATCAGCCAACTACTGCAAAGTATCCGAAATTAGGGGTTGAACAGAAGCTGAAGACTGTTCGGTAATAAAAGATGGCTTAGGAGCGGAAGGCTGCACGGGAGTTGGAGGTGGTACAAAAGTGGATGGAATACATCCATCTCACGCTCCTCTGTATCAGAATCAGATGGAGGCTGGTGAGCAGAACAACGATGTGAAGGTGGAGGATAAACTCCTAGTCTAAAATCTGGAAGCTGATCGGGAGAATAAACATAGTTAAGCATTCGATCATCCTCTGGAGCAACAAAAGTATCTCAATTTTTGGAGGTGTCAGTCTTGATCCATTTGCCATTCTATCTATAAAATCCAATACTAGACATGGCCTTTGGACCAATTCGTTTGGTCTCCATATAACTTGCATTTAGAAGAGGCACCTCAAAGCGTTGCAGTATCTTAGTAATGATGCCGCCATACAAAAGCAAGCAGTGGTTAACTGAGGGAGTACTTAGCATATGCCTCACAATAATATAATAAGCCAACATCTAACCTTGTGACCTCATCCGAGTGAACCTTCCTAGGTGTAATGATATGTTGTAGAATGGTGTGGAGGATATGCACTTGAAGAGGTAACAATTGAGACCAAAAAGGTAAATTGCAAATGTCATTAGTCAAGTCCCGACGACGACAAATATTTCGGACACCAAGATGATGAGCAAAACTACTAAATGAGAGGGCTTTCCTGGATGTATATATTCAATGTCCATTATTAGAAATTCTTAGAATATTGTTCAAAAGCTCAACATCAAATTCAATAAGGATACCCCCAACATGAGTAACAATCTTATTTAAGCGAGTTGCAGAGATTTCCATGTTTGAATAGAAAACTCGCACTAAATTTGGATAAACATGGTCATCAAAATAAATGGCAGACTCTCAAGGTTGAAGCATATCCCTAACACTTCTACCACACACAATTAAAGTTCTAAAATCTTATATGTCAACATAATAAGAATCAAGTACCTTTCTACCATTAAAGCGGTCCTCGAAACGTTTGGCCAATGAGGGTATGGAGAAATGAATTCTTTCGAATTCAGTGATTGCACGTGGTGGTTTGAGATTCCTTTAAGGCTTATCTTTCCTTCTTTGAGTTTTCCGAGATGACTCAAGCATGGTGAGAAATAAGAAAATTTGACAGATTTGAGGGAGATGTGAGTGAAAGAAGATGAACCGATTATTTGGTTAAGGATGGGTAGAGGATATAATTTGGAGACTTAATGTGGTCGAAAAAGGACAAGAATCAGGTAAAAAATAATGAAACCTGACCAGCTGCACTTAGGGTTTTGATTTGGGATTTTTCAATTTCAGGATCGATTTGAAGATTTGAACAAGTGAAAGTGATTTGATGATGATGGAAAATGATTTTATAGGTGTGATTTGGCAAGAAAAATAAGAGAAATGAAGGTTTGAGGATAGAGAAAGCTTCGGCTGCGCAACAATGGCTGAAACAGTAAGAGTGCAAATGAAGAAGGAGAAGAAACCACAGGAACAATATTATATTTCATGAAAACGGCTAATCATTTATTTAAACGGTTAGGGAGTAACTTCCAGAGAGTAATTAATAGGAAACGGTGAAAGGTTAGTCCGTTAACAGTTAGAGAGTAAATTTACAGACATCATATCCTAGTTTCTAGAATTAAACGGTACATCGTTTGTTGAAAAACAGTTATCCGTTTATTGTATTTTGATTTCACACATTTGTTTTCAATATTTGGCCAACGATTAATATGTTCCAAGATCAACTCATGAATCCAAAACATGTTAAAGGCCAGTTCAATGCATGATTTATCAACTTACATATGATTTAAACAATCAACACACACACACATACACACATATAATCGAAAAAAATAACACAAACATATCATTTACAAGCATTTGAAAGATATCAAAACATCAACTAATCAATTTTAATAGACTTTATATCATAAATAGAAATGTTAATGCAAAAATTTTATCATCCTAAGTTCATGCCGAATTTTTGAAAATTTTCTTCCCCCAGAGGTTTTGCAAAAATATCGGCAAGTTGTTTTTCCGTAGAAATAAACTCTAATGTAATATCTCCCTTTTGAACATGATCTCTTAAGAAATGATGTCTAATTTCTATATACTTGGTTCTAGATTGTTGAATGAGATTCTTTGAAAGATTTATAGCACTAGTGTTATCACACTTAATAGGAACTTGTTCAAGGTCAATGCCATAGTCTCTAAGTGTTTTTTTCATTCAAAGAGCTTGTGCACAACAACTTCCTGCAACTATATATTTAGCCTCAGTAGTTGAAAGTGCAACCAAATTTTGTTTCTTGCTAAACCATGAAACAAGTGCTTGACCTAGAATATGGCAAGTTCCACTAGTGCTTTTCCTATCAACTTGATAACCGGCAAAATCCGCATCCGAATAGCATGTCAAATCTATATGAGTTCCTCTAGGATACCAAAGGCCGAGATTTATAGTTCCACTTAAATAATGAAAAATTTGTTTTACAACAAGTAAATGGGATTCCTTGGGACATGATTGAAATCTTATACACAAATATACACTAAACATGATATCGGGTCTATTTGCAGTTAAATAAAGTAAATATCTGATCATACCTCGATACATTTTAATATGCACTTCTTTGCATTTTTTATCTTTGTCAAGCTTGATTTTTGTGCTCATCGGAGTATTTTTGGTATTTGAGTCATCAATGCCTAATCTCTTGAGTAGATCTTTCATATACTTGGCTTGATTTATGAAAATTCCTTCCTCATTTTATTTTATTTGCAGCCCAAAGAAGTACTTCAACTCTTCGATCATACTCATTTCAAATTCATTACTCATACAAGATGAAAATTCTTTACACAACAATTCACTAGTAGAACAAAAAATAATATTAGCAACATAAATTTGAACAACAAGTATGTCTTTGTTCTTATGCTTGACAAAGAGAGTAGTATCCACTTTACCCATTAAAAAATCATTATCTAACAAGAAATTCTTAAGTCTATCTTACCATGCTCTAGGTGCTTGTTTTAATCCATACAAAGCTTTAAACAACTTATAAACATGATTTGAAAATTTTTCATTTTCAAAACCAGGGGGTTGTTTTACATACACTTCTTCCATAATATAACCATTTACGAAAGCACTTTTCACATCCATTTGAAATAAAATGAAATTTTTATGACATGTAAATGCCAACAATATCCTAATTGATTCTAGTCTAACTACGGGTGCAAATGTTTCATCAAAATCAGTTCTTTCTTCTTGATTGTAACCTTGAGTCACTAATCTAACTTTAATCCTTCCAACCACACCAGATTCATCCATCTTATTTTTAAGTACCCACTTAGTACTTATGATAGATTATATTTCGGTTTAGGAACTAATTCCCATACATTGTTTCTCTCAAATTGATTTAACTCCTCTTATATTGCCATAATCCAAGATTCATCATTTTCCGCATCCACAAAGGATTTGGGTTAAATTTGAGAAATGAATGCATTATGCTCACAAGTGTTCCTAAGTGATGATCTAGTTGTATTACTGATACTCTAGGAAATGAGAGTTATTACATAAATTCTAGACTTGAATCAAGGTCACTTAGAGAACACATAAGGTGTTTTTATTACATTTTAGGTACCTTTTGCATAAACATTCATTTTAGTTGAGTTTTAATAAGTTTTGATTGAATCATAATAATTTGTGCTAAAAACAGGTTTTAAATTCGTGAGAGGATGTTGAGGCATTATAAGAGCAAGAGGAGGAAGGAAAATGGCCACAAAAGAAGTAAATCACAATTGGGAATAAAATAGTGTTGTAATGGCTATTAGAACAACCAATTCTGTAGCAATTTGGGAGCAGTGCAAGAGAAAATTTAAGCGCGAGTCAGCCCTAAAGTCGCGATTTGCATGTTTCCTAATTTAAACACATGCATGCTTATGGGCTTTGGTTTTAACTTAATTTGCAATATAAAAAAGAGGCGTGCACCACATAGAAGGGCGGAAAGAAATTGTCATTAGAGTAATTAGAAGAAACGAAGGAGAAGAAGATCAGAATTAAAGAGTGTTGTTGCGGTAACATTGGACAATTGTGCAGAATTACTTGACTTTGATTTTCATTGCGCTCAACTTATATTTATCCTTTTCCTTTAATTGATTTAATGTGTTCTGAGACCAATATATTTGTGTTTATTTTTTTCATCTAGATTATGAACTAAATTTACTTGTAGTTGAGTGAAAAATAGTCCAATGGGTTCTTGACTGTTCTTTTATGTTGTTATAGTAATGTTGTAGCATTATACTCTAGTAGTTTTTATGAATACAACTGTTGTTTTAGTTGACCACCCATTTAATAGTTTCAGTTAAGACAGAGTAGTAAAAAGGCATGTCTTAGCAGACATTATTAGGTTATTACTTGTTCTTAAGTCGAGTTTCTTGGATTAGGTTATCTTGAACCCCATAAGGGCAATACTTGAAGTTAAAATTTGTGACACTCTAAACATAGGTGTTTACCTTGTTGGGTAGAGAGATTAAAGGTAATAATGCCATACGATAAATATATGAGCAACTGGTCATTGTTAGTAGATTTAAAGGTATGAGATTTTCAACATGTGATAGTTGCGGATGCAAATTTATTCTACCCATTGCTGCAGAACTTATTGTAACAACTGGTACTAATTTGGTAAACAACAGTCATTCCATTAAGAGAGTCTGATCATTCAACTACTATATTCTCAATTGAATCTTAGACACATTCAACTCAATTTATTTCGTGAAAATATTGTTTTATTTTCAACTATTAGTTACATAGAATTATTCGACAATTGTTTGTTTCGGTCCTTAATTGATTTGCATTATTGTGATTTGCTTTAGTATTTTGAGTAACATTAATCCATGTGGAGACGATCTTGAATACTCATCACTTTATTGCTTGTTGTGTATACTTGCACGTTGGTATTGATAATAATTGCTTACAGAAATTAACCAATAATTACCTCGTGAAGGATTTCCTAAAATTACATCCTTAAGGTGAGAAGAAACATACCTCCACTCTTTGGGGAGTGATTGAGAAGTACCTTTATTTTGCACTTTATTTGTTTCTTCATGTTGCTCATCTTGATTCCCATGAGACGTATACTTTTGGTTATTTTTTGATGACTCTTTTTGTAATTTTTCATCTGCATAGATTCTTCCACAACTAGAGTTCTTTTGTTATAAACTCTATAAGCTTTGCTTGAGTTTGAATATCGAAGAAAAATACCAACATTTGATTTTGGATCAAATTTGCCAAGATTATCTTTTGTATTCAAAATAAAAAATTTGCATCCAAAGACTTTAAAATAACCAATGTCGGGTTTTCTATATTTTCAAAGCTCATATGGAGTTTTATTAGAATTACGTCTTATCAACATACGATTTAAAAAATAACAAGCGGTGTTGATGGCCTCGGCCCAAAAATACGTAAGCAAATAATTTTCATTCAACATAGTTCTAACCATTTCTTAAATTGACCTATTGTTTCTCTCAACAACTTCATTTTCTTGTGGAGTTTTAGGTGATGAAAATTGATGTTCAATGCCAAAATCTTTACAAAAATTCTCAAATGCATGATTTTCAAATTCTCTACCATGATTACTTCTAATACAAGTAATAGAATACCTTTTTTCATTTTGAACTTTTTTACAGAAAATTCTAAATGCATTAAAGGCGTCATCTTCATTAGTTAAGAACAATACCTATGTGTATCTAAAATAATCATCCACGATCACAAATGTATAGTATTTGCCATTTAAACTAGCATACCTTGAAGGTCCAAACAAATCTATGTGAAGAAGTTGAAGTGGTTTTGAAGTGAAAATATGATTTTTATTTTTAAAAGATATTTGATTTGTTTTCCAAATTAACAAGCATCACAAATTCTATCATTTTGAAAATCGATTTTTGGAAGACCTTTAAGTAAATCAAAATCCATACTGGCATGTCCTAGACTTCTATGCCATAACCAACTATCATCATGCAATGCTGAAAAACATTTATTAAGAGTAGATGCACATTCTATGTCAATGATATAAACATGACCACATCTATTTCCAATAAACAAAATCTTGCCATCACATGAATTCTGAATGACACAACTAAATTTATCATAAACAACTTTATAACTTTTGTCACATAATTGACTAATACTAATCAAGTTGTGTTTCAAATTCCCAACCAAACATACATTCTCAATTAGAGTTGAGGAAACTTTATCAACATTTTCAATTCTGAGAATTTTTTCTTTTGAGTTGTCTCCAAAAGATACATCTCCACCATTTTCAATTTTGGTGAAGCTCGAGAACCATGCATAATTTCTAGTCATGTGCCTTGAACAACTACTGTCTAAGTACCATTTATTTTTTTTCTTCTTCAAGCCCTGTAGAGAAAATCTCAAGTTTTAGGTATCCAAAAGTTTTTTAGTCCTTGAGAGTTAGCAATGGTTTCTTTTGGAACCCAAATGCATTTCACACCATAATATGTATTTCTTCACAAAGTAGTTCTTATAATATTTTTGTTTCAAGTTTGGCTTATAACCAATACCTCATTCGTCAAACACATATATTTATGAATTGAGCATGTTTTCCAACATCTTTTGCCCATTTGTAAATTTCAAAATAATCTCATTTAACTCATTGCTCTTTTTCTTAAGTGCTTCATTTTCATTTTTCAAATCATCTATGTGTAATTCTAAATTCTCATGCGATATGTTAAGTTTCTAATTTGATAATGCAATTCTATCATGCAATGTTTTGTTATCTATTTCTAGGCATGTAATTTTTACATTTAGAGATTCATTTTCATTTTTTAGCTTTATCATTTCCTTTTTAAGACATACATTCTTTTTACCAATCTTATCAACTCATTATGCAATTCTTTAAGAGCATCATACAATTTATCATAGGTAGGATCACTTACCTCATTAAGATCATTATCATCTGCTATTGCCATAAGTGCTAGGTTTGACACTTTTTGTGAGTCTTCTTCATCACTTGAATCTTCATCGCTATCATCCCAAGTTGTAACCATGACTTTCTTCTTGAGTTTGTTGATAAATGGGCACTCCGATTTTATATGGCCAGGCTTCTTGCATTTATCGCATGTGATTACCTCTTTCTTCTCCCTTTGGTTCTTAAATTTTCTTAATTTTCTTCACTCACCGATTTTCTTGAAAAATTTTCTGAACCTCCTTACTAGTATGACCAACTCTTCATCATCCGGTTCACTCTTCCCATCACTCTCATATTTTGAAGCTTTGAGAGCAATACTTTTCTTCTTTTCCTCATGCCCTTTCTCTTCTGCCAAATATTTTTCATATGGAATGAGAGAACTAATTAAATCATCAAGAGATAAAGTCTTTAAATTTTTGGTCTCTTCAATAATAGTTCTTTTAGGTCTCAATTCTGTTGGAAGTGACCTAATGATTTTCTTTACTTTCTCACTATTTGAGAAAGGTTTTCCTAGGGCTCCTAGAGTGTTCACTATGTTCATAAATCTAGTATACATAGAGTACACACTCTCATTTTGTTCTCTTTGGAATAATTCATAATTTCGAGTATACCTATTAATTTTAGACTCTTTTACTTGATTTGTGCCTTCATAGACAACTTCAAGTTTGTGCTAAATTTCATTGGCACTTTCATAACTAGCTACTCTATGAAATTTTTTCTTATCAAGTGCACAAAACAAGGCATTCATAACTTTGGAATTTAGAGAAGCTTTTCTCTTTTCCAATTCATTCCATTCCCGTGAAGATTTTGGAATCTCTTCCCTGACTTCATTTTTAGTTAAGGGCATAAAAAGACTATCACATACAACTTCCCAAATTTCATAATCTAGTGGTTGTAAATAAATTCTCATCCTAATTTTCCAATATGAGCAGTCATTTCCATCAAAGAACGGTGGTCTAGTTGTGGATTGTTATTCCTTAAAGGTTGAGTCATTTTGGGTTACCATGGATCTTTTACTCTAGACGGTTAAGTCATAACAAGCGAACCAATCTCTGATACCAAATGAAATTCTAGTTATGCAACCCAAGAGGGGGGGTGAATTGAGATTCTAAAAATTATTCAATTCTAAAAAAAAATATCACAATATGAAAAGAAAAGGGAAGAGAGATTCAAACACGAAGATTTTTATGTGGTTCGGCCAACTTCGCCTACGTTCACGCCTCTAACCTTTTCGGACTTAAGGATTTCACTAAGCAAGCCTCAAATGTTTTAAATGCTTACACTTGACTTCTAAGGTATCAATGAACCTTTACAACAAGAGATTATCCCCAATCTCTTAACACAAGTGTATCCTAACACTTACAATCACTCAAAGTAAAAGATTATAAATTATTTTTCTCTCACACAATATTTAAGATTACAAATCAATGCCCAATGTGTGAATAGATGAAGCAAGAATGTATTTAAAGCTCTATGAAAATTGTATTCTCGAATATAAGCTCAGTGGTAGTGTTGTGATCAATCTTTGTTTGAATTTGAATGGGCTTATTTATAGTTGGAGGTGAAAAACTAGCTGTTGCAGACTGTCTGCCCGAAAACGGTTCGTCGTTAGCCATTAATAGTTAACCGTTTAGGCTGGTCAAAGTTACCGTTGGGCTAAATTTGAAATAAACAGTTTGCCATTTAGGCTTACCCTTTCGCCGTTTAAGTCTAGAGACTTGCAAGATAAACTTCAGCTATCCGTTTATACTAAACGATTAAAGATTTGCACGAATGACTTTTTTGTAAGTTATCGGTGAGCTGTTTGTTTCCAGTAACCTGCAAAACAAATTAGCCTTATCCGTTTCTATTAAACGATTCCAGAGGAGTACAATCTTCCATTCTGGATTTTATCGGTTATCCATTTAAAGAGAAATCGGTTCACCATTTAATTCGAGTAGCCTTCCTAGCATTTTGTGTTTTTTATTTTTTTGAACCGGTTAGAGCTTAAGCAATTTGTTACTCTCTGGTTTTAATCGGTTAACCATTTAAAGGAAAATCAGTTTACAATTTATTTTCAGAATCACAGTTTTAGCCAGATATTGTAGAGAATCGTTTTCCAATTTGAAATATAACAATTATTCAACTTTTATAAATATAATTGGAATGATTATAAGGTTTTTGTT
Organism: Citrus glauca; assembly: GCA_029633175.1. Lineage (NCBI taxonomy): Eukaryota > Viridiplantae > Streptophyta > Magnoliopsida > Sapindales > Rutaceae > Citrus > Citrus glauca. The sequence continues at coordinate 3,485,945 of JAQOOD010000006.1, read as the reverse complement.
TATCAATGAATAACTCCAACATTTTAATAAAAAAAACATTTAAAGTTTGTTATCATCAAAATCAATATTATGAATATATACATGTTAACAATTTCATAAAGACATGTAAATATAGTCTTTTCCTGATCCTCTGGAGTTATAACAATTTGGTTATAGCCTAAATACCCATCTAGGAAACAATAGTATTGTTTTTCAACTAGTTTGTCCAACATTTAATCTATGAATTGAAGGGGTAAGTGATCATTTCGAGTGGCTTTGTTGAGTTTTCTGTAATCCATACATACCCTCCATCCAATCACTGTTCTTGTAGGAATAAGGTTATTCTTCTTATTTGTTATCACTGTTATTCCTCCATTTTTTGGAACACATTGAATGAGGCTCACCCATGAACTGTCTGATATCAAGTATATGATCACAACATCTAACCATTTGATAATTTCTTTCTTTACAACTTCTTTGATAATGGGTTTAACCTTCTCTGTTGGTCTATTGAGTTGTTGTAGCAGTATTCTAACAAAAGTTTATGCATGCATATGGATGGGTTGATCCTTTTAATGTCTGCCATGATCCATCCAATTACTTTTCTGTATTTCCCAAGCACATCTACTAGGCTCCATTCTTGACCTGCATCTAAGGTAGATAAAATGATTACAGGGAGTGTGTTGTTTTGACCAAGATAAGCATATTTCAAATGTGAGGGCAACTATTTTAATTCAAGAATAGGAAGTGATTCAATAGATGGTAAAGTTCTCTTTACTTCCATGTATAAAAGATTTAGATGTTCAACAAATCTGCTATGTTTGTTATATTGCCTTCCTTTTATCTAATCTATCTGGTTTGTTGCAACATCTTTTTCTTCAAAGCTCTCAAAGGTGGCAACTTTGATGACCTTATTACTACAGCATCTGTCGATTCTGTCTGCTACAACAAAATCCACAACACTCAAGAAATTGCAATTTTCTGCCTCATCAGGGTTCTTCATAGCCTCTAATACATTGAATGTGACTTGTTGGTCATTCACCCTCATTGTTAGCTCTTCTTTTTGCACATCTATTAGAGTCTTCCCGGCTGCTAGGAAAGGTCTTCCAATTATAATGGGTACCTCTTTATCAGCCTTAAAGTCTAGTATAATGAAGTCTACTGGAAAGATGAATTTGTCAACCTTCACAATACATCCTCAATTTTTCCTTCAGGATATGCATGAGATTTGTCAACTAATTGTAGAGTGACTGTTGTTGGCCTGCATTCTCCTGCTCCCAACTGCTTAAATACAGATAATGACATCATATTAATACTGGCTCCTAAATCACAGAGTGCTCTGCCATTGTACCTCGTTCCAATGGAACATGGTATTGTGAAGCTTCCTAGATCCTTCAATTTTTAAGAAATCTTACCTTGGAAAATATGACTGCTTTACTGTGTTAATCAATAGTTTCAAATTCTCCCACCTTTTTTTTCTTGCCAATATGTCTTTTAAAACTCACATAATTAGGTATTTGCTCCAATGCTTCCACAAAGATATGTTGATGTGTAATTGCTCAGCACTTCAAAGAATTTACTAAACTACTTGTCTTGTTTTTGTTTCTGGAATCTCTGTGGGAAAAGAGGTGGATGCCTAAATTGCTGGGTAGCCTCAGGAAGTACCAATCTCTATTCATTTAATTTATTGCAAGTTATTACCACTGGTGTTGTAACTTATTCTTCAACATTTATTGGTTGATTCCCTTCCATAGTTGCTGTAGCTTGACCACTAACACCAGTATCTTTATGGCTGGGTTGCTGTAACATGCTCTCATCTTGAGGTGGTTCTTGTGAGGAATTAAGTTCCAACCTTTTTTTTAGTCACATCAACATAGATATCAACATTCTTTCCAGATCTTAAGTTGATTACTTTGCAGTGTTCCTTTCACTCTCTTCTTGGATCTTCTGTGTTGTTGGGCAAGCTTCCCTGAGATCTATTACTCATTGCTATGGCAAGCTCATGATTTTTAGAGATACAACTTGACTTTGCACAATTACTTCATTCTTCGCAATGTATTTCTTAATAAGTGTTTCCAATGAAATAAGAGGATCATGGCTGGTGTATTTTTGCCCTTGATTATGCTGATGAAAACTAGGTGGTTGAGTATTTTTGTTCTATCTACTAAATATTGGAGCATTTCGATTTTGATTGCTCCATGAAAAATTTGGGTGTTGCTTTTATCTAGGGTTGTAAGTATTTGAGTACGAGTTGTTTTAAGGTTGTTAGTTGAAATTACTCACATAGTTTACTGATGCTGGATTTCCATGACAGTTATCAAATACATGTTCTTTATCACAATACATGCAAGACAGTTCAGCAACTTGCTTTACTACTGATGGAGCAGAAGTCATGGCTTTCACCATGTTAGTCAATGAGGTTACTTGTGCTGATAATGTCGTAATCGAATTTATATTATGTACCCCCGCTACTCCTCTTACTGTCGTCTATCTAGTTGATGGTCATTGATAATTATTGTTGGCAATTCTCTCCAAAATTTCATAAGTTTCAGTGTAAGATTTAGATAATAAAGCTCAATTTGTTGAAGCATTAACCATCAATCTCGTACTTGGATTCAATCTATTGTAGAAGGTTTCCAACTATATACAGCAAAGAATGCCATGATAAGGACACCTTCTGAGCAACTCTTTAAATCTCTCACAAGCTTCATACAAACTCTCATATTCAAGTTGACGAAAAAAAGTGATCTTATTCCGTAATTTTGCATTTTTGGTTGGTGGAAAATATTTCATTAAGAATTTATCAGCTAATTTATTCTATGTAGTAATAGAATCAGATGGTAATGAGTTCAACCATGCTCTCGCTCGATTTCTAAAGGAATAAGGAAAAAACCTTAGTCTTAAAACATCTTGTGTTGCTCCAGCAATTTTAAAAGTATCACTCACTTCCAAAAACAATTTAAAATGGAGGTGACGATCTTCAATTGGTAGTCCATTGAATTGACCCACTGTTTGAAACATTTGAAACATCACTGGCTTAAGTTCAAAGTTTGCGGCTTCCACTTCAGGTGTGACTATTCCAGGATGTACAACTTGAGGAGTTAACATAGTATAATCTCTTATAGCCTTGTCTTTGTCATCTGCCATGTAAATAATATTATTGTTACATGGTTGTCTCTGATTAACATGCTCATTCTGCCCCTCTTGAATGTTGACAGGTTGAAGTGGCCCGTGAGGGTCCAAGTTTCCCATATCCTGCAGATTATCCATGTTTGAAACAATTTTTGAATTTCTTTGTTCTCTCCGCAGTCTCCTTATAGTCCTTTCAATCTCAGGATCAAATTGGAATACAATAGATCTGTCTTTGTGCATACAAGTGTTGATCTGTCAATAAATAGAAGAAATTAGATCAAGTTGGCACTATCAAGATTTACTTCACACTTCGAAAATAACCAATCAATCCCCGGCAATGGCACCAAAAACTTATTGGTTAATTTTCACTCAATTGCTATTGATGCCAATATGCAAGTGCACACAACAAGTAATAAAGTGATGAATATTCTAGATCATCTCCACAGGGACTGATGCTGCTAGAAATGCTACAACAATCATAATAGTGCAGTCTACCTTTATTTCAAGATGAACCTAGTTAAAGTTAATTATTTCCAAAATTAACAATTGTAAGAAAATAAAATAAGTAATTGCAGTAATGAAATAGATTAGATAAATTGCGTAAAAGACTCAAATGAGAATGAAGTAGTTGAATGATCAAACTATCTTCAAGCATTGATTGTTTTTTTATCAAATTAACACCAGTTGCTATAGTAATTTCTATAGCACTGGACAGAATTATTTTGCATCCTCAGTTGTCGCGTGTTGGACTACTCATACCCTTAAATATCCTAAATTTAGGAACTTAAATTAAGATCAAGTATTACTCCAATAATATCCACTAAGACAGGCCTTTTTACGGCTCTATCTTAACTTGAACCATTAAATGGGCGGTCAACCGAAATAATAGTTATAATAATAACTATTAGAGTAACCTGCTACAACAATCATACAGCAACTCATAAGAATAATCAAACACCCATTTATATTATTTGTCACTCAACTACAAGCAAATTTACTTCATACTTTGAAAAAGAAAGACAAACAGCAAAATATTGATCATGAAATACATCAGTTTAATCGAAGAGTAAAGAAAAGAACAAGGAGAGAACGATGAAGATTGAATCCAAATAACTCAACTAAATTCGTCACTGATGCAGACTTGGTTCCCTTAAATTTTGATTGTTTTCTTATTTTTCTTTCAATTTTTCCAATGTTAATTCCTTGCGGCTGTTTTATGTGATGAGCGCGCCTTTTTATAACTGAAAACTAGGGTAAATAAAAATCTAGGGTGCATAAGTCATATTAGGAAACTGCAGATTGCAATTCTGCAGATATCACGTGCTAAGTTTTCTTTATCATTGTTCCGGGATTGCTACAGCAATAGTTGCTCCAACAATGGTTGCTCCAACAACAACTATAACACTGCACTGCTCCAGATTTTGTTTCACTTCTTTTGTGGCCATATTCTTTCTCTTTTTCCCATCCTATTGCATCAACGTCCCTTCTATGAATTATAAGCTTATAGAAACATACAATTATGCACATGATTTGAGCACGAATTACTTTAAATCAAGCAAAACTTATTAAGACTAAAGTAAAATGAATGTTTATGCAAAACATAACAAAAATGAAAAAAAACACATTATTTACTCTCTAAGTGATCTTGATTTAAGTTTAGAATTGCCATAATAACTCTCATTTCATGGAGTTATCACAATCCTTTAGTATACTCTTTAATTTAATTTCATTTTTTATGAGTAGTATACTCCTAATTTGGTGTATTAAGTTTATCATTTTTTCTAATATTATCTTTTAACAGTTTTTGAATTTTAAATTCATAAAAACATCCACACCTTAATTTTTTTTAAACAAGTAGAGCTACTCACATATATGGATTGGCAAGTGTGGTCCACTACAACAAAATCAAAATCCAAATGTCTCTAGAGAAGAAAAAAAAATTTGCTAAATTATGAGCCACCATATTAGATCTAGGTGCATGTTTAACTATAGTGGGAGCCCTAGTAATCATAAGACACTTGATCTTTGATACTAGCCAATCCATCTCTTTCCTACTAGACAAGCTTCCATCAATGAGACTAACAACATTTATAGAATCAAATTCTTCAATCAAAGGACTTAGACCCAAGTCAATTGATAACTTAATCCCCTGTAAAAATGCATTAGCTTCTACAAGTTCCACATCATCAGGAAAAAGGGCTTATATTGACTGATGCTACCCATAACTTCTCCTTTTGAATATTTGATAATAGCCCTAAGGCTACAAATACCGTCTGGAGATTTAATAGTTGCATTTGTATTAAGTTTGTACCAATTATCTACTGTATCATCCCAATTTTTCTTCCTTATGATTATGATTGATATAAGCCACTATTGCAAGAGATTGTTGTGCTAGTTTATAGTTCTCAATGACATATTCAGCTTTGATTACTGAGTCTCCCCACATGATTATGAAGATTCAAGTTTTTATTGTTAGAGAAAGAAATTCTTTGGTGAAAATCATAACTTATAAAGCAGGACCATTCATGTTGTATCACCAAGGATTGATAATGAATTAGCTAGAAATTTTTTGGTATCATGCAATAAGCCTATATCACTGCTGGCAAGCAAAATGTCATCGACATATAAAATTAGAAAGATATACTTGCTCCCACAAAACTTATGGTATATACAATCATCGACTAAATTCATCTCAAAACTAAATGAGATGATCACTTGATGAAATTTGAAATAACATTGTCGAAATGCTTACTTGAGAGCTCATAGATGGAATTTTTAAGTTTGTAAACTATATTCCTTGGGTTTCTTGATACAAAATTTTTTGGTTGCATCATATAAATCATCTCATCAATATCACCATTAAGAAACAACGTCTTTATATCCATATAATGTAACTCAAGATTAAAATATGCCACTAATGCCATTATGAACATGAAATAGTCTTTTGAAGAAACAGGAGAGAAAGTCTCTTTATAATCGATGCCTTCTTTTTGTATAAAGCTTTTTGCAATATGACATGCTTTGTACCTCTCTACATTACCTTTCGAATTCCTCTTGATTTTAAATACCTATTTAAAACCAATAAGTTTTGTACCTTCTAGCAATGGGACAGAATCCCATATGTCATTATCTTTCATGGACTTTATCTCTTTATTCATGCATCAATTCATTTATGAGAGTTAAAACTTTTCATGCCTTGATGGAAATTGATTGGATCATCTTCTATCACTCCAATGTCTATCTCTTGTTCTTAAAGAAATACAATGTAGTTATCTGGCACTGCACTTTTCTTTTCTCTAATGGATCTTCTTAATGACATATGTTCTTGAGGTGTTAATGTTTGTTCTTCTAGAGCAACTCATTGTATATGGGGTTCTCTAATATTATCTTAATATGTTGTATCTTAAACAAAGTCAAGAATGAAACTTTGATTAATGGCAATAACACCTGTGAAAATATTAACATACTTCTCTTCAATGACAAAGTTCCCAACTATATCTCCCCTTACAAACTCGATATCCTCAAAGAACTGAGTATTTCCTTATGAGAGTTAAAACTTTTCATGACTTGATGGAAATTGATCAGATCATCTTCTATCACTCCAATGTCTATCTCTTGTTCTTAGAGAAATACAATGTAGTTATCTGGCCTTGCACTTTTCTTTTCTTTAATGGATCTTCTTAATGACATATGTTCTTGAGGTGTTAATATTTTTTCTTCTGGAGCAACTCCTTGTATAAAGGGTTATTCAATATTATCTTGAACAAAGTCAGGAATGAAACTCTGATTAATGCCAATAACACCTATAAAAATATTAACATATTTATCTTTAAAGACAAAGTTCCTAACTATATCTCCCTTTACAAACTTGATATTCTCAAAGAACTGAGTATTTCCTTATTCGAAAATTGACTTAGTCATGGGATCATAAAAATTGTACAGCTTGGATCGCTTTAAGTATCTAGTAAAATAACAACTCACCATCCAGTTTTTTCTTATTAGACCTATAAAGACTTGCCTCATTTGGACATTACCAAACATACAAGTATTTTAGATTAAGTTTCTTACCTGTCTAAAGCTCGTAAGTGCTTCTTCCCAGAGTGATTTTGGTAAACGTCCTATTTCATCTTTTAATAGCACCATTCACAGTGAGCAAACCTGGTATAGTGTACTATGGGATCATATTGCATTTCTTTAGGGTTTAGCAATTGATCTTAGACATTATTCACTGGAATTGTCATATCTTCTACAGTATTCACCACTATAGTTAGATCTGATGCTTTTGAATTCTTTTGTTGAGTTGGTTATCAATTTTAACCTTAAAATTTTTAAACATATCTAAAGACTGTGATTTTTCATAGAGGAAATATATAGAGTTATATCTAGAAAAATCATCTATAAATGGCATAAAATATTGCTGATCATTCCAAGCAGCGTAGGAAATGACCCACGAATGTCCGTATTTATGAGTTCTAAGACATTCAAAGTTCTATTGGCTTTAAATCTCCTTTATTGGTGTGTTTCTCCTTGATACAATTAACAAAAATATCAAAATTGTGAAATCTAAAACGTCAAAAATTTCATCTAACACAAGTCTCTTTATTCTCTATCTGGAGATATGACCCAATCTCCTATGCCATAGTGCAGTCGGATTCTCATTGATTAATTTTTTCTTTAAACCTAGTCTACTAAATTGTAAGGATTCATTAAATAAAAGATTGTATCAAGCAGATAAAGATTATCATTACCTGACAAAGAACTGAACCAACTAGTTTTGAATAATGAAACAAACTGAATTTTTCATTTCTGAATGAGTAAGAATAACCAGATTTATCCAAAGGCAAAACAGAAATCAAATTCTGCCTAAACGGTGGAACAATAAATGTTTAATTAAAATCCAAATAAAATTTAATATTCACTAATAATCTATGTTTTCCAATTGCTTCAACTTCAATCGTCTTACAATCATTGACATAGAAGTATCTTTCACTATTATTAGGCTTTGAGTAATTCAAATAATCCTGAATAGACACACTGATGTGAGTCGTTGCATCAGAATTTTTCTACCACGTGTGTTTAGTACTGAAGTTAAGTTAAGTTAACCTTAGAATAAACCAAACCATGCCCTTTAGATTTGTAAAAGAAACAACCAATACTTTTCAAATTATCTATTTTGTTTTGTTATTTCTTTCGAGGCATTGTATTTACGGCTTCCTTATGCTTGTTCTTCTTCTTGCCTTTGTCCTTGTTCTTATACTTTATTGAAATTAGGCTTGTTAAGAGCGTACCAATTTCAATATTTTTGTTCTTAACAAACCTCTATTTAATTTTTGGAAATAACTATTTAACTGTTATTACCTTTTCAGAAATTAAGCCCCTGAATGCTTCTGGAATGGCATTCTTCTTCATCATGATACATATGGGATTTGATCTCGCTCATCTTCCTATTTCTCTTTTATCCATAAAAGGTACGGGAGAATCAACCTTTAGCGCAAGGTTAAGATCTATGAGTGCGAGAACTATCAAAAAGTTCTCTTACCATGACTTGAAGTCAGAGCTATTTAGTATAAGAATATAATTGATGTTGGTAATAATATTAGCAGTAGAGATAATTGAACAGAGAACAATAATCAAACAAAACAAGCTCCTATAAGTCTTAAAACAAAAATAAGTTCAAATAAAGGTAAACCCCATCTCAAGATATCGAACACTCCATTAAATTTCATTATTGAACAAAATATTTACTTGTAAGTGATATCTTAGTGTAGTAATCAAATACTAAAAATAAGAACATGCATGTTAAACAATAAATCTTCCTTTGAGTTGATATATTGATCACATATAAAATTGAATAATCATCAGGTGTTTATTAGCACAGGGGCACATGTAATTCTATTAAATATGAATCTTCCTTTGGACTTATCGATATTTATAGACGTTACATATGCATAACAATTTAAATGCCAAAATAAAATAATTTTCACATGAAAGGACAATTTGGCGACATGTTGCATCAATTAATTCATCTCAATATATATATAAACATAACAACATTTGGATTTAAAATTGCACAAATGTCTGTAAAAAATAAAAAAACTCAGTTCAAACGGTCAACATGGACAGTTGATCAGTCACTATTGACTAGTTAAAGGCTGGATCAATTTGAGTTGACTCGATTCGGATCCTGACTAGCCCAAATCAAAACCCTAACCCTTTTTTTCTATCAATTCCTTTATCTTTATGGGCTAAACCTTAATATATACATTTTAGTCCATCAAACTCAATTTTGTTGGACCCAAAATTAAGTTTAATTGGCCAAATAAATTTAGAACTTAAATAAGAATCTTTTTAATCATTCTACCTAAAAAGAATTTTATAATACCTTACAGACATCCAAATATAAATCATTAAGCCTTAATCATCTTTTTCTTTTCTTCTTCTTTGATATGGCAGCCATGCTGCCACTCTTTCTTCCTTATACAGCAGCTATGGTTGCAGCTTTTAAGTTGTATGTCGCGCTTGATGGTCGTCGCTTGGCTGTTTGGCCGCGCCTTAGCCATTCCTTTTTTCTGCTTCATTTATTTATTCTATTTTTTGTTTTACTTGATGGTTGCCAATTTTCCATAGGCTACAGCGGCATGGTGGCTACGTCTATATCACTATCAACCTCGGCATCGGCAATTGCCACTGCCATCAACCACAAAATCTTGATTTTTTTTAAATTTTAAACTGTAAATCCAAATTTTGCAATAAAAAATCTTAAATTCCAAAAAAAGCAACCACAAATTTGTTCTCAAATTCAATCGTTTTAATAATTCTAGTATTATTAAATTCAAGAACACTAGAGATTTAATCATCAATTAAAAATAAATTTAATTCTTAATGATTCAATATGAAGACGCTCTAATGTCACTTGTAAGAATAAGAGATCATTTGGTGAAAACCATCACCTATAACCTAGGAACATTCATGTTGTGTGGTTGGCCTTTCATATCAACATGTTCTCGCAGAGAATCCTTTAATTTTCTTTGTGCTCTCTTTCTAATGATGCGATATTGAAAGAATATAAAGATATGTGTGACCTAGGGACTATGACAACTTATGTAGATAACTTTTCCTATTGTCTTTAGGTATTCCTATTTTAGCCCATCGTAGAAATAAAAATTATCCCTTTAGTCTCCACACATTAAAGGCTCACATCCTATTAGATACATTAAAGTCCATATTATTGAAAATAGTAATAGATCGCTTTTAATTAGGTTTAACCATATATGATAGTTTGTATCACATAATTATTCACATATAAGTTCAACATTAAATTAAAGATCCGACAACGCTGGATTAGTAAATCCAACATCTATCCCTCCAAATTGACCAAGCCTAGACCACAAAAGACGTGAAATTCTCCTAGGACATAGAACCAATCAATGTTTGGGCAAAGAATGATAAGTTGGTGCTTTGGTAATTATTCATAGAATTTACAAAGATTAATGACTGCCATACCTTTTTAACAATTATACATCCCACCAAAGTAGAGAAGCTATCTTCCACACTATGTTGCATCTTTTGACAAATAGGGGATTGTATGATCTTCCTTTTGAATAAATTATAAAAAGTTGGATGGATATCCGATCTAATAAAGCTCTCTACATCAAAAATTCTTATCTTGGGTGAGATTGACGGAAACCAAATGATATTCCATCATGCTCGAGATAACGACGAACTTGAGGGACTTTGTTGAAGATTGAAGTGCAGTGCCATCTGGTATCCACTTTTGACATATACACTCCCCTTTTGTAATAAAACCAACATACTTGGCTAGGGCATGAGTGATGAGGGAGAGGAATATTGGAAATTATTTCAGCATCTATTAGCAAAAAATGAATCCAAATGAGAGTTATATTCAAGCTCCCATTACTATTTATAAGCTCTGCTACCTTTGTATCGCTTATTGAGGTTTTTGGAGAGACAGGCTTGAAAGAAACTAATTTAGGAATCTAGTTATCTTCGTACACGTAAATATCCTTGTCATCTCCTATATGCCAACATAATCTAGCTTTCATAATTTTCCTAACTCATAAAAGATTCTTACATAAGAAAGATGAATTCCTCTCACTTTTACTACTAAGAAAATCAGAGTTAGTGAAGTATCTGGCTTTTAAAGTTTTGGCCATTAAAAATTCAGTTTCTTGTAAAATGTGCCAACTCAGTTTGCCCAGTAGAGCATGGTTGAAAGACATTAAATCCTAAAAACCTAGGCCACCTTACTTTTTTGTCCTACATAAATTCTCCACAAGAGCCAATATATGGCTTTCGATTTACTGTTGGTACCCCACGAGAATCTTGTAATATGCTTCTGAATATCTTTGCACAGCCCTAAGGGAAATCCAAAGACACTCATCGCGTAAGTGGGGAGATCACTGCCTTAATTAAAATTTCCTTGCGTCCACAAGAAAACAATTTTGACTTCCAACTATTAAAGTAGTTTTGTTTCGGCCGACCATGAAGGGAACCCCAGATACCTTTTGTTGGGATTATGTGCTCTTTAAAGCATATTAATTTATTTATTTTCTGATTAATAAAATATTTGAGATATTTTCAATTGCATAAATATTTTGAATAAGGTCCGTTTAATCATATTATATGTATTTATGTGATCATCATATGAATTTAAAGAAGACATAAATACAAGTTATCTTATAATTAAATAAATTAAGTTTGCATTTATGTTTGGACTGTAGTCATGTAATTAAACTATCCTAGATATCATACAATTATCGAGGTCAATTCCAATCTTTTAGTGGAGTAGATTTAGAATTAAATAATTGGGCTAGTTTAATTACATAACTAATTATTGTAGCCACTATTGTATGTACCCATATGATCCCTGGGTTAGCTCATTTAGTTGATTGTGCTGCTACTGGATTAATAAGCAAGATAACTAGTTATTTTGGTTAAAAGCCTAAATATATTATTTAGTGGGAGACTCTATTTAATATGTTTATGTGTAAGGGGCCTTGTATTATTTTAGAAGGTGGGCCCCTATAACAAGAATAAGGAATGTCACTTTTGGTTTTTATTATTTTTTTAATTTAAATCAAATTTGATTTAATAGAATTAAAAAATATATAAATATGAAGCCTAGAGTTTTCACCAAATAGAGATATAAAAGAGTTTGTTTTCTTTAAAAGTTGAGAGGAGCCACAATATACAAATAAGATAAAAAGAGTTTTTCTCTCTAATTTTAAGAGGAATATTTTCTCTTACTAATTGCTTTTAGTGGTGATAAAGGCACTCACACATTAAGTGCAGATCAAACTTGAGTCATAACCTGAAAGATCATTGGTGATGGATTGTGATTTAACAAGATTGGTGGTGATGAATCAAGATCTAACAGGAATGATGGTAACGAATCGTGATCTGAGAGCTTAAATTATTTTAGTGAAAAAGCAAATGGATAATGTCTAGATTATGGTAATTTTATATATTGTATGAGAGTTACGATACAAATATTTCCAGTGTAAAATATTTTTCAAACCAACACCTTTCATACAAGGAGACAACCTCAAGATTGAACATTTTTTTTTAATCTTATTAACAATGTTTTGATGCATATTCGGGCTGAAAAAGTTGACGATTTTTCTAAATTAAATAGCTGGCCCGAAACTGCAGTCTGAAGATAAAATACTGATTTCAAGTGATAGCATTCTTCAATTGTGGCATGAAAGAAAAAAGGATTGTCATCTACAAAAAGAAGATAAGAGGTAACATAGTTATTCCCATTGAAACCAATTCCGTGAATCAATTTTGTTTGACAGCCTTACTAATAAGATTTGAAAAAGCATTAATACAAAGAATAAATAATTAGAGGATAAGGGGTGTCCTTATCAAAGACCTCGTCGTGGATGAATGTCACCTTTGACTTCTTTGGTAAGGCAGATTTTAAAAGTTGTAGTGATGCAGCGCATTAACCACCTTCTTGAAAAGCCAAATTTTAATATTGCTTACTCAAGAAATAGCCATTCCACCATATTATATCCTTTTCTCACATCTAACTTTAGAGCCACCAAACCTTTCCATCCTGTTAGCTTGCTTTTAATTTGGTGGAGACATTCATAACCCACCATAATGTTACCTATAATCTGTCTTTAAAAGGATAAAAGCATCTGAAATTGGGAACTATTTGATCAAGTATTGATTTCATGCTATTGGCAATTGATTTGCTAATAAGTTCATCGATGACATTTCATGCTATGGAAATTCAATTACTTTCGTCATATTCTTAGTTTTTAGAACCAGCACTATGTCTGCTTTGTTCAGTGCTGCTATATCACCATTTTCATTGAAGATATGTAAACATGTTTTCACAACTGTTTCCTGATTTGAGGGCCAGTGTGTTTCTATAGAATTCAGATGGGAACCCATCAGCACGTGGGGCCTTTAAAGGAAGCAATTGTGTCCAAGCTAAAACGATCTCCTCTTCTGAAAAGGCTCATTAATTTTTGAATTTATCGCATCAGTCACATGGGGATCAAGATGTTCTAAAGCAGTAAATAATGTCTAAGAACTTAAAGAGCTGCATAGAGTAAGATTGAAATACCCTTACCATCTCATTAGAATCCTCTACTCAAATCCATTCTTGTCTAAAATCCCATTCACAAAATTCCTTTTTTTTGTAATTTTTATCTAGTAGTTGCATGAGCATGGAAGAACCTGGTATTTCTATCCCTATGCTGTATCCATATGACTTCGGATCTCTGTTTCTAATATAAATCTTCCTATGGTAGAAATTTTTCCGTCCGTTCCTTTGCTTTTTGGATTTCACAAGGATTCATTGATTATGAGTAGCATTTTTTAAGTTCACGTAAATGTTCCTGCAGGAGCTTATATTCTCTATCATTGTATCAAAAGTGTTATTACTCCACAAGCAAAGTCGTTCTTGAGTTGTAGAAATTTTATTTTGGAAATCTGCAAGCTGATTACCAGTAGATGAATTGCGATCCCAGGAACAAATTTCTTTAATAATGTTTTTGCAATCCTCATAGTGGCTCCAATACTGCTTCGTAATGAAAACGTGACTATCTCTGATGGTTTTCTCTTCTCTGACTGTTGTTACTCTTTGCAAATTCCATTCTAATAGGACATGATATGAACCAATAGCTTCCTTATTATATGTGTAAAAATTAAGGAAGATATTCATCCACTGTCGATTGTAAAGAAACCTATCCAGTCTCTCCTACGCAAAATTTGGGCCATTTCTTTTATTCGACCAAGTAAATATGAAGCCGTTCTATCCTTATCTGTTAACTCGCAATAGTTAATAGCCTACTTGAAAGCATACATAGCTTCCATTTTTCTAGGAATCCCGCCTTTTTTCTCCCATGGGTTTAGAATTTCATTTATACGTCTCGCCCACAAACCACAAAGCCAAGGAAGATTGAAACTTGAGGATAAACATTATAGAAGGCTCTACGTACCATGCCTTTACAATGGATTAAGGTGCCGATAATACTGATGTGCGCGGAATGCGGAATTAAGGACACCAAATAATTATAGAAAAATAAAGAACACAAAAATTACATGGTTCGGTAATTAAACCTACATCCATGGAGGTAAGAAAGAATAATTGTTTATTTAACAATTAATATAGTATAAATATTTGAGTAATGAATCTCACTTCCCAGAAATCCAAATATATTTAGTACTCTCACACTCTGCAGGAAAGATAAATTTCCCAGACACACTTCTCTCAAAAGCTTAGAAATTTATAAGCTTAACAATTTTGAGATGATTTCAAATGAATGAAATCCTTAACTATTTATAGGAGAAATGAATTACTATTCAAAGAATAAAATAATTAAAAATATAATTTTTAATTATTATGATTTTTTAAATCCATCCCCTTGTCTTCTCTACAATTGTTGGTGCAACCAACAATTTGTTGACTTCAACAAATCTCCACCTCGGCAAAAAATTTTCAAATATGAGCCAACTACCAATGAGCCATCATCCCCAAAGTGGCTACATCTTTATGACTGCCTACATACCCAATTTAGAATCAAGCCAACCGTAGTTCAAAATTTTCGAAGGACATATCTTAACACAATCGAAGGATTTGAATTAGCAATATTGAAACTTAACTCCGGAAATTACCTTCGTCAACATATCTGATGGATTATCTTTGTTATTGATCTTTCTTAACAACACATTACCAACCTCGATAATCTCCCTCACATAATGATATTTCACATCTATGTGCTTCGTCTGAGCGTGATATGTTTGATTCTTCGGGAGGAATATCACACTTTGGTTATCACAAAAGACCGCAATGTTCTCCTGGATTACTCCCAAATCACTTAACAAACCTTTCAATCAGATAGCTTCATTTACAGCTTCAATTGCTGCCATGTACTCTGCTTCCGTAGTGGACAGCGCAAATGTTGATTGTAGAATCGACGTCTAGCTAACCGAACCTCCACCCAATGTGACTACGTAGCTCGTTAGTGATATTTGCTTATCTAGGTCTCCAGCGAAATCAGAATCACAATACCCAACACATTGTTGACCACAATCCTTCTTGAACAATAACTCAACATCAACTATCCCATACAGATATCAGAGAATTTACTTTACCGTAAGCCATTGATTTTTACTCGAATTGTGCATGTATCTACTAACTATACTCACTGCTTGAGATATATCGGGTCTTGTGCATAATTTAGCATACATAAGACTACCCACAACACTAGCTTATGGAACACGAACCATGTAATCGCGCTCCTCTTAAGATCTAGGACATGAAGAAGAGCTTAATTTGAAATAAGGAGCTAGAGGTGTACATGCCGGTTTTGTTTTGTCATCCATATTGAATCTTTCTAGCACTTTCTTCAAATAAGATTTTTGAGTTAACCATACGCTCCCATTTTTCTTATCTCTACAAATCTCCATCCCAAGTATTTTATGTGCATCATCCAAGTCTTTCATCTCGAACTCAGAAGCCAATTGCTTTTTTAATCTTTCGATCTCATCTCTATTCTTCGAAGCTGTAAGCATATCATCGACATAGAGTAACAAATAGATGAAAGTTCCATCTAATAGTTTTTTAAAGTAAACACAATGATCGTGTTCACTTCTGGTGAATTTCTGCCCTTGTATAAATTGATCAAATCTTTTGTACCACTATCTTGGCGATTTCTTCAGTTCCTATAAAGATTTAATCAACCTACACACATGATTCTCCTTTTTAGAAACTCTAAAACCACAAGGCTGAGTCATATATATTTCCTCCTCCAAATCTCCATTTAAGAATGCCGTTTTAACATCCAATGGAGCCAACTCTAACTCATATTATGCAACTAAGGCAAGTAGGATACGAATGGAAGTATGTTTTACAACTGGAGAGAAAACTTCATTGTAGTCAATACTTTCCTTTTGAGCAAATTCTTTTGCCATGAGTCTTGCTTTGTATCGAAGAGTTGTTTGATTCAGAGATCCTTACTTTTTGGTATAGACCCATTTATTGCCAATAGCCCTTTTCCTTTTTGGTAACTTTATAAGTTCCCAAGTCTGGTTTTGATGGAGAGATTTCATCTCTTCTTCTATGGCTAACTCCTATTGATCACTTTCACTGTTACGTAATACTTCACCGAATGTGTTGGGAATGTTATCATCAATAACTGAAAGTGCATAGGCTACCACCATGCTTTAGTAAGCCATTCAGGTTTCTTTATTTCTCTTTTTACCCCCCTTGTTACTATAAAATCATCATTATCTACATTATCAATTGTTTCATCATTTTATGGGACATCATAAGAAACAACCTTTTCTTCAACTTTAGGTGTCACCTCCATAGTTGAACCCTTCTCTGATGTAGAACTAATTAATACATATGGAGTTCCATCAAACTCCACCCGCTGCAATACCTCTTTAGTCTTGTTCTCCATCTGCTGATAACTTGAAGCTTTCATCATTGAAGCTTCATCAAATATGACATCTCTGCTACACACAAACTTTTTATCTTCGAGATCTCAAAGATTGAAGCCCTTTACTCCACCTTTGAATCCCACAAAGATAGCTTTTCTAGCACGAAGATCCAGTTTACCATCTTTAACATGATATAAACTTGACACTTGAATATACAAAGGGAATCATAGTCTTGTGCATGCTTTCCAGATCATATTTCCATAAGAATTTTACCTCCAATTACAACAGAAGGCAATCGGTTTACCAAGTGACTTGTGTAGCTCACAACTTCAGCCCAAAACTTTTTATCTAAACCAGCATTAGATAACATACACCGTACCTTTTCCAATAAAGTACGATTCATATACTCAGCCACACCGTTCTGTTACGGAGTATGTCTCACCGTGAAATGTCTTTTAATACCCTCGTTTTAGCATACTTGCAAGAATGGATCAGAAGTATATTCACACTCATTATCATATCGTAATACTTTGATATTTCTGCCAGTTTGAGTCTCCACCAATTTCTTCCATTTCACAAAAATCTCTAGAACTTCATCCTTTGCTCGCATGGTGTACACCCACACACGTCTAGAGAAATTATCAACAAATGTAACAAAATAATGGCTTCCACCAATTGATGCAGTCTTAGTTGGTCCTCATACATCACTATGAACATATTCAAGGATCTCACGAGTATCGTGATTACCTATACCAAACTTAACCTTTGTTTTTTTGCCTACTAAACAATGCTCATAAAAATTTAATTTACAGGTTTTTGTACCTTTTAAGAGTCCATGCCTCATCAAAGTTTGCAAAGACTTCTCTCCAGCATGTCCTAATCGTACATGTCATAGCTTGGTGGTGTCACTATACGCCTCAATAACATTTTTTCATCAGTTGTACCTCCTTTCCAATAATACACATTGTGATGTCGAACCCCTTGCAGAATCATTATAGCCCCATGTGTAAATTTCATCGTGCCATCTTCAATAGTAACGTTGTAGCCTTTAGTTTCCAAAGCACCCATAGAAATTAGATTTTTCTTTAAAGGTAGAACAAATCTAATCACTTTGAGTTCTCTGACCATTCCATCAAATATTTTTAATTGAATTGTTCCTATCCCCATTGTGCAACTAGATTGATCATTCCCCATCACAACTGCACTGGATTCTAGATTATGAAAATCCGTAAACCATTCCTTATTGCAGGAGTAATACTTATTGAATAATCAGAGTTTTTATCTTTCCATGTCATGCTTGCTGCTGCTAGTTTCTTCCCATCTCTCTTTTGAGCCTTTGGACAATCTTTCCTCTAATGGCCATTTTTATGACAAAAGGCACACTCCTCTCGAGCTATATTTCTACTTCTCGATTTGGATCGAGAATTCTTTTCACCCCGCTTCTTCTGTTTCTCCATCGCCCAATCTTTGCTCACCAAAGTTTTAGACGATACTCATTCAGAATTTTTATCATTATTCTGAATCTCTAAGCTAGTCAATGCTGTGCAAACATATTTAAAGACGATCACACTCTTCCCATATATCAAAGTAGCCACAAAATGGCTATATTCCTCTGGTAATGAGTGTAACAGAATCATAGCCTTGACTTCATCCTTAATATATTCATCAATATTCTTTAGATTAACAAGTAACTTTTCAAATCTTGAGACATGATCGTGCATTGACACCCCAGACTTCATTCGAAAACTATATATTTGGTTCATTACATGAAGGCGATTTTCAAGACTTTTCACGAGGTACTTCTCCGTCATTGCACACTCCTCATCTTTCACCAAGTATTTTACCTCCTTGGTCAAACAAGATCTAATCTGACCACAAGCTTTCTCGTTCATACGATCACAAATTTCTTTATCATACAAGTGTCTTTTATTTTTCAGAATAACATCAAGATCGATTTGAATAAAGGTATCCATAACTCCGCGCCTCCACATGCCAAAGTCGATTTTCCCATCAAACTTTTTAACATCGATTTTTTGGCCTCCTATAACAGGTGCTGAATAGTGATTTGACAAATCTCGCCTCCTACTTGAAGTGTCTCCTGAAATAGTCTTAGTACATTTCTCCCAAATTCTAAAAGTTTCACCTTCTATCATTTTCTCAACATACTATTTTCACTTGAAAAACAGTCTCTATGATGTTGATTGTGCGTGAATAAATGCACCAGAAAAAATTTCAAGAGACTGGACGGGAACTCGGTCCCAATTAAAAACTAGAATCCTTAAACTGTTATCGCCTTTGTTGACAGAACTTTCCCATGCAAAAATACACACTACTTACAATAGATTGTCTCTCAAGTACAAATGGCCGTCTCCACCGTATTCGTGAATAGTATTGTATGTGAACAACACTGTATGAAAGATAGTACCGTGTAGGCAAACATTATCGTATCCCCCCAAGTACGAATCATCGGCTCTGATATCATTTGATGTACGCGGAATGTGGAATCAAGTGCACTAAATAATTATAGAAAAATAAAGAATAAAAGAATTATGTGGTTCGATAATTAAATCTACATCCACGGAGGCAAGAAAGAATAATTGTTTATTTAACAATTAATAGAGTACAAATATTTGAGTAACGAATCTCACTTCCCAGAAACCTAAATATACTCAATACTCTCACACTCTGTAGGAAAGATAAATTCCCCAAACACACTTCTCTCAAAAGCTTAGAAACTTATAAGCTTAACAATTTTGAGATGATTTCAAATGAATGAAATTCTTAGCTATTTATAAGAAAAATGAATTACTATGCAAAAAATAAAATATTTAATTATTATTATTTTTCAAATCCATCCCCTTTGCCAATTCTTTCTTTTTTGCTACAAACTCAATTTTGATTTTGCTTCTCTACAATTGTTGGTGCAACCAACAATTTGTTGACTTCAACAAATACCCTGTAAATCTCTAATGAATTCCTCTATCAGACATAATTAAACAGTCAATGTGATACATGTTGAAAGAAGAAATTCTTAGCTCTAGATCCGAGTGCCAAAACAAGGCAACACCACCACTGAATCCACTACCATTTACAGCAAAACAATTCTCAAAATTTAAGTTTATTTTGATTCTTTCCATTTGCAACACACTACATTTAGTGTTACAAATAAACAAAATATTTGATTCATACAAGCGAAGCACATTATCAAGTGCTTCAAACGTTTGGGTGTTACCCAATCCCTGAACGTTCCAATATAAAATGATCATGACTCTCAGGGGACAAGCTATCTGCCTCTGCCTTTAATAGTTAAAGTGGATGGGAAAATAAGCCTATAAATTTGTATGCGAATTAATAGAATTAAAAATGGTTGCAAGGTTATTTATAGTGGAGATTTTGGCTATAAAAAGCATTGGCAGAATATAAGAGCTCTTCCAAATTTATTTGCGAGGCCACTTACTGCAACCATTAGTATTTTACACAGTTTTGGCTTTTTTTTCAAACTTAATAGTTAAGTCATATATTGCTTTAGCCCACTCATTTCTTCACGGTAATGGTTCACTTTCACAAATTTCACTCAAATGTGAAAAATTTCAATTTCCACTACAACTTAGTTGAAAGCCATTTATTGTGTTTAGAACTTTTTGAAGCCTTAATCAACAAATTGAAGATATACATTGCTTAACTAGAATTTCAATAATAATTAAAAAATTAAAACAATTAGGATTATTGATATAATAATTAACAACTGAAAACCAAATATTTATATATTCAATCATACTTTTCTTTAATAAATAGAAAATTTTTGAGGTATTTAAAAATAATTACATGAAACATTGAACAACCAATATGAAACAGATCACTTAAAATATGCAACAACGAACATAAAATATGAGTATCGCCATAACAGTGAACATGAAACAAAAAACATGAAACACACAACATCAAACATGAAACACACAACATCAAACATGAAACGTAGAACGTAAACATGAAATGAGGGCAAAAAAGAAAATTTTGTGATATTTGAAAAATTATTACATGGAACATCAAACACCTTACTTGAAATATGCAACAACGAACATTAAATATGAGTATCTCGGTAACAGTAAACACACAACATCAAACATGAAACATAGAACAACAAACATGAAACGTGGAACATAAACATGAAACTGAGACAAAAAAGAAAAATTTTAGGGTATTTGAAAAATTATTACATGGAACATTAAACAACAAACATCAAACATCTTACTTGAAATATGCAACAACGGACATTAAATATGAGTACCTTGGTAACAGTGAACATTAAACATCAAAAATGAAACTTTGAACTTGCAACATGAAATATGAACATAAACATGAAACAGGGGCAAAAAAGAAAAATTTCAGGGTATTTAAAAAATTAATTACATGAAACATATAATAATAGACATGAAACACGTTACTTAAAATATAAAATATGAGTACTACTGTGACAGTGAATATAAAGCATCAAACATAAAACTTTGAACTTACAACATGAAATATAAACGTAAACATGAAACGGGGCAAAAAAAAATCACAATATTTAGAAAATAATTATATGAAACATTGAACATTAAACATGAAACTTAAAATATTAAATATGAGACAAGTTTAATAAAAACTTAAATTAAAATTTTATCTTTATGTTAACACTCATTTTATTTTATTTTTCAAAATATTTATAATAAAAAAATATATTTCTATTTTTACTTACTTATTTATTTATTTATTTATTATTATTGTTATTTTTAAAATATTATTTATTTAATAAATATTTTTATTTTTATTTATTTAAATTAAAAATACATATTAATGGCAACCGGTTGCTGCCCGTTATAAAAATTATTTAGCTGCCAGATGGCAGCCAAACAAGGGTCAACAAATTGACCCCCTCTATGATACAGGGACTAGCCGTGTCCTGATTATTAATGAGACCCAAGAATCTAGATGCTGTCCTGTGCGGGTGTGAGAACATTCCTTTCTTCTCTTGCACAACATATTTTTGTGACTTTCTCGAGAAAGTGAACCCCTGATTTTCTCGAGAAAGTAATAGTCTCTTCATCCATCCCACGAGTTCTTCTAATTTGTAACGCCACCAAGATTTTATTTTATTTTGTTGCTCAACCCAAATGGGGTGCCCAAGCAACGGAATCAGATACAATGGGTCCCTCTGCGCGTGCCCACCGGGGCAGCTTTACAACGGCACAAGCAAAAGCTGTGTCTTGTTCGGGGAGAGGTCGTTGATTTCCACTGACGCCGGTATCGACTATTACGGCGTCTCCTTTCCTGAAACCTTGTTTGCATATGACTCCATCAAGAAGTTCAGCCAATCGCAGGCTGTCTTCTTGGAGGCCACGCTCGTCATGCTTTTGAGTTGGTTGGTTTGTTGTTTCTTCTTGAGGTTTACGAAGCTTGGTGACGGCAGAACTGTTTGGTTTAGACTCAGATGGTGGATTAGTCGTCTTGATATTTGCTATGCTACTAGGCATTGGCTGGTAATACTAATAACAATTATTCATATGATCTGTTCATAGTTGTTGTGATTTTGCTGAATTCTGAGAGTTAGTTTAACCGCTAGAGTGTTTTGACATAAACCCACTTTTAATTGTTCATTGATTGTCTATCCATTATTAAATGTCGTGCTAGAATATGCACTCTTTAGAATATGTTTATTATAGTTAAATTGTTTAATATATACCCACTGTGCTTTGCACTTCAATCTCAAACATACTGCTGTTGTGGATGTCATCTTTACCTCTTAAGTTTAACCGAGTAGTTGATACGTCAATAATAGTTGCCTGAGGAAAAGTGAGTGTTTACCAAGTATTCTAGTTTCTCTACCTTCAAATATAAGCAGCGGCACAAAAGTTCAGCTGAATTTTAGCTAGGATGTCATAGCTGTAATTGATCAATGGAGAATTTTTTGTTTTTGATGTATAGGATGATCAGAAGGTGGTTATGAAGAGAAAAACAGAACTTGGCGGGACTTTTTCCATAGCTAGTTGGATGCTGTTCATTGGTCTTTTTGCTGCGTGAGTATACTTTATCTGTGGGAAACCATTCTTCTCTTTTCAAACAAGATGAAACAGGGATCGTTGGTGACATGATTGTAAATTTAAATTGCATTTCAGGTTGCTTTATCAAATTATATCAAAGAGAACGATTGAGGTGCACAATGTGAGAGCAACAAATGCACCTGATTTAGCTTCATTCATCAATGATTTGGAATTTAATATAACCACTATTTCTAGTATGACCTGTTTGAACTTACGTGGTCTTGGAACCTTAGTTACTGGAACTCCTGGCTCTGTTGACTCTAGAACTGCTCCTCTTTCAAATTTTGCCAACTATGCATGTCACAATACAAGTTTTGGGCCAACCCTAAGCTTTAAGTGTAGCAATTGCCATCGAATTAATGATTATACCTATATTTCATGGCAGTTTGTCGATATTCCTAACAATCCTGCAATCGCCGTTGGTTTTCGTTTCAATGTTACTGCAAAAACTAATGCTAGAGAGAAGCATTTGAGTTTTGTGAGTGGCACACTGAAGAATGCCAGCACGTCTGATGATAGACCAGTTACATTCAGGGGGAAGGATGCAAATATTTTGAAATTTAATTTATTTCCCCGGTTATATCATAGTCTAAACGATCTGAGGCTCCTCCAGCCTTTATTTCATGAATTTCTCCCTGGATCCTTCTTTCGTGAGACTAATACACTGCAAGCCTCCCTTCAGAGTTCGAACGATGGACTTATAAACACTACATTGCTTATCAACTATCTTTCAGCCTATGTTGTTGAGATCGAAAATCGAAGTATAATTGGTCCTGGTAAGTCATATTTTGCTCTTGTGAATATAAGTTCAGTCATAGATACGCATTCTGTTCAAAACACAATCTGCATGTTGTTTAACCATAACTTCATAAAAATTATAACTTGGACATGATGTTACTGAAAAATTTGGCATTTGATTTGTATTCTGGTGATTATGTTTTTGCATGCATTTCTGTGTCTGAGGGAGGGAGTAATGTCCTTCATTTTGAGGACAGGGAGAGTAAGAAGGGCAAGAAGATATGAGAGATGATTTGACCATGTAATTTAGGGTTTCTTTTAGGTTGGGAGAGTGATGTCATATTGTACAACTTCCCTAATCATTCCCTTGTCTGCAATCATAATGTGACAATGACCTACTAGTTGACCTGGTGGGTCTCTGCTGTGACCTGAGTTTGACCATTGATGTACTCTTTTGCTTGGTTTTTTGAGGTCGTCCTGCGTTATACGTAAATGTTTGATACTTTATTCTGGTGATGTCACAACTCATAATTAAGCTAAGTTGTATTATTATTGTAGTGTGGCATTACTTTCCTTTTTGCTGTTGAAGTCCACTTTTTGTTTTTCATTTTGATTTGGGGTTCTGGGACCACTTTGCAAAACTGCAAGATCTTAGGGGTGCCTACATGATGTACTGTCAGTCTTATTACATTCTTACTGCTACCATTAGTCTAGTAGATCTTTGCATTTTCTTTGATATATTGGTATTGTATCTTTGCTGTTGCAGCTTTCTGCTCTTCCATAAATTTATTTTTGTTGAAGATAGGCCGAACATTGGTGTTAAAATGTTGATTCTTTCTTTGCTATGCAGTGAGCTTTGTTGCAGATCTTGGTGGCCTATATTGCTTTAGTATTGGCATATTTTTCTACTTGTTGGTGCAAGTATGATTCCCCTCTGAAGCTGTCTTCTTCAGTTTCTTTTCATTATAAAAATTTTGTAAAATGGATGAATACATTTATGCATGCATCTATGGTATATGATTTGCTTCCCTTTTGCATCTGCTTTCTTGATTTCCTCAATACAAGGATTTCATCCTAAAGATATATTATAAACAGCATGATTTCTGCACACAAAAATTATCAGTATTTTTTTTAAACACTGAAGTTAATTCAAGTGTGATAAATAAGTCATGAAATATCAAAACATGCAGAAGTCTGTATCTGCCCTAAGGAATGAGACATTTTAACTTGAAGTTAACGTTTTAGACAGAATCTCTGTGATATAAGCCTCATAATATCTCTTCCAACTTTGCTTATTCACTACTGCAAGAATTGTGATGCAACATGCTTGTGCGCTACATAGTCCTTGTATAGTGAATACTGTATTTTAGTCGCCATAATAGGTGTGGAATTGTCGGGTCCTATAATTTCACTACAGATAATGGCAAAAGCATTAAAGACTGAGAAGAGGGATAATTGTTGAGTGTTTAGACCTTGATTTTTTGGCCTAAGACATGAAACTGTGTATCACTTATGCATCCACTGAAGAAGAGTGACATATCTTTGATTATTTTTATTTATTTCAACGTTTTATTAGGTGTTTAAGCATTATTAACCTTCCTTAAATATTTTCTTAATTGATTAGGTTTTATTTTACTTACTAGGAAGTAGATTTCTTTTGATTTTGATTTTTAGTTCTGGTTGGGACTAACCACTGCAAAGTTTTTTTTTTTTTTTTCACGTTTGAGGCAGATTTTGATTTGTCAATGATTATTGAAATAAAGTTTGTGATATTCCCTTATTTCTTCTGTATCTTTGTCCCCATTTTGTAAAAACTGTCCTCTTTCTCATCTAAATTTCGTCTTGTCCCCTTGATTTTTCTATTGTTTCTTCCCTTTCTTCCTATATTATTTTATTGGACAATTCATCCAACACTGCTCAGGTTTTCCTATATTCTTGGTTACAGTGCGAGTACAGAATAAAAAAACTTCGCACTGAAGATAGCATTTTGCGAGCAATAAAAAATCGTCGAAAGGCTCAAGATCGCTGGGATAAAGTACTGTCTCTCTTATCTGAGGAATTAACTTGTATTTATTCTATTATCTTTATATGCTGCTATGATTTCTATATTACTCCTGTTTCAGTTGAATTGACTAACACATGTTTTGTATAACTAGCTGAGGAAATATGTAACGTACACTTGGGGTTGCAAGACATTGCATGATGACTACAATAATGCGAAAGATGGATCAGCCTGTTGTAATCTCAGAGTTCCATCATTGCATCATAATGGATCACTTCGTAAAAGTGTGTCATCACAGAAGGGAAGGCAACGAAGCAGTCTGGACTCTATCAGTTTTAGCAAGAAAGTCACCTCATCTTCTGAGAAGGTTAGGCTCTAGGAATTTCTCTCTACATTGTGGTCGATTTATAAGCTCTATCTGGAGGGTCTCTTGTTTGTGATTTTCCTTCCTTGCTTTTACTTTTTCCAAAGTTGGTGGATCTTTCAATGTGCAGAGAGCTACTCGAGAGGGCACTCACACTCTGGATGAGGAATCTGTTGTAGCTGGAACTACATCAAACACTGAAGGGAGACTGTCAAATTCAAGTGGTGAACCTGTATGATGGTTTCTCTTTTCCTTGTATACCATTTAACTTATTTTAGCGTGCTCTTAGGATTCAGCCTTTTACATTTACCCCTATCTTCAATCTACTTTTAAGTAATTTCAGTTTGGTTGCCATTAGTAGACACATCTAATTCAAAGTAAATAATTTTCCATGTTTTGATTGTTTAACTATTTTCTTACTGCTGGTATGCTTAGTTCTTGTATTTTATAAATGAATTTTTCTTTTACTTGCCAAATATACAGTACTATGTTCTGAAGCCCGCTGCATTTTAACCATTCTTGACTAAATGTTGACCCATGTGTTCAAATTATATCATTAGCCTGAAAATAGGTTTCAGACTATGAGATCTTTATAATCTAGAGTCGAAATAAAATGCTATATGTTGTTATTTTGTTAAATATAGTTTATACCGAATTGCGAAAATACGTGTAGCTGATAGATAATGCAAAGGCTGTTTGATAATTGGATATTCTTTTACTGGGCAACCTGGATTAATGTACACGGACAAGCTTGGATAATTTTTTTTTTTTTTGAAATTGGGGTGATGTTGGATTTTTGTTTTTAACTTTTTTTCCCCCTTAATTCTTGATTGTGGAAATATTTTTGTTGCAAATGGTGAGTGTTTAGTTACCCATCTTCTATGCTTTTGTCCAGAAACAAAACCCTGAAATGCTAGGCGTTGCTAACACTTGGAAGAAGCATTTTCATCATCCAGATGTTGGAGTTGCCATCAAACCTCAAGCATCTTCTCACGGTGATGATTATATCATTCCTCCACCACCTCCACTTGGTAAAATAATCTTCTATGGTTTTGCCTCCTTTGTCTTTACCTCAGCCAATGTTATTTTGTTTATCACATGGGTTGATGCTGCTGATATCTACTCAAGCTTAGCTCTTTAATCAATGATGAACTTTATTATTGTTAGTGTCTGTGACTGGCATATGTGCAATCAAAGTGTTTTTTCTTCTTCTACTGCTTATGCATGTGGTGCAGGAATAACTTTCTTGGATTATTGCGCACACGAGTATATTGGTAATGATAATATCTTTTTTCATGCAAGTTAGAGGACCAAATACTTTTATGCCTTTTGAAATGTGCGTGTCTATTTGTAACCTAAAACTATTGCTTTCCCCTCTTGTGAAGCCAGTTGTAACAAAGGGGAAGGTACTGACATGTTAGATGACCTATATAGAAAAGATTCAAAGGTCTAAACACAGAACTGTCAACATTGAGTCGAATTTACATCATTTGCAGTCAATCTAAGAAATCGCAAGAACAGGTTTCAGAGGAAATATTGGTTTTTTGGACCGGTGATCTAAATGTTGGATTGATATTCAGAATACTTGCACAAATTGACTGGCCAGAGGGTAGGCATAATCAATGGAGTAGACTTTTTGGGAGCATGGATGGTTTGAATCTATTACCAGAACCTTTAATGGTTTGACATTATAAGAAGCTGTTTAACTTTTAACTACCAGCGTAGTACGCCTTTGCAGTTCCCATTAATGTTTAGCATCAAGAGTAGAAATGGATTTACAAACTTGTGCTGTGGGGTTGTTAGACTGGAATGGTTTGCATTGGCATCTGTTTTAGAATTTATTATAAAAGTTGTGCCAGTTAACTCTGGTGTGCAACTTGGGAATTCCATTATAATTCTTGCTTATCACTTCCTCGGAATAAGCTCTTGAAATGCATGACAAACGACTGGTAGGAATGGAAAGACAATGCACTGTCCTTTCTTTGATTTTTATAACTCCTGTATGCAAGCCTGAATCCAAGTGACTAATGAGTAATTGTAATGGGAAATATCTCCTCTAAAATTTTAGGAATGGAGTTGTATCTCATTTGTGGATGCTAATAAATTTTTGTTGACCAAAATGACATTTCCCTTGGGGATTATAAATGTCATTTCCTTTGGGGATTCATGTTGATTATCCAATAATGTTCAAGATTCAACCTACTTGCCCCAATACATTGCAATTTGCAGTGTAACACAGAGACATCCCTTGTTTGTATGAAAGTAGGTTGAACGTATGGGACAGATACTGATGAACACAGGTCTTTTAATGTGATATGGGAAAATTCAACTTCTCCAGTTTATAACTACCAAATATTTATTTGGGTACTTAATTGAGACATTCTTTGTAGTTCCTTTGTTTTTGTAACTCTGTTGTTCCTCCTATGCAGTATTAAAGGACGATTCTGAAATCAAGATGTCTGATATCCAGAAGAATTTCCAAAGTTTGTATGACTACAATATGACGCTGAGGGATAAATTAGTGGCCACACAATCTTCTCTTCGTGCTTTGGCAGCTATGTCGACATCTCCAGTATCAGAAAGCCAAACGCAAACCTAGATTTTGCTAATCAAGTAGTTGTTACACTTGGTCAGAATTATGCCTGAGCATGGCTCCAAATTCATGGAATGTTCTGTAGATGTTTGTCATTGGAGTGACACTGTTAGCCAAACTGGCCCTTTTTAGATCTCCCACTCCCATAGCCTCCTCTAACAGTGATTCGTCAGGTGAAATCGCACCATATTCAAGGCCGCTGCTTAAAGAATGACATAATACTGAGGCCGGAATTACATTTTTTACTCTTTATTTGATGATGACGGGAGAGATTGCTTGATGTTGTTCGTCGTTATAGCTTTTTATGCTTCAAGTACAAGTTTGCTAATGGGTGGGCCTGCAGTTTCGAGATTCTTTGTGCTTTCTGGTCTTGCTGGGATATATGTATTAACAAAGCAAAGTGCCAGCAGAAAGTGCCGTGATTCCTCTTGTACAAGTCTTAACCTGTACAGCGTGGGAAACTCTGCAAATTTAATTTAATGTTCAGTTATCTCATCTTTAAGCGAATCAGATTCTGTTTATTTTTGTTTACTGATAGAGCTACAACTAGGGAGAAGGTTACACTTCAATTTTTTCATGATGCTTGATGCACATTGTTGGCAAAATAGATTTGAACATAGAAATCCCTCGCAGTAAATCTGGGAACGTAAGAATCTTACGGTAAGATGATGTGAGCGCGTGATAATTGTGGAGTAGATTTTGAGTTATTGCTCGTCAGATTTTTGGGGTGTACACTTTTTTTTTTCTTAATGCTTTTTTTGAGTTATTGAACATTAGATTTTCCTGGATATTTGCATATTTCTTAACATTATATGGTGAAGGTACACTTTCAAACGTCAACAGATTTTTCTTAGTTCCTGAATGGTATGTTATAAGTGTTTATTTAGTCTAATGAACTCTTATTAAAAATTATGTTGTTGATTGATTGTCTTTTTAGTAGTCTTTAAAGATTAAAGAGATATTTTACCTTACTAATAAAAGTTGAAATTTTAGATTTTTAAGAACACAAATTGAAAGATTTTTTCTTAAATATTAAAATGAGTAAAAGTTCATTTCATCTTTATATTTTAAGATTAGTGTTAATTTAATCTTTATATTTTTTAAAATGCCTCAAAATATCAATACCTGTAAATTATTGACATTCATACGGTTATTTTTTTGTTTCTTTTGATTTATTTTTACAATATGATCCTCTTATAATAATATTTTTTATAAAATTAATAAAAAAATTAAATTATCAATTTAACCCCAAAAATAAAATTAAAACAAAAAGAATATATATTAATTTTTTTGAAAGCTTACACATGTCCAAAAAAATTTTATTGTAAAAATAATTAAATTACCTATTTTTTGCACATTAGTAATAAAAAAATTAATATATTAACTCCTCAGCAGTGTGTTACAAAAAAGTAACATATTAATTTTGTTTCTATTTTATTTTTTGAGATTAAATTAATAATTAATTTTTTTCTTCTTATTAATGTTCAAAAAAATATTGTAAGAAGGTAATATTGTAAAAATTAAGCCAAAAGCAACAAAAAGTAAGAGATAATGTGCTAATAATTTAATGTCGGGGATGTTTTGAGGTATTTTTAAAAATATAAAGACTGAACGAGTACTAAACTCAAAAATATAGGGTCTAAACGAGATTTTACCCTATTAAAATATTTAAAATATTATTTATTTATTTGATAATTTTATTTCATTTGTTTATAACATAACATTAAAAAACTTATTACTAAGTAATTTTATAATTGTTAATAAAAATTCTTATTAACAATTAAACAATTAAATTTTTTTGAGTAAGAGTTCTGGTAATAAAAACTTTAAGTAAACTCTATTTGAAAAATAACAGAAATCTCTAAATATGGGGCATGAGCAAATGAAGCTTTTTCAATTAAATACAAAATCTCCCAACAAATATCTTTAAGATATTTTTAGTATGCTTTCTAAAAATTTAAAAATTTCAATTAATACTTTAAAGATATTGAAGTGCTAAAAAATAGCTGAGAATTATTACATCGAAATTTGGTCGGAAAACAGTCACTTAGGAAGCAGCTAAATAATCATAGAAATGTTAATCATTTAGGAAATAAAGAAAATTATAATTCTTTCTTTAAAGGTATAATTTAAACAAGGATCTATTAAAAATAATTATATCGAATTGATCATATTGAGAATAAAATATTAAGAAATAATATTCACAACTGAACACTGGAACAATGGAAATGATGGTATTGCTGCTTTTGGGATGGTAAAATGTTAGGTGAAAAGACTGACGCATCCACTAGGCGCGTTTAATGTATTGCACTTATAATTCTGGGTAGAGACAAAGTTGAAAGTCAAAGTAGATACCAAAAGTTTTAAAGAGTTATTAGAGAAAATAAGACTTAAGTGGTATTATAAATACAATTTAAGTGGTTTACTGGTACTTCTCTCGATTCTCGAACGACCTTTTAATTGGAGGGAAGAAATAGCATTTAAAAGAAGTTGAAAAAGACCTTTGAGACTTGTTGGGATAAGGTTTGGTACTAATTTCTTTGAGGTCTTAGGTGGGTTTGGCACAGACTTTTATTATTTAATGTTTTTCGTTGAAAAATAAATGAGCATGGTATGTTTTCTTAGTTGAAATATTTAATTTATATTTTAATTAATGTCTCATTTTAAAAACATATTATTTAAATAAAAAAATAAGATTTAATAATTAATTATAATGTAAAATAATTAAATAATGATACATTGTTTATCACATTAACTAGAATCGATTATGATGCAATGCTAAACTAAATTTTTTTCGAGTACTAAATTAATGATTAGAATTGTTTTAAAATTTTTATTTTTTATTTATCTTATTTAATAACCGTTACTTCAGTGCTCAATAAAAACTGAGTTCAACACTAAATCCTTATCCAATTAGAATACAGTAATTAAAATACAAATTAAGAACCTATTTGTTAAACACATGAAATTTGAAATTTTTTTTAATTTACACTTCTTTTTCTAAGTTCATTTGTTTGCTTTTTGCAACCTTTGTCTGATTTTCATACATCCCATTTGAATAGAAAAAGTGATTTTTTTTATTCAAATGAAAAAAATCTGAATGAGAAGTAAATATTATATTTTAAAAGTACCTCTATTAAATGTATTTATTTCTTAAACTATAAAACCTAATCGTTTGAATAGATTTGATTTATAATTATAATTATTATTAACATCATATCATCATCATCATCATTACTGTTATTATTAGTACTAGTAGTTACGTGGGTTGGGTAGGGTTAGACGAGTTCATCATAATTAACTTAATCAAACCCAATTAGTAATTGGTTTTGAAAAAATTGACTCAATTAACTTACAACAATTCACTCAAACCGTCAAAATTAGATTGTGTTAGATTCTGTTGGATTAGATCCATTGCATTTGATTGGTTTTACCCACCCTTATTTAATTTACATCAATCAAGAGTTGTTTCGAACAAGTTAAATGTAGTTTAGTTGTCAAATACTCTTGGGTTATTGGACACAACACTTGAGTTGAGAAAAGCGCAGTCAAGCTTCGTGCAGCATTATAGTGGTGGGGCTAGCTTCCTTTGATGATAGGTATGAATTAATCACTTTAGGCTCTCTATGGTATTGAGGGAGACCTTTAATCTATTCAAAATCTTACAAGCAAATTTTAATATAAAAAATAGATGAAGAATAAAACTAATCCACAACACAAGAATTTATGCGGAAAATTTCTATAATAAAGTAAAATCATGGTTGAAAAACTATGGTCACCAAGAAGAACAAGAGAAAAATTCATTATATAATAACTATTGCAATCGCTCTAATATTTTCCCAACACCTAAAACCTCAATATCACTTAGTTTCTTGATAGATCTTTTATTTCTCTTACATTTGAAAACCCAACTTGCAAAAAAATTGATTGTTTTATTATACAAATTCTTTTCATTTTCTAATAAATTATGTCCTAAAAGAATTTTTTTTAATCTCTAAAATAAGAATCCTCCTAGTAAGAAAATATCTTAAGAAATCTTCTAATAATTAGGATATAAATTCTTATTAAAAATTGAAAAATATTTTAAAATAAAATATTGAGGTGTTATGGCTTATAAGTTGCATCAACTACCAAAAAACAAAAAACCATAACTATGAAATAAAAATATTGGTAACATATGGTAAATATTGTTTTAAACAATCAATTTGATAAAAACAATATAGATATTACAGGTCTTTTATCATATAAGTGTCAAATAAAATTAATTTAGATATTACAGGTCTTTTATCATATAAGTGTCAAATAAAATTAATTTAACTTCCAAGTTATTATAATTAGTATTTATAAAATGTTTTAGTACTGTAAATAGGAAGAGAGGTACTTTGCAAATAGTGGATAATTGCTTCGCACTTGACTATGATGTCCTTCTCGATAACTTATTGGAGCTTGGTAACCAAAGCGGTTGTTTTCCCATTGCTAGAGTGTTTTCCCAATGTGCAAATCCCCAACAAGGAAGGTGTTAATGGTTTATTATTGGGTCAATAATCCCTTTTCTTTGCGCAACTCCTAGAGCAAGAAGAAGATAAGAAAAAAAAAAGAAGCGTTTTCCTGGTTTCCCTACTTGTTGCATCCAAAGGCTACCCTATCCAACCTACTACAAGGATCCTATATCTACTAACTGAAGTGTTGTATGCTTATTGCTATAGGTGTCAATGTGCAAGTGTACACAATAAGGAATATATTGATGAGTATTTATATAGTTTCCATGGGGATTGATGTTATCAGATTTGCAACAACAATTTTAACAGTGCACTTTCAATTTAAATTAAAACAAAATAATCAACGAAACTAATATACTAATTAAATTAAAAATGCAATAAAGAAAATTCTTAAATCAAACACAAAGGCAAACTCAATCGAAAAAGAGTAGTTGAGTGATTAAACTCACTTAATGGTATTGACTATTTTTTTTAGTTAAGATTTTGTTGCTACAACATCTACTACAGCGCTTGACAGAATTTCTTATGCATCCTCAGTTATCGCCTGTTAGATATCTTATATCTAAATGCAACCTAATAATGATTAGTTGTTATGCTAACATTATATATAGCATTAAATGTTCTTGGTTCTATTTATCTTATAAGGTGAATCCCTATGTCTAGTTCTTCAATAATTTTAGATCAAGTATGATTCTATTCAAATTGAGATTAACTCAACTTGGGAAACCCAATATAAAACCATGTATTGCCTTAATTTGCTTCACTAAATTAGACATTTTTTAGGCTCTTTTTTAGCTAATATACACTATGTAAATGGGTGGTCAACTGAAATAGAAAATTACAATAAGTAAATTAAAACAAAATACTGTAACAAATCTAGAGCAACATGCGTATATCAGTGAAACATCCATTAAGGTTGTTTATCACTCAACCACAACAAAGTTTATTTCATGATTTACGTTAGAACGGTAACAAAAATAGTTATAGCCATTAAATACATTTCCATAAATAAATAATAACAAGAAAAGAAGAAGAACAATTGAGTTCTGCTTGGTCTATGTGATGTCTCCACTGTTTTCTCTTTGAATCCTCTGTTGCAGACTCAAATCTCTCTTATTATTTGTTTATTTTCTCTGTTCTTTTCCTTAAGTGATGACTCTTTTTTTTTTTCATGTGTGCTCCTATTATAACTTGGAATTAGCGCAACCAAAAGCAAATGGTTGTGTATCTTCCATTTTTAGAAACCTTAGATTGCAATCTTCTATTTTGGCATAAGAAATCTAGTTTGTCATTGCTATAAGATTGCTGCAGCATAGGATTACTGCAACAACGGCTACAACATCCTCATTGTTCCAGACTTGTTTTAATTCCTCTACAGCCAAATTCTTTTGTCATCTTTGCAAGTCTGTTGTAACAACATTCCATCCATAAAACTTGAACTTTTTGGTCACTTATAATCACATACAATCAAAGCACAAAATGATCTAAAACAACATCAATTTATTAAAAATAAACTTAAATATATGCTCATGCAACATGTAACTAAAAAAATAATAAAAACACATCATTTACTCTCTAATTAATATTGATTTAAGTTTAAAAGTGCCATGATAGCTCTCATTTCATAGAGTTATCATTAACCTAACATAAAAAAAAAGAACATCAAAACCATTTATATAGGTTTGAGCTATAAGTTGACCTTATTATTAGAGAAAGGGCAAAGGGCTTTTCAGTTGATGTATAGGAGTGCACTTTCGTTTTCCCTTTACTAGTAAGGGGTTCTTATGGTTCATGTGTTGTTACGTTTCCTGGTCGTTTTCTTTCAGTGCTTCGACTTAAAGTGATAGTTTCTAGCTAGTTCAATGGAGAAGATGGTTGCACTCTATGTCATCAAGAATGGGACGATAGTGGTCTATTGGCAAACTCGTTCTAATCTTGGATGTAGTGCATTGAAATCCTTAAGCATCACTATCAACATTATCGTGCGTTCGCCTATGGTGTGGGAAGGCACCGCCATAGTGTGTAGGCAACTCCGGCGTGTCAGCTTTGTTTTCCTCATCAAGTCACTTACTTAACGTCTTGCTTTCTGACTGGTAGAAGGTTCGTTTCCCCCTAGCACTTTGAATCTCTAGATCTCCTAAACAAGGAAGTAAAATCTTCTGTTCCCCCGATCGAGTCGCCTCTTGTTTTAGAATCAAAACTTTTACCTTCACATTGGAAGTATGTTTATCTTGGTGACAATGACACACTTTCTGTAATCATTTCATTTTCTTTGAATGCAGAACGAGAAAAGAGTTCAATGGATGTATTTGGGATGTACAAGAAGACCATTAGATAGACCATGACAAATATTAAAGGAATCAGCTACTTCATATGTATGCATAAGATTTTACTGGAAGAACAACAATATTATATACAAGACAAATGATAGAAACCGGGCCATTAAAGATTATGTAGTGTTGACCCCTCAGGCCATAATTCATAGAATAGTTAGACTTGAAGTGCCAGCTGAATTGGAGCTCAAACCAATGATATTTCAAATGCTTCAAATAGTAGGACACTTCAATGGACTGCCATCAGAAGATCCTCACCTTCACCTTAAATTGTTTCTGAAAGTAAGTGATGCTTTCAAGATTGCTAGAGTATCACAAGAAGCGTTGAGACTCAGACTTTTTCCATTTTTTTGTAAGGGATTAAGCGAGAGCATGATTGAACTCTCTACCTCTTGACTCCATTACTACATGGAATGACTTGCCTAGCAAATTTTTAATGAAATACTTTCCAGCTATCAAGAATGAAAAATTGAAAAATAAGATCAAATCTTTCCATTAACTTGAAGATAAAGCTTGTATGATGCATGAGAAAGATTCGAGGAGTTACTTAGGAGATATCATCATAATGGTAATCATTGTTGTATACAGTTGGAAACTTTCTATAGTGGTCTCAACCCAAGTACTAGATTGATGATAAATGCTTCAAAAAATGGGGCCTTGTTATCTAAGTCACACAATGAGGTTTATGAAATTTTAGAAATGAAATATAATAATAACTACCAATGGCCAGCGACCAGATAAGCTATAGCAATAGAAACAACTGGAGTCCACAATATAGATGCCTTGACAACATTATCAGTCTTGCCTCAGTCAACTATATGGGCAACTTGAATAGACAAAACCAGAAAAATCTTTACTTAAACACTTACAACCTAGATAGAGACAACACCTAAACTTCTCATTGAGCAATCAGACTCAACATGTTGTAGGATTCAGTGGAAAAAAGAGGCCTGCTCAACCACTTGAATTTCACCAGCAAAATCAAGGGTAAAAAAACACTAACAATGATCAGCTCAATTCTCTTGAAGTTTTGATTAAAGAGTATATTATGAAATATGAAGATGTAGTCAAAGTCAAGCTGTATCCTTAAGAAACCTAGAAAATTAGATTGAACAACTTGCTAGAGTATTAAGCAACATACCTTAGGATAGTCTACCCAACAACACAAAATATCCAAGAAAAAAAGCTAAAGAACATTGCAAAGTGATTAATTTAAGATCTAGAAAGGATGTTCATATTTTAGTAGGTGTACCAAAAAGAAGAATTAAACCTATTCCAACCTAAGAAGAAACTCAAGTTAAAGAGGAGCTAAAACCTCCCACTTTCCAGTACACTGGTGTAAACAACCAAACTACAACATCTGCAGATAATGATGATCCAGTACCTGTTGGTGAAGACGTTGCAGCATTGACCACATCAGTCCAGACTATGGCAAAAGAAAAGCAGCATGTGCAGCTTGTTACAACATAACAGTTTAGGCACGCACCACCATTTCCACAAGATTCCAAAAGAAAAAACAAGACAATTAATTTAACAAATTCTTAGAATTGCTAAAACAACTATATATCAATATTTCTTTTGTGGAAGCTCTAGAAAAAATACCAAATTATGTGAAGTTCTTAAAGGAAATTTTGGCAAGGAAAAGAATGCTTGGAGAGTTTGAAACAATTGCTCTAACGAAATAACACAGCCATATGCTTCAGAACAAGATCCTTTAGAAGTCAAAAGATCTAAGAAGCTTTACAATCCCATGTTCTATGGGAACTAAATATAATGGTAAAGCACTCTGTGATTTGGGGGCTAGAATTAATCTTATGCCTTTATTAGTGTTCAAGCAATTGAGAGTTAGAGAAGTTAGACCAATAACAATTACTTTACAACTTGCTGACAGATCACATGCCTATTTAGAAGGCAAGATTAAATATGTATTGGTAAAGATAGATAAATTTATTTTTTCAGTGGATTTCATAATACTGGACTTTGAGACAGATAAATAAGTACCAATCATTTTAGAAAGACCCTTTTTAGCCACAAGAAAGACTCTACCTGATGTGCAAAAATGAGAAGTGGCTATACGAGTTAATGATCAGCAAGTTACATTCAATGTGTTAGATGACATGAAGAGTCCTGATGATGTTGAAGATTGTAATTTTATCAGTGTTGTGGATTTTACTATAGCAGAGAGATTAAAAAGTTGTTGCAACAATGAAGAAATCAAGGCTGTAACATTTGAAGAATTTGAAGATGAAGATATTGAAACAACTGACATAACATGGTTAAGAGAAAAGCAACCTATAAGAACTAACAAGCACTTTGAATCTCTAGATCTCCTAAACAAGGAAGTAACATCTTCTATTCCTTTGATCGAGTCATCTCTTATTTTAGAATTAAAATTTTTACCTTCACATTTGAAGTATGTTTATCTCGGTGACAATGACACACTTTCTGTAATCATTTCATCTTCTTTGAATGCAAAACAAGAAAAGAGTTTAGTGGATGTATTTGGGATATACAAGAAGACCATGACATATATTAGAGGAATCAACTGCTCTATATGTATGCATAAGATTTTACTGGAAGATTGCTACAACAACTTAGTAGAGCAACAAAGAAGACTAAATCCAATATAAAGCAAGTTGTGAAGAAAGAGATCATCAAGTGGCTTGATGCTGGAATCATTTATCCAATATCAGACAGCTTATGGGTAAGTCTAATACAATGTGTTCTAAAAAAAAGTGGAGTAGCAGTGGTAAAAAATGAAAATAATGATCTCATTCTCACAAAAACAATAACTGGATGAAGAGTTTGCATGAATTATAGGAAGTTAAACAAAGTCAAAAGGGAAGATCACTTTCCATTACCTTTCATATATTAGATATTGGATAGACTTGCTAGAAAAGAGTACTACTGTTTCTTGGATAGATACTTATGATACAACTAGATTGTTATAGCACTAGAGGATCAGTAGAAGACAACATTCATTTGTCCCTATGGAGCCTTTGCCTTCAGAAGCATGTCATTTGACCTGTGTAATGCTCCACCGACTTTCCAAAGGTGTATAATGTCCATTTTTTTAAAATATGATTAAATAAGCACTTTAGGTATTCATGGATGATTTTTTAGTTTTTGGGGAATCATATGATAACTGTTTGCATAATTTAAAAAATGTATTTAAGAGATGTAAAGAGACAAACTTAGTGCTAAATTGGAAAAAATGACATTTCATAGTGCAAGAAAGGATAATCCTAGGTCATAGGGTGTCTAAAAGAGGAATAAAGGTGAATAAGACAAAAATAGAGGTGATTGATAAACTTCCACAACCTATTTCAGTAAAGGGCATAAGGAGTTTCTTAAGACATGTTGGGTTCTATAGAAGATTTATTAAAGATTTTTCTAAAATAACGAAACCTTTATGCATGTTACTAGAGTATGACAGACCTTTCAATTTTGATGAGAATTGTTTAAAGGCTTTTGAGGAGTTGAAGAGAGTTCTTGTTACGTCACCAGTTGTTGTAGCATTTGATGGAGTATGCCTTTTGAGCTGATGTGTAATACTAGCAACCACTTTGTTGGAGCAGTGCTAGGGTAAAGGAAGGACAAGATTTTTCACTATATTTATTATGCTAGCAAGACCTTAGCTGATGCACAACTTAACTACACTATTAATGGAAAATAGTTGCTGACAATTGTTTTTGTATTTGATAAATTCAAAGCTTAGTTGGTTGGTACCAAAGTGACTCTTTATACATATCACTCAACTATAAAATATTTGATTTCAAAAAAGGATGCCAAATCAAGGTTGATTAGGTGGATTTTGTTACTATAAGAGCATGACCTAGAGATTAAGGATATAAAAGGCATTAAGAATCAAGTCGCAGATCATCTCTCAAGGCTGGAAGCAGATGCAAGCACTCTAACTAAGCAAGATATAACAAAAAAAATTTCTTGATGAGCAGTTGCTAATAATACAACATGCATAGATGCTGCAGTAATCTAGATTTTCTATGGTATGCAAATTTTGCTAATTATTTGGTGAGTAGATTATTACCCCCTGGTTTGAGTTACTAGCAAAAGAAGAGAATTATCCATGATGTCAGAAGCTATCAGTAGGAAGACCTTTACTTGTAAAGGATGTGTTCAGACTATGTGATTAGAAGATGTATTCCTAATAGAGAATTTTCAAATATTTTGCAGTCTTGTCATGCTACAGCATATGGTTGACATTTTGGAGGACACAGAACAGCAGACAAAGTTCTTCAATTATGTTATTACTGGCCCTCTATTTTTAAAGATGCTTATAAATTTGTGAAATCTTGTGACAGGTGCCAAAGAATAGGAAACATCTTTCAAAAGCATGAAATGCCACTAACCAACATTTTAGAGGTTGAACTTTTTTATTATAGATATCATACTTTATTGGACCATTTCCACCCTCTTTTGACAATTATACATCTTACTTAGTCAATAGATGGTAGTTAGTAGCTGGTTATCAACTAACAGAGGCATTTATTGTTATTGCTGCAGCAATAGATTAGTTGTTACAGTAACATTTTTACCACTGCACTGTTAGCCTTGGATTTTTACCATTGGAGGGTTGACACACTTATGTCAATAGATCATAATTTTTTAAAAGGAAATGAGATTTCAGATGTGATTATTTATTTATGTACATGTGTGTAAAATGTTGTTTGGAAAATCATTGGACAATATCCTTCCCCTTCAGATACAAAGATACATATAATATGAGATGAATACAGTGATATAGATGATATGAGATGAGAGGTCTTTGAGGCCCGTCTGAGCACACACAAAGGCTTTAGGCCGTGTGTTTCGGCGCTTTTCCCTTTCGGGAGCTTATGCATGCAATATGATGATTACAGAGATGCAGATGTTGAGATACATGAGATATGAGATGACGTTTCCCTGTCTATCCGTTGTAGCTCCGGGGCATGATGGTTCCCTGATTGCCCGTCCATTGAGTTCCAGATATGATGAGATCATTCCTCTGGGTACTCGTTTGATGATAGTTTTTTATATTCAGTATTTGATATTATAAGTATTATGATTTTATTGATTTTATGCATATTTATGTAATATTGTTATTTCAGTGCATGATTTGAATTAAATAAGTTTATGTAAGTTCTTATGATATTTTGATGAAATTAATTTGGAAAAGATTAAATTATGTTAAATAAATTTATTTTTCCAAAAACTACTATCCGCTCACTAAGCTCACTGAATTTTATACTCACCCCGTTTTTATTATATCCATCCCCCCCACAAGAGATTTGCAAGTACATCAGTCGACCCAACAACGATAGTTAGATTGAAATTATGTTCACGTGATGGTGTTAGGAATCATGGATGTTTTGTTGGGACATTTTGAATTGTTTAATTTATTACTTATTTGTGATTAAGAATAAATTATTGTATTCTTGACATTATATGTTTGAAGGATGCCGGTATTTAAATTAAGGAAGTTGGTTGTGGAGGTTGATTAATATTGTATTATTTTTTGGAGTGTTAATTGTATAAATTGTAAGTTTGGGGATGTCATAATTATATATAGGAGACTCTGTCGAATTTTTGGTAGAATTCTTAAAAATCAAAATTTTTATTAATTCGGTTACGCGAGATTAGATAGACTTGTCTTGGGGATTCGGGGCGGGTCATTTCAGCAGAGGAAATAAAACAAGTTTGGAACAAAGAAGATGTGGTAGCCATTGCTGCAGCAATCATATAACAACTACAGACTAGATTTCGTGTGTATTAATTGATAAAGCAGCGAAAAACACAAAAAGATTGTGATTCGAGTTTCTAAAAATGGAAGACACGCGACCATATGCTTTTGGTTGCCCTAATTCCAAGATATAAAAAAAAGCACACAAGGAAAAAAAAAAAAGGAAGGAAGAGTCATCACTTTGGAAAAATAACAAAGAAAAAGAAAGATTTGAGGGCTACAACAAAGGTTTCAAGAAGAAAAAGAAGGAATAATCGCAAGAGCAAGCGGAACTCAATTCCTCATCTTTATTTTCTTGTTTTCTTCTATCCATGAGAATGTATTTGATGGCTAAAATGATTTTTGTTCTTGTTTTATTGCATATGATGAATTGAACTTTATTGTGGTTCAGTGTTAAATACGCTTAATGGCTATTTGACTGATACATGTGTGTTGCTCTAGATTTGTTGTAACATTTTATCTTGATTTTACTTATTGTAATTTCCTATTTCGACTGACCACCTATTTAGTGGATACTAGTTAAGAAAGATCTTAAAACAATGTCTTACTTAGTGGAACATATTAAGATAGTACATTGTTTTAGATTGGGTTTCCAAAGTTGAGTTAATCTTGATTTGAATAGGGCCATGCATGGGGGATTCTGTCTAGTACTGCAGTAGATGTTGTAGCAACAAAATTTTAACTGGAAAAACTACTCCTTTTTCATTGAGTACATCCTAGATCTTGATTTGAGAATTTCCCTTATTGCATTTAGTCTATTGCATTATTAATTTAGTTAGTTTATTAGTTTCATTAATTATTTTATTTTAATTTAGCTTGAAATTGCATTGTTAAGATTGCTATAGCAAATCCTATAATATGAATTCCCGTGGAGATGATAATACCCATTATTATATTACTTATTATGTATACTTGCA
The DNA here is from genome assembly GCA_029633175.1 of Citrus glauca. NCBI lineage: Eukaryota > Viridiplantae > Streptophyta > Magnoliopsida > Sapindales > Rutaceae > Citrus > Citrus glauca. Next base: position 3,443,645 of record JAQOOD010000006.1, on the reverse strand, counting down.
CATTGACACCTATAGCAATAAGTATACCATCCAACAAATACCAAAAAGGGATGAAAGGTATTCAGTGGTGGTGGTGGTTATGAGGGCGTAACGATGATGGTGGTGGTAAGTTAGAGGGAAGAAGGGGGAAGGCATGATGATTACTATTGGGTGATGGTGTTAAAACATTGAAGAAAAATCTAATTGCTTATAGAGAGAGAATATCGAGATATGTATAAAACTATAGAGCTAGCTCATTATAACTCTCTTTCTTGTTAGTGAGATTATCACCAAACCCATGGTGCTAGTTGTTTCATACCCCAGCTCTTGTTATGTAAAGAAAAGAAAATTTGTACCCTATTTTTATTTTCATACAGATTGCAACAGGGTCTACGTGCGACTGGGTCTACTTGTGGAATTTTGTTAAGGGTTTAGGCACGAACAACGACCGCGATTTTTTGCTTTTTTTTTTACTTTAATTGTGTGAATTTTAGTGCTTTAGGTTTGTGATTTTTAAAGAGGATTTTCTAAGTAAGTTCACCAGCTTTAGTACGGGAATGTACCATGATAACCTTTGATTATTTAAATTGTTAAGAATTGAACTTAAATGTCTTTTTCAAAATATTAAGGAGGTTTATGTCCAGTTTGGAGTGCGTCAATCCTTTTTAAGTCTGGATGTAACAAAAATTTCAATGGATTATAATATTTAAATTTGAAAAATATGTTTGTTCCTATACTCTTGCATTAGAAATAAAAATCTTAAGAATATTCCTTTTCATATTTATCCTTATAAATAATATTAGCAAAGAAAGATAAGATTGTATTATGGTCAACTATTATGGTTTATTATGATAAGTTAAAAAATTTGAAGGAAAGTTATTCATGAAAAATATAGTGAGTTGAATGACTAATAATTAGCTTAAAATATGAAACAAAAGAATCTATGTCGTATTATTGTATTAATGCCATGTGTTATTTGATTTTTGAAAATTAAGAAGAGAGGATCTAGATTCTTTATATAAATTTTGTATATATAAACTCATGTGACATGTTACATCGTTGTCATATGTCATATATTATTTAAATTCTTGTATTTGTTAAGATAGATTATGAGATATGTGGCAATTGTACTACATTTATTTTCTATGGACAATTACTCTTTTCAATTTACTTATAAATTATTTTTTTGTAAATAAGTTATTCATTTATGGTGTTATTAGATAATGGTATAAAGACAAGGAAGTGTTAAACCCACCTAAAACTTTCTCATACTGATAATATGCATTCCAGTAGCTAGTGATAATTGAAAAGAATGATTAAACATATCATAATTTTCACCGATCTATTCAATTATTTGTCGTCAATTAATATAAAAATTGATGGACTCAACCACCGCTAATTAATTAAAATTTCAAAACCATAATTGTGTTGTTTCATTTATTATGATTTAAATCTATGTTTAAATTGAGTATTTGTGCTTATGAAAACTAAAAGGAGTGAAATTTATCATATTTATAATGTTATCAAAATCTTAAGATCATGATAAATGCGGCTGGGATGATTGCATTCTTCCAATTTATATATGTGGTAATGCTATAACAATCATTGAGAAAAGGACATGGATTTATTTCAGTTGCAATAAGGTAGGTTGAATTTATAATGCAAAAGTTTCCACCATATAAGCTGTTTCAATTTTTGTAATAATTGCTTGCCAACAGGCCTTCATCATTTTTATGCCACCGTTATGGCATATTGCTGCTTGTTAATTAGTTGTTTGTTAAATGGTGTTATTAAAATTAGTAATATTAATTTTTATTCCATGAGTGCATTCGTATTGGTATTGGCAGTTGTTCGACAATCATGAGTTTGACATGTTTGGAATTTTCTGAAGGCTATTAATTAAGAGGCGTGCACGACAACGAAGCCCGGCTGAGCAGCTGGTTGTCAATGCTTAAAAGGCCTTTATTCTACTGAATTGTATCTCAATCATATTTAAATACAATTTTCTTTTTATTGTTTTAAACACATTTTAAATTTTTAAAATTTGTCATTTTTCTTTGAATTATTAAAACTGTTCCCTTAATAATGTGTACATCAACTAGCTTTTAGATTTCAAAATTCTTCATTTAATTTTATTTATTCATCTCGTGTAAGAAAAATCCTACAACCTATCAAGATGTATTGTATCTCAAAAAGAAAAAAAAAATTGAATACACACACATTATCTAATAAGTAATTGCTTAATTGTTTTAAGTAAGCGATAAACTAAAAAAAAAACACAGACTCTAGTACTGTGTATTTTGTCCTATAGTGTGATGGAGTGTGTATCTTTATTATCTTTTAGGATATTCCTCATTTTAATAGCGTAAAAGACCTGTTATTGGAAGTAAAATTGCTCTATAGTAATATTCTATATAAAAATAACCTCATGTGGTTATAAAAAAAAAATTATGTTCCTAATTTTGGGGCGGATAAAAATAAGCATAAACTTGACATTTGAAAAAGTTATAAGTTTTTTAAATTTCCTCTTAAGAAACTTGCCTCCATAGTAACAATATTTTGTATATTCTAAAAATATATATGTTACGTTAAAGGATTGTATATTTAGGGATGGCAATGGATCAGATCTTACCCAAGATCCAAGTGATGCAAATCCAATTGGATTAGATTTGGGTTGTATTAAAATAGATTTAGATATCGATGCATGGATCTAAGGCGGATATGGAGCAAGTTCGGATTTATCTTAATATCTAGATCCATATCCACTCACCATTTAATGTAATTTTATTTTAAAAATTTCTTAACAATTATGTAATTATAAATGATAATCAAATTTATAAATGATGATAAAATTTATTTATTTATTAGCATGTATTTAAGAATTTTAAAACTTAAAGGTATCTAAATGATAATAAGAAAAATTTATCCACTGTAAAATAAAATTAGAATAGCCTACCCTAATTTTTTTTTTAGTTTTTCACTCTATATTTAGTCTCTTTTTTTTTCTTTTTAGTCTACTCTCGCTTCTCCACTTCATTTGAATGCTTAGATCAATCCTTTAATTGCTAAGAAAATCTATAGACTTGAGTTTTTTTTCCTATCATTTTCTCATAATCTTATTTATTTTGTATAATCACTAATCAGTGGTGGCTATCAATTATAAAATAATTATGTTAATCATATACTTAGTTAAACATGATCATAAAAAAAATAAAGCACTGAATATAATAAATCATTTTTAATTTATATGTTATTATTTAATAATATAGAAATGATGTTGGTGTGTCGTGGATATCAGGATGGTAAAGGAGATATTAAAATATTATAATAATCTTATTCCTGCAATTACTTTTGATTGATATTTTAATATTTTTCTTATTTATTTATTTTGGTGTAAAAGTAGATGCTATAATACTTATTAGATTTTTTATAAAAATTATATAATTTAATTGTTACCAATGCATTTCAGTCTTAAATTTTCTTTTTGAAAAATTATTGATCTCTTATTATTGAAATTTAGAATTTATGACAAATCTAGAGCAGATTTAGATTTTAATTTTTCTTTTTGGATTTGGAGCAAATATAGATATTTATTTTTTTGTTTTGGATCTAGATATTGCAGCTACGGATCTTAATTTTTATTATAGATATGGATCTGGAGTATAGTAGATCCAATCTATATCTGCTCCATTGCCATCTCTATGTATATTACAAAAATATATATGTTACATTAAAGGATTAACATGAAATAAAATATTTCTCTAAAGTGGTTCAAGATAATGATTTACCACATTTTTTTACTTGTAGGTATATAATAACTAATGTGAGATGTTAATTTAGGATTCTAGAATTTTTATCAATTTAGGTTTTTCTATTTTAACTAGAGTCAATTATGGTATGTATCTTAGTCTTTTTTTTCTATCATAATTACAAATTCGTTTTCCTTTTGAAGTCAACTTACGGAAGTGAGTTTACTCTATTATAAATATAAATGTTTTGTTATTGTTTTCATATCTTCAGTTTCAATTATTTAACAAAATCCCCTTTTATAATTTACTCTGGGATTATCTATCAATTATAGAGTTATTTGACTTAGAGCATCATCTAATCTTGTTTGAACATATTATTAAAAATCTCATTGAATTATTTGGATTAAAGCGAGATTTAATTACTCTTTGATTAGAGTGTAAACTAATCGTGTTGGCCTATCTATTTCGCTTCTGCTTTGCCTACTCCATTAGTTGGTATCATAAAGGTTCTGTGCAAATCACACAACTTTCCTTAATGTCCATGTCCATCCATACCAAATCCAGCAATGAAAAGAAAAAAAACAAAACAGAAACAGAAAATCCTAAATTTTTCGAAACCCTAGCCATCACAACCGCCACCACTGCAGCTGCCACCTATGGTCACCCACCACCACCGTTCAGCTAGCCAACACCACCATTAAACTTAACGGCCTCCACTGACCAAAACCCTATCGACCGTCATCCTTAATCAAGACTAAAGCCACCACAAAACACCCAAATCTGCAAGCTCTCCATCCACTATTGCCACCATCTTCGATCACCACCACCATCGTTCAACCAACCATCTAAACCATCGTCAGCTGCCGACCAAAGCCCGACCGTCCATAGGCCTTAATCAGCTGCGCAACCACTGCATGAACAAACCAAAACTGCGAGCTCTCCATCAGCCGCCGCTGCGAAACCAGCCACTTTTACCGTCGACCACCATTACTACAACAATCCTCAGTCCTCACTGTTCAATATCCGACCATTCTCATCACCAAACATCGCTAGAAACAACCACAAAAGTTCACCCTTATTTATAGTTTTGCCATCATCTTTATATTTATAATTGAAATATTCAAAGGGCATCATGTTTTGGAAGCTTGATGGAAATTACAATCCTGAATATTTTCTTTCATGGTTGGATACGACTGATCAAGAATATATAATTAGATTACCAAGGTATGATCGAGTTCAATTTGTAGCTGATTTTATATTAATTTGTAGTGCTTTAGAATAGTGGACTAGACTGCGAAGGTATAGATTACTTATCGAAGGTCGTTTTAAAATTACTTCACACAGAGACGTATAAAGCAAATGTTAATATCAAGATTTATTCCTCTTATTGTTGGTACAACAAGGTATGAGATCATTTTCTAATTATGCTTATGAGTTTGCACAATTTTATGGGTCTATATATTATTATGAACTTGAAAAAGATACAATTACAAGATTTATGAAGGGGCTTGAATTACGTATTTAAGAAAGAATATACATTATTTACACTTTACAACATGCAATTTATTTATCCAAGCAAATATAATCACAAAGTGACTGATAATGACAAAGAAACTTTGATGATGTGGTTAAAGGATTTGAGAAAATCCAAGATTTAATTAAGGAATAACCTGTCTGTATGAATTGCCTAAAAATGTACCAATGAGTTTACCTATTATTGAAGAAGATAACTCGCGTGGATGCCAAAAGAAAAGGTACAACTCATTATTTATTTAAAGTTTCAATATAACAATTTATACAAGAACGTGCATGATGTTTCCTTGGACAAGAGAAGTGTTGAAGATGATGAGCAAAATTAACTCGAAGAAACAGAAATGATCAAAATGGTTTTACCTATTCACATCGAAGACAAGAAGATTAGGCTTGAAGAAGATTTGATTGAAAAGGTGAAATTCGTTTGAGAGTGCATTGAGGGACAATTGGGGAAGAGCAAAAGTTATCTGATCGTTGTTCGTTCTTGAAAGTCTTCATCGCCTCAAAGAATGATCATTGTTCGTTCTTGAAAGTCTTCATCACCTCAAAGAATGTACAAGTGAAGGAAGTTGATCAAGTATGTATTCTTTAAAGTTTTGAGAAAGATTGATGAGAAGGAGCGGAAATTCAAATTACAAGATGATTTGGTCTTACACTACAAGTTTCAGCCTCTAAATTGTATTCAAACTCGAGGATGTGTTTTTTTAAAAAAAAATAGGGGAGGGAATAATGTAGGTTAATTCAAGATTCTAGAATTTATATTTTGATTAGAGTTAATTATGGTATGTGTTTAGTCTTTCATTTATATTATAATTATGATTTAGTTTTCTTTTTAAAGTCAACTTAGGGAAATAAATTTACTCTATTATAAATAGAGCGGTCTTTTTATTGTTTTCATAACTTTAATTTCAATTATTTAATAAAATCTCCCTTTATAATTTCTTCTAAGATTATCTATAAAAATCTCTCTTGTAGAGTTGTTTATATTAGAGTATCATCTAATCTCGCTTAAACGCGTTATTAAAAATCACATGGAGTCGTTTAGATTAGAATGAGATTTGATGACACTTCAATTAGAGTGTAAGCTAATCACATTAGCTAGGTCCAATGTTAGAACGATATCTAGTTTTATCTACCCTATCAATTCCGCTTCTGCTTCGCTCGCTCCATTAATAACTCACCAGTATGGACACCTTCTTGTAGAAGCAAAAATATTTATAACTTCTCAAGCATATTTAGTGCTTCATAGAATTGACATTCTCCATAAATTACTTATTAATATATTTACCTCTATATTACTTGCACTAAGTTATAACATATTATAGTAGTGAAATTAGTTGATCCCAATAATATACTATAGTAAGGTTTTACTATATAAATTAAAATTTTTCAATCCGAGATTAAAATCTGGGACGGATTTACGACATCATCAATTGACTTTGACAATATTATAAAAATATTTACGTCACTGTAATTCCTCCTGAATTTAAATCCTAGATTTGAGAACGATTGTAATATAGGATCGGGAACCCCTCTATTTTGACACAAGAATATACACAATATTCTAACCTTTTAACAGCAACCAAATCAATGGATCAAATTAAGTGCTAATTTATATTTCATGAATAACAAAATAAAAAATTAATGGGCCCCATAGTATATTATTAATTGCTTTTTCTTTTCTTTCCTTCTATTTTATCTTGATAATTGATATTATTTAATTCTCTCCAAAGTCTAATCTTTCACTTGCTTTAAATTACGCACATCATATTAACTTTTGGTTAAGTACAAAAGCCAATTAGCACACAAAAAAACTTAAGAAGAAATAAAATTATAATTTAACATGCCGAGAACTGAATTTATTCTTCTAATCTCTCAATTTTTTTTAAATCGTCGTGACAAAAAATTTAAAAAGAAATGTGTCAAGTAACTAAATAAAAAAAATAAAAGAAAAAGGTTGAATGAACATCATCTAATTTTTTCTTCATATTTGAGGTTATTTGTATTCTATAATAATTTTCCCTATGTAATTAGTTTATTTTCCAAGGCGCTAAAAAATTTGAAGACAGACAGTGTTATCCAAAAAGTTCAACTAAAAACTTCATTCAACAAGGACAGAACATAAATGAGAAAAAAAATTGATTTGCTTAGTATAAATTCAAATAAAATTTTAATATTTGATATTGCACAACTGAAGCAATTCAAAAAGCGGATTAACCAAGTCAAAAAGCCACATCCATCATAACTCTTTGCTTCTCCAATTCTCGAAAAGCTGCTTTTTCTTTGGTTTTGTAAATGCCTTTCCCACTCCAATATTTAATTCGAACTATTTAATTCGAACAATGAATTTAACAGCTTTCTTGTCCCTTCGATTGATATACCTACAAAAATGTCATTTAATAACTAAAAAATATATTCTGCATTCATATTAATTATAAAAGTAGAAAACCGTAATTTTAAAGAGAAAAAAAATACTACATTGATTTTTCTTTTGAAGTAATGTTATGATTAATACAAACAAAAACGTTGCGGCAGAGCATAAAGAATAAAATGAAAGAAAAGAAATGAATCAAACATTTTATTTAGTAAACGAATACTCACGTTACTTAATTGTCTTACTCTAATTGTCCTGGTCTTCCTCAGCTCCACTCTTGTGTTTAGGGATGGCAAAAATCCCCACAGGAACGGGTACCCTCGGAGATTTTTCTCATTCGGGGAGGGGACGAGGATGAGGTGGAATCCTCATCCCCTATCCATTTCTCCATTTTAATTATTTTTATTTTTATTTTTAAAATTAATAATAAATAACAAAATTATACATATTGTTAAAAATAATAAATATCAAAATAGTTGTATGTTAGGAAAGTGGTCACCCTTTGTCCGGAATTAGTGGAACAATATTAATTGAAGTTTTCACTAACTGTTTATTTCTTTGATTATACTGGTAGTAGTTCTTCTACTAGATCTACAGGGGATTCTTATAAGAAAGCAACTAAATGGATGACAAGTTTTGATTATTATATAAACAATGGTGATTGTGCAGTTGTTGCAGATGAATTAGATTCATATTTGGATAAAAAAGTTATACCCTGGATGAAAGATTTTAATATTTTGAGTTGGTGGAAGACAAATGCTAATAGGTATCTTACATTAGCTCGAATTGCTAGAGATATTTTGGCAATTTCAATTACAACAGTTACTTTTGAGTCAGCTTTTAGCACCAGTGGTAGAGTTGTGAACGCATACCGTAACAAACTTCATCCAAGCACATTAGAGGCCTTAATGTGCTGTCAAAGTTGATTACGAGCTTATAATAGCAGTATGAGTTTAGTTTGCATTGTAATTATATTATACAGTTATTAATATTTGTCCTTATAAGTTACGTTACTTATATCATTTTCATTATTTTAGGTTTGAAATATGAGGCTATCTCTCAATTTGCCACATTTCTCGAGGAAGAACAAGAGGAGCAAAACGAGTAAGAGGTAAATATTTTTATTAAAAATATTAATTAAGTATATACATTTATTTTATTGCCGATATAAAAATAATTTTTTTTATTGTAGGATTATGAAGATTGAGTCATTGACAAAGATAATTATTTTAATAATTTATATTTTGAATGTGACTTTGTAATAGATCAATATTAATGTAAAATACATTTGGAACTTTATTTTTATCTGAATTTTTTATTTTAATATGATTATAAAATCGAAAATAAAAAAATGTATTAGACTATTAGTTATTCAAAGCCCGGGGATCCTGTTATTATTTGGGGAGGGGATGAGGATTCTCTTGAGCAATTCTGACGGGGATAGAGAGGGGACGGGGACATATGCAAAATATCAAAAATAAATATAAAAAGATTGGTCCCCTCTCCTCTCCTCCCCATTGCCATCCCTATTGTGTTTCTTAATTCTCTGAGATTTTGACAAGGAAATGATCAATAAAATAGCAGAATATTACAACAGAATTATATGAATTTAAGGCTTACCTGAGTTGGTTGGCTCGTTTTTCTTTTTGTGTGGACAAATTCGTTTACCAAGTCCCTATTAAAAGCATGAATTACAATTGATTTTCTTTTTGCCAGTGCCTAACTCAATGCCACTTTTCAATCTGCCGGAGCTATTGATAGCCTTCTCTCTTCACTTGGATCGTCAGACATTTGCATTCAGATGCAATGCACTAGAAGAGCGATTTTTTTTTTTTTTTGAATGGGAAGAGTGAATATTTTTAGAACATGAATCATCTTTCTTGGGGGAAGCACTAGTCGAATGCTTCAAAACTTCTGACAATTATTTGTATTCTATAATAATTTTCCCTATGTAATTAGTTTATTTTCCAAGCAGCTAAAAAATTTGAAGACAGACAGTGTTATCCAAAAATTTCAACTAAAAACTTCATTCAACAAGGACAGAACATAAATGAGAAAAAAAATTGATTTGCTTAGTATAAATTCAAATAAAATTTTAATATTTGATATTGCACAACTGAAGCAATTCAAAAAGCGGATTAACCAAGTCAAAAAGCCACATCCATCATAACTCTTTGCTTCTCCAATTCTCGAAAAGCTGCTTTTTCTTTGGTTTTGTAAATGCCTTTCCCACTCCAATATTTAATTCGAACTATTTAATTCGAACAATGAATTTAACAGCTTTCTTGTCCCTTCGATTGATATACCTACAAAAATGTCATTTAATAACTAAAAAATATATTCTGCATTCATATTAATTACAAAAGTAGAAAACCGTAATTTTAAAGAGAAAAAAAAATACTACATTGATTTTTCTTTTGAAGTAATGTTATGATTAATACAAACAAAAACGTTGCGGCAGAGCATAAATAATAAAATGAAAGAAAAGAGATGAATCAAACATTTTATTTAGTAAACGAATACTCACGTTACTTAATTGTCTTACTCTAATTGTCCTGATCCATTTTCAATAATCAAAGTCTTCCACTTTTCCTTAATTTCCTTAATTTTATATGTTTGTGAAGTACTTTTTCATCTGAGCCTTAAATTTTCATTTCTTATGGTACAAATGTAACAATTTTTACATAAATTTCTTCTTGATATGTCAAAGACATAAACGATGACGTGTGGCTAGAAAAACTTTTGCAATTTCCACGTTTATTGCTAAATCTTGGTCAGTGATAATTGCACCAGGATTACATCCTCCTGTAGCTTTGAGCCCTGTCTCAAAAAACTATATAAATGTTGCCTATATCTCATCTTGTAAGAGTGCACACCCAAATTATATTGAATGTAGGTGATGATTGACTCATGAAAAAGGTGCGAAAGGCTTATCCTATTTATTTGTCATATAAGTAGTGTCAAATCGTAAGTACATCCCCAAAATAATGGTACACCAAGCGAGATCAAGAGTCCACCCAAAAGAAATTAGTCGCCGTCCCATTTTCATTGCAATGAATTGCATAAAAGAACATTGGATTCTCAGCTTTTGCATTTTTCTAAAGTAAGGACTGATTAGGCGTCCCCTCCTTCTAGTTGCCGATGACGAACATCCCTCAAATGATCTTAACAGTCCCTTTAGTTCAAACCAAGTTGTGCACCACCAAAAAAGGAAAAAAACCATTCTAATTTGCAAATTCTCCTTTTCGGAATATTTCGGTAAAGTCCTTAGCTGCTTCAGGCATGAATTTATTTATTCATTTTCATCCTTCTTGCTGAAGTAACTACTTTATGAATGTGGACATCCTTGAAAACTCCTTAAAATCTGAAACTTTTCATTTATTTAACCATTTATCATGTACAATTCGCATGCGAGCTTTACACCCATACTTGACAGTTGAACATCTTTTACCTCTTTTATTTATCTTCTCTTTTCAATGCACCTCTTTCTTCATTTTCTTTCTACAGCCTCATGTGCCTTTTTCTTGGAAAATATTTGCTTGTTGGGCACACATAAATTGCCTACGAGTTACTTCATTTGAACCCCATCTAGTCTTGGATGAAGTTCGAACTCGAATCCAAAATCTTTCTTGTTGACCATTGTCTTCATAATAACTTCGAGCTTCATCCATCTCCCGCTAATGATGTTTTAAAATTATCTATATGATTTTTCGGACTACTTGTTTTACCATTCATCTCTTGAATTATTTCAACCCTCTAGACAAACTCTCATATTTTAGATCATAGTCAAGTATAAACAAGTCATAATTCAACTAATTAATGTCAAAACAAAAGCAATAACATAATAAAATCAAGTACCGCAAAGGAGGCAAAAGGTATTAGCATCACCACTCACTGATGGGGATTTACTAGAAAACTTGGTCGATAGTTAGTCTAACTGTTCTGGCATTATTCATATTATGAAATATGCAGCAATTTTTGATATCTAATCTTAAGAGTAATTTTATCTAATAATCCAAGACCAACACCATGGCAACTCAACTTTTTATTTCTTCTTTTATATTTCACTATGCAATTGATGCTTGTACTTATGATGTAGAGGCGAGCTATTTAACGCAAGTGAAAGATTAGAGAGAATCAAATAAATTAATTATGGAGATAAAATAGGAGGAAAGAGTAGAAAAAGCAATTAATAATATATTGTGGGCCCATTAATTTTTTTATTTTATTATTCATAAAAAATAAATCAGCATTTTAATTTGATCCATTGATTTAGTTGCTGTTAAAATGTTAGAATTTTGTGTATATTCTTATGTTAAAAAAGAGGGGCTCCCAACCCTATCCCTATATATATACATATATATCTATGATGAAAAAAATTTAAATTTGGGAATAAAGTCTAGGATGAATTTATGGTGTCGTAAATTGACTATTATAAAGTTGTAAACTCATTTATGACACTACAAATCTGCCTTGGATTCAATGGCTAATATATATTACTTTATGTATATAGCAACATTCTTTCCTTTTTCACTCTCTTTTTCTCTTTTTTTTTTGTTTCAACCTCTTTTGATTTTGAAATCCCACTCTCCTTGTTTAAATCACTTTTTTTTTTTAACCTCACTTGATCATCATACACTTGTCTTGGGGATAAAGGTACAAGAATAATAAGATTTTCAGTATATACAATAGAGTATCTATTGGCATAGCCATCATGAATAACATGTTTATCATGAATAACATGTTTATCAAACTACTATAGTCCCCTAAAAGAATATGCCCGCATTCATTGGCACTACAAAAAGTCATTATGCCTTAAGAATTTGGGGAAATTTACAAGAATAGCCTTAAAACTTTTTTAATTTTTAAATTTAACCCACCTAATTTTTTTCTATCATAACTAGCCAAACACCCTATTGTTATTTTTCATTCGTAAAGTAATATGATTTGTAAATTTGATGAAAATGGTGAGGATAATTTAGTTCAAAAATAAGGTGTTTGACTAGTTATGATGGAAAAAATTAAATGGGTTAAATTCAAAAATTACAAAAGTTTTAAGGTTATTCTTGTAAATTTTCCAAGAATTTGCCTACGGTCACTTTCTCCCATGCATTAAATATATTACTAAATTTAGAATCACCGACATACAAGTCTTTATTTTTGCATTAATGTATTCAAACCTAATGTTTTTGCATCTAAGGCAGGAGAAAAGTAAGGTGTTTCAACAAGTTGATCTCACCAAGCAATAGGACAGTGATTGAATTCAATGATGGCCAACTTTATCTTTTCCACCTTTTTCTCCCATTCTAAATGAAGTTGGAAAATTTAATTTTTCAACTACTCTGGTGCCAGCCATATTAATGCAACTCCCCATCAATAATCATGCTACATATCTCATTATTAACATGTCATCTAGTATGAATGATGTTTCACGTTGTATGCATTTTCTGATGAGAAGGTCTTCATTTTAAAGAAATAAGATGCTACTAACAAACAAAAAATACAGTTTTTAATGTATTACAATCTTTATTTTATTTTATTTTTTTAGTACTTTAGTGGCATCTTCGGATGTCCTCATTACAAAAGGATTATATATATGGGTGGGGTTCTCTTAACTTAAATTCTTGAATTGGGATTTTGACACATATTTTGGATCATTAGTTTCAAACAATCTAATGGTGGATGAATAGCCATTATTAAATTCTATTAACTTTCAATATCTTCCCTTTGATTACTTGAAATTGATGGTTCAAAATTTGCTTCAAACTTTTATGTCAAAAATTTAAATTAAAATAGGAATGGACCTGCCATATGACCAATGTAGTAATTAATTTAATATTAAACTTATGTTTGGATGTAAGAATTTAGAGGAGCGGAGACCAATGGAAATGAGAGAGGAGAAAGAAAATGAGGGGGAAAAAAATAAAAGAGGGTCAATCTTAATTTTATTATTTTGTTAGATTTGAAATAATTTTATTTTATTTTTATTTCTTTGCCCTCTTCTCCTTTCCTCTCATGTCCTCTATTTGCTCTTGTTTCTATTTTTATATAATATTATTAAACAAGTTACGAGAATTATCACATTAAATATACTATTTTTCTTCTTTAAAACTAGAGAAATTATCATTCATATACCCTATATTTGCTTTGTTATAAAAAATACTAAAATACTTTGAGGGTGTATCAATCGTCCACCCTTAGTTGACAAAATGTATTAGTCGACCACCAAACCGTTAGTTACCGTTTGAAAGTTAACGGAGTTATAGTGAATTAACAATTTTACCCTTGAAAATTATCACTTGTATACCCTTAAATTCTCTTTTTATCACTTGTATACTCTTAAATTATCACTTGTATCATATGAAAAGACCAAATTACCCTTCTGACGTCATCTTACTTAAACGACAACTAACGATTTGGTGGTCAGCTGATACATTTTGTCAACTTAGGATAAACGATTGATACACCCTCAAAATATTGTAGTATTTTTTATAATAGAGTAAACTAAGCGTATACAAATGATAATTTCCCTTAAAACTATTACGAAAATGATCAATTAAAAACAATACAAAATGAACCCTTAGATGTTAGATTCTACGCCTCTTGATACTGGTGATTGAGAATTTGTTTCTAATTATAGAAAACAAAAGATGGAAAAAAACAAATGAAATCAAATTTTGTTTGTTTATGCGACTAATATGGAAAAGAAAATGCACCAGGACAGAATTTGATCCTACTAGTAAAATTTTCGGCCAACGCCGTCTCCATTATTTGGCAACCATCTGCCTATAAATTCATATTCCCTGTCCTGTAATTTGAAAGGCTCGCTCTCTCTATCCCTCAACTCGTTCGGCTACCTTGCTCGCTCTTTAGGGTACAATCTTTCGCTTCTCTTTTATTGAACTCGACCCAATGTCTCCGTTTACTATCCCATCATTCTTAGGTGTGGGAGGTTGCGTTTTTATAAAACGGTTGTAAAAAGGTCGTACTGAAATTTTACAGAGTTCTCAAAAATGCTGACACCTGCACCTAAGAATGACGAGCTAAATATATATGTTAACGCTATACATTTTCTTTTACTTTTAATTTGTTGCAGTCAAAAGGTATCAATGGCTAATGAACGTGAAGGAAAGTTGCAAAAAGATCAACCACCAAACTTTGTCGCATCCGTAAAAGGGAAACCTGTTTTCCACTGTTTAATCTCTAACGCTCTTTATCTCTTGCTCATTCCACTCTTTGTCATTGTTTTGACTTATGATCTTTTTACAACTTTGAGTACAATTTATGATTTGTTTCAGATTTGGAACGAGCTTAGTTTCAAATTCGACAATGTGACAGTACTATTACTAGTAGTACTATGCTTGGTTTCCCTTGTCTTTACAACCATTTACCTGATGAGCCGCCCGAAAAATGTTTACTTGGTGAACTTTTCATGTTATAAGCCTGACCCATCTCGAATGTGCACTCGAGAAAATTTCTTACAAATAGCCAGCCAAACTGGGAAATTTTCAGACGAAACTTTAGCTTTCAAAAAGAAAATTTTGGACAGATCGGGGATTGGGAATATGACATATGGTCCAAAATCCTTGATGGAAAACCCGGCAGAAAATGGTAATATGGAGGAGGCAAGGAAGGAGACTGAGGGTGTGATAATTGGAGCGGTAGATGAGCTCTTGGCAAAAACTGGGGTGAAGCCTAACGCTATTGGGATTCTTGTGGTGAATAGCAGCTTGTTTAATCCAACACCTTCATTGTCAGCCTTTATCGTGAATCACTATAAGCTTAGAAGCAACATCTTCAGCTATAATCTTGGTGGTATGGGTTGCAGTGCTGGTCTTATTGCTATTGATCTCGCCCAAAAACTCTTACAGGTTTTTGCTACTTACGCTATTTCTTTTAAATAATGTTAGGCGCAGCTGCTAAATTATATTACATGTCGCATACAATAGTTCAAAAGTAGTCTGTAGTCACCCAATATAAGAGAATGGCAGCATATGAAATTAGTCATGGGTAATTACATTTAGGTTTACTATACGTTATATTGTATGTAACTTAGAAATGCCTAATGTAACTAATAATTGTGTTCCAATTGATATGGTACATTATTTGTAACTGCTAAATTAAAGTCAGTTATTAACAATGTGACAGTTACAGATAAGTGTTGGGATAATTATTGTAAATTTTAATCTCTGCCTCACGGGATTCGAACTTGAGGAGAAACACTAAATGTGTATGTATTTGTGTGTGTATATATATTTCTGGTTATAATCTAATAAAGTATTACATTCTGCAGTGTACCCAGGGCCGACTCAACCATATTTGAGGACTTAGGCAAATGGTTTTAATTAGTTCTTAAAATTTAGGACCATATATATATATATTAGTTATGTATTATTTATTGAAAATCAATTCTTTAAACACTCTAAAATTTAAAATTATTAAATAAAATTCTCTTCTACTATTGATAATCCATGAAATTTTAATTCAATTATAACATTTTTACTTATTTTTTAAACTCAAATTACATCTTTTTTACTACCTTTTTTCTAGATTAAACTAATTTTCGATATACTTTTATTTCAAAATAGATAAAACAAGCACATACAAAAAATAGCAGATTAATAAAAGAATATATAAAAAAATAAGAACAAATAAATTCCACAACTAATTAAGAGAATAATAAAAAGATAAAATCTGAAATTTCAAAATCTGGAATTTATCGGTTTTGTAGGAATTAAAACTACTAAGTACTACATTAAATAAACTTTATAGGAATTTGATAGTTTATTTAGGAAAATATAATTATAACATAATAATAAACTAAATGAATAATAATGACTTTTAAATTCACTTTCTTCTTTTATATACAAAATAATTATCTTATGGGGTCGTCATGTAAAACGGTGCTCTAGACAACTGCCTAAGTTGTCTAGAGGTCGAGCCACGTGTACTGGGACTTTATCAATTTAATTTCATCGTCACAGGTGGAACCAAACTGCTACGCTCTTGTTGTGAGCACAGAGAACATTACTCTAGGCTGGTATGTAGGCAATGATCGATCAATGCTTCTTACAAACTGCTTATTTCGTGTTGGTGGCGCTGCAATTCTCCTCTCCAACCGATCATCTGATCGCAGTAGCTCCAAATATCAACTAGTTCGAACCTTGCGCAGCCACCAGGTTGACGACAACAGCTATAATTGTATCATGCAAAAAGAAGATGAATTTCAGCATGTAGGAGTCAAAATCTCTAAAAACCTCATGGTTGTTGCTGGAGAAGCCCTGAAGACTCACATTACTGCACTCGGACCATTAGTTCTTCCAATGTCCGAGCAACTGTTGTTTTTGGCAACTTCAGTAGCAAGAAAAATCTTTAAAATGAAGATCAACTTGTATATTCCAGATATCAAGTTGGCATTTGAACATTTTTGTATTCATACGGGAGGAAGAGGAGTGTTAGATGGGATTGAAAAGAACCTTCAACTTAATGAATGGCATATGGAGCCTTCAAGAATGACTCTTAATAGATTTGGTAATACTTCAAGCAGTTCTGTGTGGTATGAATTGGCTTACTCCGAGGCAAAGAGAAGAATTCGGAAAGGTGACAGGATTTGCCAAATTGGTTTCGGATCAGGATTCAAGTGCAGCACTGTTGTATGGCGTGCATTGAAGACCACCAATCTCAATCCTACACTGGACAAAAATCCTTGGATTGATGAAATTGACAATTTCCCTGTTCAAGTGCCACAACATGCACCAATTGCCTTCTGATTGCAAAATTTGTATCTCAAATGATGGTTATGTGATATTTCGTTCATCGCACCATCCATGTGCCAAATAATGGCCACATAATTTGGAATAAAATTTGGATGGGTTATTTTTATTTCTAAAATATGCTTTGAGTACTCTATTAGCATTATTTTAAACACTCAATATAATAAAATTTTAAAAACACTACTACAAAAATAACATTTATTGACACTACAATCACTAACACTTTGTAAAAGGTGTCGGCAATTACATACATTTTTACTATTTTCCATATTTAACAAATAAGTATCATAAATTAATGATATTGGTGTGTCAGTAAATTGAAAATAAAAAATCATTGACACTAAAGAATTAGAGGTTAAAAAAAATTATTAGAACTTGTAAATCTTCCAACGTGAACCTATGACTTCTAAATTTAAAATGCTTACGTTTGGTTCACAAACCACGAAGACACAAATATAATGTTAAAAATTTAAAAAAAAAGACACAAATACCATCTCACATTTCTTTCTCTCTATTCATAATATTGTGAATTAAAACATAAAAAATAGAACTTACAAAATCCCTAGATCCCCCACACTGCTGACACCCCAAAAACCTGTCCCATCACTGTTGTCACTACTTTCAACTAGCCACTCTTATCATCTCCCTTCACCAAGATCTGGACTCTTTTGTTGCTGTCATCTCCCAAGAACCAAATTAAGTTGCGAATCCACTACCGTGACTTATGAATTTATACTATCACTGATAGCTTATATGCTCTTCTTCATGGTAATGGCTTCTCCTGCCCTTTAATGTATGTGTGTCTATATATATATAGACACAGACACACACACATATGGGCCACAACTTGTAGATTTATTATTTTTTTGGTAGAATAAGCCGAAGAGTTAAATTGAACAAGGAAAATTCCAATCATATAGGTCAAATGACATTCTAGGCGAAGCCCTTCAAAAGCATCCAAATGGAAATAGGGTGCAAGGAGTAAGACAATTCATCATGCCATGTGTGTACTTTCATGTTCCTGATGCTGTAGAGTTGGCAAGAGAAAAAAAGATGTATCAAGAGAGTTTTGAATTTATGTTTGCTCAATTGGAACACATGAATGCAAGGTTGAATGCCTATAACATTACTGAAGTTGGTAGTTTTAACTATCCTAAACCCAAACCTTCCACTGGTGTTTAATTTAAGATTGATCAACAATCTCCTTAAGCTCTTGGAAAAAGAAAGTTTAGTAAAGGGAATATTACATGTCATTATTTTATTTTCATTTATTTCTATTTGTATATGCATGTATTATTACTAATTGTATGCATGTATATTTTAATTATTTCATAGGCTAGTTTCCCATCAGGTGAGTTAACTCAAAAATATGGGAAGAGTACAATGAATTCAAAGAACACTCCTATTAAAATTTCCCAACCAACTCCTCAACAAACTATGAAGAAACTAGATTTTGAAGTTACTTCAAAGCCTATGCCAAGAAAATCTCTCAAATTAACTCATAAAGTAGATGTACAATTCCTCTATGATGAGAGAGTATAAAAAAAGAACCACTCGCCATCAAACAAACAGTAAAAAACTCAAGTAGGGTGCAAAGAATACAGGGGCAACTGCACAGTTATAAAAGAATGACATGAGTGAACATAAGAACATGTTTACTATATTTATTGAGAATTCCTTACCTCGGTCGATTATGATTGGGTATGATATAACAACTTTTGGTGAAATTTAAAAAATATACTTAAATAAAATAGTGATGAAATGATTGAGTTCAAAAAGGTCTCAAATTGTACTATTAACTTATGGATAAAGTAAGATAAGCTTAGATTATATTTTATTAAACTTGAAGCTATTATTTTGTTTTTCTTTATTCAACTTTATTTTATATGTGTTTATTTTTCCTTAGATATTTGTATGAGGAGTTGAAGAATAGTGGAAGTGCCAAGCCAATTCATTTTGGGCTTTTTGAGAAGTTACATCCAATATTAGTCATCTTCAAAGAGAGGTCTCAAAACATTTCAAAACTTTTGGGCTTGGCAGAGTTGGGACAGGTCATTGTATTCCCATATAACCCTGGGTATAATCTTTTTCATTTGCTAACCATATTCTTTATTTAGCAAATTAATTGTGCACAAAATTTTTACTTGTAATCCATGTCTTCAAACAATTTTTATTTTGTTAAAAAATTAATTGTGGGTATTACGTGATGAAATACATTCAAAATATTGTTACAAATGTGAATATTCTTAAAAATAATTTAAGTATCGAAAACAAGTTTTAGAATATTGCATCATATTGTTTAATGCATTGTGAAATGAATCACTTCAAAAGAAGCCTGAACATTAGACCTAATATGTGTTTCTTGATTGCTACATTTTTATCATATATTTTATGTATTTAGTGGCGAGGCTAGGTGGGCTATGACCCGTCCAAATTTTTGAAAAATTAACAAAAATGTCATTTGCAAAGTTTGCAAAATTGTCACTATTTTATTTACAATTGTACCACTCTATTAATTTACAACTTTACCATTCATATAAATAAATGAAAAAAGGGAGCTTCCTTTCTTGGCTAGCTCTTCGTATTCTTCCTGGTAAGATTAGACAATAATTTTTTTTTTATTCAGTCATTTACAATATATTCATTAAAAGTAAAGGTAGTAAATACAAAAGATCAATTCTTGTTCCAATTTCATTATGTAAGATTAAGTTATTGTTAGATCAAATGAAAATAATTTAGCCATTGAATTCTAGTGTTCACATTTTTAAATTAATTATTGATAGAGATAGATCATATATTCGATTAAGTATAATATATATAAAGCTAATTTGTTAATTAAACTTTTGTTTGCCTTCTAGATAGTGTCAATGTGTCATAACGACAGATTGATGGTTGTACAACTTTTGTTAGTGAATTTGCGATTGCTTCTTTTAACTTCTTTTATATCTATCTCCTATTTCAACTACAACGACTAAATAAGCATAGACACTACTTTAAAATAAGATAGAGAAAGAGTTTTTATTGGATTGTATGGTTATCTACATTGAATGAGAATTTGTAGAACCATCTATGCAAATTCTATGATAGTTGAGTTTAATTCTTGAAAACATGATAAGACCCAACTTAAATAGTGTATGATTGTAATTGAATTGCTTGGATATGATATATTGTCTTTTGTATTAATGAAATTTTCTTTAAGATTTATATTCTTAATTGAGATAACATTTCGGCTTGGAAAAAATTTAGCCCACCCAAAAAATTGTTTTTGGTTTCGCCCCTATATGTATTTTATATATGCTGTAAGTAAAGGTACTTATGATAATGGGTATACAACATATTGCTGGAGATATTATGTGAATAGGCATTGTTTCCAATTTGGTTTTGGTGTATAACTTGTTGTTTTAACCCTTGGAGCTAAATTTATACAAGCACAACTCAACACAAAAATTTTCCCTTAACTTCAAAATTTTCTACTCTTTTTGTGCTTTCTGGCTCTACTACAACATTTTCACAAAACTTACTTAAAGCCTAAGTGTTGGGAAAAAATTTCAGTCCTCATCCATAAATTATCCCTTGCTTGGCACTCACAAAAATTCGAATAGCACTCACTTTATCTTCATTAGATTTTTATTAACCCCACACACAACTAGATAACAGTGCTACACACTACACAAAACACACCATGCACAATATACACACATGCACTAACACAACCCCCTCCAAACTTGAGAGGGGCTGTGTCCTCACAAGCACACAAAACAAAACAAACCATACATGCATAAGTTGGCACGTAAGAAATGTAGAATAACGTTTAAAATTAACGAAAAGTTTTAGAAATTAAAAGAGCTTAAATTGGGCTAGCAGGGGTACTCCCCTTTTATGAGATGAGTTTATGCAGCACTGGCTGAAGGTTCACTACTTTTTGTTAGAACTCCTCACGCTGTCCTTGGGTGAACCTTGTGGTGGGATAGTGTTGGAGAAAAATCAGTTTTTTAATTTTTTTTATAAAACCTTTTAGGATCGCTCTCATACAATATATAAGAATTTGTAATTTAGAAATTGTACTTTGAAAATCTAATTTGGTTTTTTCCGCTGAAGTGATTTAGGCTCTCAGATCACGATCTGTCATCACCACTCCTGCTAGATCACGATCCGCCACCAAATAATCTTCCAGGTTATGATTCAAATTTGATCTCCAATTAACGTGTGGGCGCCTTTATCACCACTAAAACAACTAGCACGAGAAAAGTTTTTCTCTCAATAATAGAGAGAAAATCTTTTTATTTGATATGTATAAAGTGGCTGCTCTTTTCTTTTGGGAAAAAATAAGACCTTTTATATTTCTATCTAGTGGAAACCCTAGGCTCCATTTTTATATTATTTAATTCTATTAATTCAAGTTTGATTTAAATTAAAAATAATAAACCAAAAGTAATAATATAAGGCCCCTTAGACACAAGTACATTATATGGAGCCTCCTACTAAATAATATATTTAGGCTTTTAACCCAAATAATTAGTTATTTTACTTATTAATTTAGTAGTGGTGCAGTCAATTAAATGAGCTAACCCGGGGATCATTTGGGAACATACAATAGTGGCTATAATAATTAGGCTTGTAATTAAACTAGCTCAATTATTTAATTCCAAATTTACTCCACTAAAAGATTGTTATTGACCTCCATAATTGTATAGACGAATAATAATTCATCTCAAGGCATATCAATTTCAATCTTTTGTACCATATCGTTAATTAAATCGATATCTCAACTGTCCAATCGATTTAATTACATCTTATTCCTTGATACTTATTAGTTTTCTCTAATGATCATTTTTAATATACTAAATATTTGACACACTCTGGTTAGAGAATTCTATGATCAAGTGCCGAAAACCCATCAAGAGATAGATTGTACGAATTCTATATTGTTAATCTATAACTCTAATACTCATAATTGCTCCCACAAAGATACCAGGTAATCTTGACCACAATTGTGTGTCGTGCCTATTGGTAACTTAAATGAAATAACAATTACAATCATGAAATCATAGCTAACTCAAGATTAAGATTACAATAAAATCAATGCATATGAGATTTAATAAGTTTGATAGTCATTTCAAGGTTAATTAAATCTCATATGTGATCCAGCTTAATGTAGTCAAACTACATCAGTAAATTCATACATGATTAAGACAAATCATTCAATGAATTTATTACAGTCTAAACATAAATAGAGCTCTCAACTCTATTTATCAACTGCGAATTTAATTTACTTAATCATAGATAACTTGTATTTATGTCTTTTGTGAATCTATTTGATGATCACATAAATACATATAATATTATTAAACGAATCTTATTCAAAATATTTATGCAATTGAAAATATCTCCAATATTTTATTATTAAGAAAATAAATTAATATGCTTTAAAAGAGCATATATATAATCCCAACAATCTCCCACTAGCTCTTAAAGTATATCTGGCATATTGCACATGCTCTAGGGCTCTAAGTGCAGGTTATAAAGGTTTCCTACTAATGGCTATTGTAAAAAGATCTGCCATTTAGTATTTAATGCCATTTGGGGTACTGTAATATAACCTTTCTACACTATTCCCTTATAGGATGATACTTCCTCTCAATATGTTTTGTTTCTTGTGGTTCATTGGTTCCTTAGATTGAGCTACCGTACCACCATAATCACAAAATAGTTTAAGGGGTGCAGTTACAACAAGTACCACCTCAAGATTTTGGGGGAACTTGCGGAGCCATATAGCTTCTTTCGCAGCTTTAGATGTAGCCATATATTCAGCTTCAGTTGTGGAGTCTGTGATACAAGATTGTTTCACACTCATCCAACTAATAGCTTCTCTTCCTAATGTAAACACATAGCCGAAAGTTGATTTTCTAGAATCCTTGTCTGACAAAAAGTCAGAATTAGTATTACCCACTGGAATAAGTTTATCACCAGAATACACAAGCATATAATTTTTAGTTCTTTTCAGATACTTTATAATATGCTTGACTACAGTCTAGTATTCAGGTCCAGGATTAGATTGATATCTGCTAACCATCCTTACTGTAAAACAGATGTCTGGCCTAGTGCAAAGCATGGCATACATGAAACTTCGTATTGCTTCTACATAGGGAACTCGTCTAATTCTCTTTATCTCTTCAGATGTTTTAGGTGATTGATCATTAGAGATTACAATTCCATGTCTGAATGGTAATAAACCAGTTTTGGAATTTTCCATGCTAAATCTAACCAATATCTTATTGATACAGACCGCTTGAGACAAGGCTAAAGTTTTATTCTTCTGGTCTCGTAGCAATTTGATATCAAGAATATAACTTGCCTTTCCCAGGTCTTTCATATCAAATTATTCTGCTAACCAACTCTTTATTGTAATTAATACTCCTATATCGTTTCCAATTAAGAGAATATCGTCTATATAAAGAACTAGAAAGGCTACAGATTTTTCCTGAATTTTCTTCTACACATATAGTTCATCAATGTTCTGAATGAATCTAAACTATTTATTCGCTCGATGAAATCTGATGTTCTATGACCGGGATGCTTGCGTCAATCCATAAATCGATCTCTGCAACTTACATACCATGTATTCTTGGCCTTTTTGTATGAATCCATCTGGTTATTGCATGTAGATGTCTTCTTTAAGACGTCGGTAAAGGCAATCTTGACATTCATTTGCCAAATTTCATAATCTAGCACTGTAGTAATGGAGAGCAGAATCCTGATGGATTTAAGCATAGTAACCGGAGAAAAGGTTTCCTCATAATAGATTTCTTTTTCTGAGTAAAACACTTTAGCTACTAGTCTTGCTTTAAATGTTTCCGCCCTTCTGTTTACTCCTCTTTTTCTCTTGTAGATTCACTTGCACCTTATAGCTTTTACCCCATTTGGTACCTCTACAAGTTCTCAAACTTTATTGGAATATATAGATTCAATTTCTTGATTCATGAACTTTTTCCAAAATTTAACATCTCTGTCTATTAGAGCTTCATTGTAGCTAGTGGGATCTTGTACATGTTCAATTGAAATCCCCGTGTAGGTTTCTCTTAATAACATATATCTCACAGGTAACCTAGTTACCCTCCCACTACGACGAGGTTCTAAAAGTGATAGTTGTTCAGAGATAATCCTGTGCTGATTAGCTGGTTGTTGTTGTTTTTCCTGTTCTATAACAAGTATTGAAAGTTGAACATCAACCTGATCTATTTTATTTCTCTAGTTTTACCTTACTCTTAGGTTATAAGTCATTATATAGTATTCCTGAAAGAAAATAAAGAATATTTCTATAATACATTCCTATCTTGAGGACTATAATTAAGACTTTCTCTTAGTCCTTTAAGATACCTAAAATATGCAAGCTTCTGAACACGAATCCATCTCCTCTACCTTTGATTCTAGTATAAATACTAGTAAACTCCAAATTCGAATGTGTCTCAAACTATGTTTGTGACTTTTTCATAATTTCTTGGAGTAATAGACACCGAGATAGACGAAACTAAGTTTAACAAACTTTGTAGTTTTAAATACTAGTATTTGGAATAAAAAAGGTAAATGATAAACCACTTAGTATATATCTTGTCTTATCCAAAAGAATCTTATTTCTGCATTTAATTACACTATTGTATTACAGTGTTCTTTGACAACCAAATAGAGCTTGAATTCTCCATAGAGATATTCTTTGTTTCGATCATATCGAAGTTCTTTTATATTCCTGTATAATTGCTTCTGTCTTATCCACGTACTCTTTTGAATTTCAAAAGCAATAGAATCATGACGCATTTAGACAAACATAAATAAAATGAATATTCATCAACAAGATTGATAGAATACTCATAACCTCTTATAACATGCAAATTGATTAGTTCGTATACATTTGTATGCGCTAAATCATCCAAAACAATATTATGCTTTTAGCTCAAAAAGAGTATTCTCGTCATATTACTTTTCTAAATAAGATTTATAGAGTTACAATGATCAATCTTAATAGGCCAACAAGTCTATCATTAATCATTTTCTTAAAATCTTATTATAGTTTATATGACTTAAGCATAAATATCAGAGGTGATTTTGGTTAGAAGACACATTTCTTTTCTTAGATAAATGCATATACTCTTTGTCATTATATATTGATTTGAATAGATCAATGGACTTATATGATATAAATTGTCTTTATAAATAACCAAAATAAGTAATAAACAAAGGATCCAAAAATAATAGTGTACTCCTGTTTATTAAAACAAGCCATCAAAATTAAATTCCTCTAATATTTGGAAAATAAAGACAAATATCAAACTAAAGTCTCGTAAAATTAATCTAGCCTTTTAATTGATATAAACTAGCATGTCCTCAACTGCTATTTGAAGCTTTCTTCACTTAATCTCTTGGTTTCCTAAAAACCAAATAAATGAATTACAAATAAGATTAGTTATCTCATAATTCACTATTGCATGAATCAATAGAAATCTGAACTAATTGGGAAGCTTAAAGATTTCCTATACCTGATTTTAATAATCTTAGGACAATCTTTCTTCCAGTGACCCTTCTGTCCACATTTGTAACACTTGCCTTTTGGCTTGCCACTTCGTTTAGTGGACAGTTTCCCGATCCTAACTCTTTCTTGCTCATTCTTGTCTTTCAACTTAAGTCTTGAAGAGAATCCTTTTTCAGGAAGTTTTCTACTATGATAAAATTCTTCTATAGCATGTAGTTCGTGCATTAATTCAATTAAGGTCATATCTTTATTGTTTAAGATATAGCTGACCTTAAACTCTTCGAATGTATCAGGCAAATATTCAATTACCAAGTTAATCTTTGTTTTATCATTGATTTGAACACCATGAATCTCTACTTCATTTAAATAGTCCATCATTTTGAGGACATGATCACGAACTCTTGTGTCCTCTTCCATCTTAGTATTTGTAATACATTTTAATGCTGCTTCTTTGGCAAAATGAGTATTTTGCCCAAACATCTGATGAAGACTAGCCATTATTTCAGTGGCTGTTTCCATGCTCCGATGTTTCTTATGCGGTTCCACAGAAATCGTGGCCAATGTATAGCGCTTAGCCATTTTGTTAGTTTCACACCATTTCTCATAAGGCTCCCTCTGATTTCTATAATCGTATAATGATGGTTCTGGAGGGCAAGGTTAGGTCAACACATATTTGCAGCCTTTAACAGTGAGAATATTAAATAGATTGCATTTCTAATCTAAAAAATTTTCGCTAGTGAGTTCGTTTTTAACAAAGATAATTACGAATGGGTTGATGGAAGACATTTTCTGAAAAAAAATAAAATAGACATGCATAAATACTTTGAACCAATATTCACAATAAATGATAAAAATGCAAAAATTCATAAATGCATTTTAATTTATTGTAACAATAATCTAGTACCCGCTTTGACAAGCTATTCATTGGGGAAGTTATGTCTACACTTACTAGACCTAATTATCCATTTGATTATTTACTTTCATGTTGAGACATGATAAATAATTATTGTTATCCCTTTGGGACTAAATTTGTTAACAGAGCTTTGTTGGGAAGGTTAATAATAAATTTTAGCTGAGTGTATAACAACTATTTCAATCTAAGTATTTTTCATATCAATAGTCACTGTTGGGGTGAGCAATTGATTAAAAAATATTTCTATTTTATCTTTCAAGAAGTTCATCAAATAAAATATTTAATATATATACCCTTCGTAGGGAGCATCACTGTATCATGAAGTCCAGGTATATATATATATTTTATTATTGAACCAACAATGGAGCCCGTATTATCTTGAATTTTCCCTCTCCCACTCAATATTTTAAAATTGGTTTTTCCTTTTTAAGACATATATTGGTTATATTGTTAATTGCATGCTTCCTATAATATTATCTAAATGATATCCAATATTATTTAAGTATTTGTAAATTACAAACAATATAATAAGATTCATAATTAATGAATGACATGTAATATTATGCATAGAGTGGCATTATCTATTCTATATGACATGTTATCATGGCATGTTATCATCCAAAATATTACATATAGGAAAATAATTAAATAATCTTAATTCATGGCTTTCCTAAAAAACAAATGCATTAATCTTAAGCCTAATCTTTATTGGACTTCTTGTCAATGTCTATCTTTTCATGGGCTTGTCTTTGTTAATAGATTAGGGGAAATTGAGATTTTAAATTTATTGTTGGTCCAATTTTAATTTTGAAAGGAAATAAATAAATAATTAAAATAAAACTTTTGGACCAAAAATAAATTTAATGTGTTGATTTTCTTTATGCTTTTAATACATTAAGCTCAATTGAAATTGGGCCTAAAACTAGGATTCATTAAGCCCAAAACTGTTTTTGGACTTAAATAAAAAAATTAAAACCATTTTGTTCAAAAGAAAAATTATAGAACCATAAGGACCTTAATGATAAAAACCATGAAACCCTAAAATCCATATTTTTCTTTTCCCTCTTCCCCAGCCACCATCTCCACAAATGCCTAGCTGTTGTTCACTGTTGCCATTGATCTCCAACGCATCTCCGACACCAAACCAATCGTTGTTGCCTCGTTGGAAAATGTGCCAAACCCGCGCGCGTAACCAGAAGCCCCTTGCTTGCACTGCAGGTAGCGTTGCAGCTGCTGGTTGTACACTGCTGCGTGCACAGGTTTGTTGTTGCAGTTTCCAGCAAGTTTCCATAATTTTCTAGTGATTTACAATTATCCTAAGCTAATTTTTGGCTTACAAAAAATTCTATAACAGTAAAGTAAATCAAGAGGGAAACATGGTGATAAAAGACCACCCCTCTTGTTATAGATCTAAAAAAATACAATAGAAAATCTAACTATGAATTAAGACAAACCATAACATGCTTTATTCATATATTAAACAAATAATAAATATCTGAATAAATTGTGCCACTCTAATACATAAATATCAAGATTGATTTCATACAAAATTCTTATATATTAATATGAGATGGCTCTAATGCCAATTGTTGGAGAAAATTTTGTTTTTTTAATTTTTTTATAAAAACTTTTAGGATCGCTCTCATACAATATATAAAAATTTGTAATCCAGAAATCGTACTTTGAAAATCCGATTAGGCTTTTTCCACTAAAGTGATTTAGGCTCCTAGATCACGATCCGTTACCATCACTCCTGTTAAATCACGACTGTCACCACCACTCCTACTAGATCACGATCCACCACCAAATAATCTTCCAGGTTATGACTCAAGTTTGATCTACACTTGACGTGTGGGCACCTTTATCACTATTAAAGCAACTAGCACGAGAAAATTTTTCTTTCAATAATATAGAAAAAATATTTTTCTCTAATATGTATAAAGTGGCTGCTCTTTTCTTTTGGTAGAAAATAAGCTCTTTTATATTTCTATCTAGTGGAAACCCTTGACTCTATTTTTATATTATTTAATTCTATTAAATCAAGTTTAATTTAAATTAAAAATAATAAACCAAAAGTAACGTTACTTCTTTCTTGTCATAGGGGCCAACCTTGTAAAATAATACAAGGCCCCTTAGACACAAATGCATTACATGGAGCCTCCCACTAAATAATATATTTAGGCTTTTAACTCAAATAACTAGCTATCTTACTTATTAATCCATTAGTGGCGCAATAAATTAAATGAGCTAACTAGGGGATCATTTGGGAACATACAATAGTGGCTATAATAATCAACCTATAATTAAACTAGCCTAATTATTTAATTCAAATCTACTCTACTAAAATATTGCAACTAACCTCCATAATTGTATGCTCGAATAATAATTCGTCCCAAGCCACATAGATTTCTTTACTGTATAATCCTTTGTACCACGTAGTTAATTAAATCGATATCTCAACTGTCCAATCGATTTAATTACATCTTATTCTTTGATACTTACTGGTTTTCTCTAATGATCATTTTCAATATACTAAATATGTTGACACACTCTGGCCAGAGAATTCTATGATCAAGTGCCGAAAACCCATCAAGAGATGTGTTGTACAAATTCTATATTGTTAATCTATAACTCCAATACTCATAATTGCTCCCACCAAGATCTTGGGTAATCTTGACCACAATTATGTGTCGTGCCCATTGGTAACTCAAATGGAATAACAATTATAATCATGAAATCCTAACTAACTCAAGATTAAGATTACAGTAAAATCAATGTCTATGAGATTTAATAAGTCTGACAGTCATTTGAAGGTTAGTTAAATCTCATATGTGATCCAACTCAATATAGTCAAACTACATCAATAAATTCATATATGAGTAAGACAAATCATTCAATGAATTTACTACAGTCTAAACATAAATAGAGCGCCCAACTCTATTCGTCAACTATGAACTCGATTTATTTAATCATAAGATAATTTATATTTATGTCTTCTGTGATTCCATATGATGATCACATACACACATATAATACGATTAAACGAACCTTATTTAAAATATTTATGCAATTGAAAATATCTCCAATATTTTATTAATAAGAAAATAAATTAATATGCTTTAAAAGAGCATATAATCCCAACAGATAGTTGGCTGCTTTTCTTCTTGCTCGGAGTTGGACTGATTGACGGTGTTCCAATAGGTGTGGGGGCTGAGGGCTTAGTTGGTCTGGTTCACTTATTCTTGGGTTCTTCTGGTGCTACAACACTTCCAGAGATGGCCCCTTTGCGTTTACTGGGTTATGTGGGAGCTGTGGAAGGAGATTTGGTGGGCGTTTGTTGTGTAGTAGCTGGAGCAGGTAGTGTTGCCGCAGAGTCTGCAGTAGTGATTTTAGTAATGATGTTTAGTAGACTCTTCTTTTCAGAAGTTGTGCAAGTGACCTTTATTGCAACTGCGTCAAGTTTTGCATCAATGTCCTTGGATCATTCTCTGAATCGTCTTCATCTAAAACCTTTTCTTTGCCCTTGCTTGATAGGAATGAGATTGAAGGCTTAACATCTTGCTTTTCCTCTAACTCATTTGCATCATCTTTGATGATGTGTCTTTGTCTTCTTTTGAAAGGCACCATTTGGGGTGCCTCATCTTTCTCCTTCCCTGAATCTCTTTCTTCTTCTTCCTCCCTTGATGAGCTCTTTTTTTATAATTTAGTACTCTCTGCCTTTTTTAGTGCTGACTACTCTTCATCTTCCGATTTTACTTTCTATTTTTTTTTTTGCTACAGCTGCTTGTATCGTTTCTCTAAAGTTGAACTGGTGTAACAGGGAATCTGGAAAGTTCTTGTTGTGGCTTCTACACATTGAGTGATACTGTCACTTAGCTCTTGTAATCTCATTTTAACCCTAATAACCCTTCTTGCTCTTGCTATAATAGGGGGCTCTGGTGGTGCTGCAGCTGATTCACTATCAATTCTTTCGATGGTTCGAGTAGTGGGAGCTCCTTCATTCTTATTGCGGTTATCTTGAGCAGTAAGGCTCAGTTCAGTATACTGGTGATAAGGGAAGGGAACAATATGGTAGTAGTTTTGTGCTTTTTCATAGCACATTCCCTAATCTCTCATTTAATAATTGCCCCAACATCAATTAGCAATTCTCTAACAATGACATATAATAGAATCAACCTTTCTTGTGACACGATGGTTGTGTGTGTTGTGGGCATTAGTCGAGATTTAAAAAAATTTACTTAAATGTTAGCAATCGGTTTTAAATCAATCTTGTTTATTACTCTAGTTTCTTCATTCGCCCATGAACTACCTTATACTGTGAGGGTTTTAGCACATTATTCCATTTCTTAGTGGTCATGCTTTCAATCATTTTTTAGTACTCAATATCAATATCAAAAGGCAAATTGTAAAAAGCATTAATGACTCGCAGGTCCAAAGGGACTAGTTCATTTCTTACCCATATTGTTCATTGGTCTTCCCCATCAGGTTGGCATAGAATTCCTTGATAAGCGGTAGCATAGGCTCCTTAGATGATTGCAAAATTTTAACCAACCACTTCTTGCCGTAGTAGCATGAATAGTTTGAATTTTTCTCGAAGGTTGAACTTTTTTTCAGCTTTGTAGCCTTGGAAGCGTGATGGATCATTTAGATGGCTTACTGTCTTCTTATATCTTGTCATTAATGGAGCCATTTGAATGGATTTGTTGGATAACGATGGCTTAAACTATAAAAGAGAATCCCTACCAAAAAATAAGCAATAGATGACATATACGTTATGACAGATTATAGGTATATCATAAAATTACGACAGAATTATGATAGAATTTTGAGTCTATCATAGATTTATGATGGGTTTGTGATACAAATATTTTCCATCAATAAATTATGATGGTTTTATGATATGATTATTTGTTATCATGAAATTATGATAGAATTGTGATAAAAAATTTTCTATCAAAAAAAATATGATAGAAAAATGATTTTGACCGCATTGGACCCAAATTTAATGTATTATTTTATTTAAAAATAAAAGATGTGTTTTAAAAATAAAACAAAAATAGCCAAAACGCTGCCGTTTGAAGTACTAAAGGTTTCTTTTTTTTACTAAGTGTTAAACATTCACTCGGAGAAATCTAAATCCCTAGCTAACCCTAAGTGCTCTTTCATGTTGCCGTTCACAAACCCTTTTCTGAAATCTTTGATTCTTCCTGCTCTTCTACCATTCACATTATCATTGCCATCATACAAAATTCAGCCTCCCCCATTTTAAGCCAACAACCTCTTTAGTTTCGCTTTGTCTCTTAATACTGTCAATTTCTTTCACTTTATTTCAAATTTTCCTAATTAAACCATTGTCTCTTCGTTTTGAAACCGTACGCCATTGCCTTCGCAGCATA
The DNA here is from genome assembly GCA_029633175.1 of Citrus glauca. Classification (NCBI taxonomy): domain Eukaryota; kingdom Viridiplantae; phylum Streptophyta; class Magnoliopsida; order Sapindales; family Rutaceae; genus Citrus; species Citrus glauca. Next base: position 3,411,404 of record JAQOOD010000006.1, on the reverse strand, counting down.
GAGAGCACCATCCAAGCAAACAAAATTAAGCTAGTTCTTAAGGTAGCCTTAACTCTCATTTGGGAAATCTTTGGTATTACCTGTCTTGGATATCGGAGGATAGATAGATCCATGTGGTAAAATTGAAGCTGCATGTTCTTCTAATACTTTTTATTAACGGTATTATCTGTCTTGTAGTGTAAATCTTTGGTTAAACACATTGTTTTGATTATTTTTGCCTTATATGTAAAGACTTGACTATGTTTTATATATGGGTAAAATTAAAGATGCATGTTATTCTAATATTTTTTTTATTAATGATATTATCTGTCTCATAGCATAAATCTTTGGTTAAACACATTGTTTTGATTCTCTTTGCCTTATTTGTAAAGACTTGACTATGTTTTGTATGTGGGTAAAATTGAAGTTGCATGTTCTGCTAATATTTTTTATTAATGGTATTATCTGTCTCATAGCATAAATCTTTGGTTAAACACATTGTTTTGATTCTCTTTGCCTTATATGTAAAGACTTGACTATGTTTTATATGTTTCTATCAGATGCACTTTGGTTTCTTCATTTAATTCTCTGTTCATCGATCTAGTTTTATCACGCTTTACTAGGCAGGCAACATTTTTCCTATTACTATATATACCCCATATGCTTATGTGATTGCTCTTTGTAATAGGTTTATTTGTTTCTTCAGTATTTTATACCAAATGCTTTGTTGTTGGGTTTAAATTATTAAATGTTTCATTTATATTTGTTTAATAACAGTTTGCATATATTTTGATGGCATTTTGTTTGTTTTTGGAAATTGTGTTAATAGTGTGGGTACAATTTTAGATCAAACTTAGGTAAATGTTTGTGCACTGAATGTGACTTGCCTGGAACATAAATAGATTTTTAGGGATTCACTGTATATAGGTGGAAAACCAGCGACATACATTATGTTGGTCAACCCAAATAAGGACTATATCATTTTACACTGCTGGTGTAACAAGTCACGTACAAGTGTTTCCCTAGCACAACCTAGTAATCTATTTGGCATAAGGCACCCATACATAATACCAGCTAAGGCTTACCCCACACAACAACAATTATTCCAGAAATATGGTACGGTCACTCAAAATGGGCTTTATCTAACTCAGCCTTAGTGTATAATTCATTTCCATATCAAAATTTGAAGCCATTTAGACAACTCTACAAAAGGGTCTTGCAAGATTAAACTAAACCAATCAAAATTACCTTTTAATTTACACAGAAACATATGAGATTTAGTGATTTATTAAAATTAAAATACTCAATTTATTGGGATAAAACTTTCCAGAACATAGATAGATCTATGATTATATAACATATAAAAATTTCTATAATTATGATATCATTGAGCTATTGTAATATCAAAATTAAGAGAACACCTTTGTCGAAGGGGCTTACAATTTTTATATAACATATAAAAATTTCATATAAAAATTTTTCTTTTAATAATATAATGTTATAGATCTCAAATAGTCTATGTGTTCTTTGCTGGACCAAACCTGTGATCATGATATTTTTTGGACTTAAGTCTTATTCATATCAGAAAAAAATATAGATAAGCATGTGCCAAGAAAAATTCAGTTTATATATTCTTCCATGTGTTTTTCATTTGTTTTTGGATGTTTTTCATCTTCATTTGTAAATGTTGCAGTGAAGGTATTTAAGTCATTGTTAATTTGTACCTTGCATACATATATTGGTAATATATTCTGATTTTTTATTTATATTCTACCTCCTTAATGTGTTAGGATCAGATCTAATTGAAATTAATCATGGATAAGTCATGGATGTATTGTAGTAAAATGGCAAAAGAGTATGAAGATGGGGTTGAAAATTTTATGAGGTTTGCTATTGCTAATGCCGAAGGTAGTACAATCATTAGATGTCCGTGTACTAAATATATTGAAATACAAGTGTGCAACCCAAGAGGGGGGGTGAATTGGAATTTTAAAACTTATCCTAGCAAATCCACACAACAATTCAATCTAATGCCTTAATCAATTCGAAAATAATAAATTCAATGCAAGCACAATAATAAAAGAGTAAGGGAAGAGAAAAACGAACTCAAGGATTTTTACGTGGTTCGGCTATCCCCGCCTACGTCCACGCCTCCAAGCACACCCGCTTGAGGATTTCACTATCCAAGCCTTTCCAAGGCTTCAACCAATTACAATTGACTTCAAGGTGTCAATGAACCTTTACAACAAGAGATTATATCCCCAATCTCTTAACCCAAGTGTTTCCCTCACTTGTACACTCACAATTTGATGAGAAATGATAAATACAACAATGAATCTCTCTCTAAGAGTAGATATACAAATTGAAGAACAATGATCTTTCAACAAATGATGATTTCCGAAAATGAAGCTCAATGTATGTTGTGTGCTCTTGTTTATGCTTGCTTGAGTTGCCAAAAATGAAATGGTTTTGAGTTTATATAGTTTGAACTCAAAAACTAGCCGTTATGTTCATTTTTGGCCGGAACCGGTTTACCGGATATGGAATCCGGTTAGCCGCTTCATGTTACCGTTACAGCACAAATTTGAATTTCTGAACATCCGGTCTGCCGTTTGTTGAATCCGGTTAGCCGCTTGCGTTTTGGTTGCATTCTGCCCGCTTCCGGTTTGCCGGATTTCACAACCGGTTCGCCGCTTGCATTTTGGTTGCATTCTGTCTCGAAAACCCAGAAAACCGGTTTGCCGGATTTTACAACCGGTTCGCCGCTTGCGTTTTGCACACATTCTGCCCGAAACCGGTTCGCCGGATTTGATAACCGGTTAGCCGGTTGCTACAGTGACGGCTACAGTGAAATAGTTTTTAATTTTACAGTTTGACCCCAAAACTTTATAAAACTGTTTTATGACCCAAAACGTCAGAAAACTTTGCAAATAGGTCCAATTTCAGAATTTCCAAATATTACTTTGCTATTCCAAAAACTTTCTGAAATTATGACTTAGCCCTAACAATTTTATTATTTTTCAACAAAATACCCATATTTTCAAAGTTCTCAAAACTTTTCACTTTAGTCCAAAATATTCATAAATAATAGTATGGCCCAAAACATTTCAAATGTTTATAAAAATATCCAAGTCCGAAATTTTATAATAATAATTATTAAAATCAAAGATTTCAAAACTTGTCATTTAAGTCCAAATTCGAAATTCAAAAATAAAATCAAAGATTTAAAAACACATTTATTTTAGTCCAAAACACTTTGATTTTATAGCCTCATTTTCTTATTATAAAAACACAATTCATAAATCTTTGTTTAATCAATACATATGATTTGTTATCATCAAAATCAATATCTATAGCTAAAAAAGCTAACAATCTCCCCCTTTTTGATGATGACAAAATACATTACAAAGATTTAATTTAGTTATAAAAAGCTCACCTTAAATCAATGCAAGGTTAAAAAATTTATTTAAAATAGACTCCCCTTGCATACATACATACTCCATTTGGATACATGTATATTTTCATAAATCATTTTTCCAAAATATAAAACCTTTATAATGTAAAATGAATGATTTATTTAAAATGTATAAAACATAATTTGAGCTTAAAAAATTAATCATTCTTAATCTTGTTTGTTATCATCAAAATCAATATTATGGAAACATATATGTTAACAATCTCCCCCTTTTTGATGATGACAAACATTTCATGTATTTAAAGAATGATTCCATAAATTTCACAAATTGCTCCCCCTAAATAAAATCTTCTTTTACAATTTGCCAATTTGCTAAAATAAGAAATTTAAATACATGCATTTTTCTCCCCCTCATCATCAAAAAGAAAATTTAATTGGCAAAGAAAAAGGGTAGTAAAATTTTATAAATTTAAATACATGTATTCTTCTCCCCCTTTATCATCAAAAAAGAAAACATAAAGGAAAAGAATAAGAGTAGCAAAATTTTTATAAATATGAAAACATGTATTCTTTTCCCCCTTCATCATAAAAAGAAAATTTTAAAGGAAAAGAATAAAAATAACAAATTTGTTACCCATGTTGTCTGAATAGAAATTTCGACAAAATCTCCCCCTAACAACAAGCATAAACTCAAATACAAGATTTAGTAATAATACATTCAAATTATTATAGATCATGATAAAAGCCAACTCCATATACAAATAATCACACCAAAATATCATGAACCATAATTTCATTAATTACCAAATCAACAACTCATAGCATAAAATTATCATATAAAAAAATCATGTAATCAAATCACCATCATATCTCAAAATCATCAAAATCATCATCATAATTAAATGTCAAACATCAAAAGAATTATTCAAAATGCATATTATTCAAAATCATATTATATGCTCCCCCTAAATGTATGGCCAATTTAAAAAATTTAACCAAAGTGAAACATATTACATGCTCCCCCTAAATATATGGCCAAATTAAGAAATGGTCAATAAAAAGATTTTTGCTCAAGTAATCATTTAAAAAAAATCTTTCCATTTGTAAAACATTTTCAAATGCATTCTTAAAACTCCCAAAAACTCTCAAATTATCAAACTCTCAAATTATCTCCCCTTTCATCATCAAAAACAGAAAGAGAGAAGAAAGAAATGCAAGTCCGATTTTTGGTGAGCAAAAATTTGGTAGAGTTTCTCCTTAAAAAAAATGAGTAAAACCTTTTATACACATGAGAGAAAAACACTTCCAAAATATCATAGCAATCAACTCCATCATCAACCCAACAACTCCATGAATAAAGCAACACTTCAATATTTAATAATCCACAAGTTTTATCAAGCAACACACATAATCCACAATTGAAACAAGATAAAAAATAATAATTCGATAAAGCTATTACCCATTTTGTGCGAACAAAAATTTCGGTAAAGTCTCCCCTTCAAAATGAACAAATTCTCAATTGCACAACATGGTTAAAAAGATATAAGCTCCAATAACTCCATCAATTCATCAAGCAATGCACATATAATCATTAATCATCAAAATCAATATGAATTCCTCCAATACTTGTAACAATTAAATTCGAGAATTCCATAATCATATATCAACCATTAAAAGAATGCTCAAAATGCATGTTATTTCCCCAATTTACATCATTAAAGAGATTTATCACTTGGTCTCCCCATTTGGACAATAAAAATATTCAAAAAGCATATTATCCAAAGTAGAACAAGTAATAAGCTAAGCAAGGGAATGCAAAAGGCATAAGAGCATAATGTCAACAATTCAAGCTCCATGATTACCAATCACATTTTATAAATCAAGACAACTCAACTCATCAAAGATCTAATGTGACATTTCAATATAACTTACACTCTTATATGCGCCAAGATCTCAATGATCATATATTTCTCCTTCTTTTGATCTCATTTAAAGCAAGTAATGTATACTTAACAATGTATTGATAAAGTACAAAGATATGCATTCATTCTCTAATCATAGATTGCATAAGATCAAATTTCATCAAATACAATGGAATCATCAATGGACATTTTTTTTTTATTATCAAAACTTAAGTAAAGCATAAGTACATTAGTTCCACAATATCTAAATATAAAACATCCAAATGTCAAACAATAATCATCATCAATCCACAATGAAAGCAATTGTGCATATGAAAATGTAGGTGCATATACCCAAAATGGACAAATTCAGTTTTATAAAATAATGAGTGAAATGGATGAGTTTAAACCGATTATATTGATCCAAGAGATGATTTAAGATGAAAATGAGTGAAAGATGAAGAGCTTTGACAAAGAAATGGCGTGGTACTGTTCATGCATGAATAAGATGGTAATGAAATGATGAAGAACAAGTGAAGAAATCATGATGGAGAAGAATTTAATGAAGATGAAATGCATAGGTAATGGTTTAAGAGATTGATCTTGGCATAAAAATGGTTGAGAAATGAAGAGTAATTGATTGGAAATGGAAGAGAGTGGCTCACGGTTTTGAGAGAGAGGAAGAACAAGTGCAGAAAATTCGCAGCAGAGGAAGAACAAAGCTAAAAACTCACAAATCCGGTTTGCCGGATGTGTATAACCGGAAATCCGGTTTTGTTCCAGTAAGCATGCATCCGAATTCGGTTTGCCGGATGTGGCTAACCGGTAAACCGGTTTGAGGCAGAAAGTTTGCCTCTTGAATTCGGCTTTCCGGATGAAAAAATCCGGTTATCCGGAATTTATCTCGAGAGAATTTAAAATGAAAAACTGTATTGATTGAGACAGAATTAATATTCAATCTATATACCGTTGGAAAGATAATTAAGTTAGCTTTCCAATAAGTTTTACAGAGCTGAATTTGGAGTTCTCTAGAAAGAGTTATGACCAATTCATTACAGCTTGCGCAGACTAAGATTTTCAAAGACTCCTTTGTTTTCCAAACAATTTTAAAACCATTTTAATGATCCGAATACTTTCAAAAACCATTTTAATGCATGGATCAATATAATAAACATCCAATCATAAAACTCAAATTTATAACATATTCATCATGCATATATTTATCACAATTATGAAACATATAAACATTCAAAGATTAATAATTCAAGCATATCACTCATTTATCAAGCTTAGGCATTATATGATCATCAAAATCAAACAAAGCTATCATGATGAGTTGACAAGCTATAATCATATATATATATAACCATGCATCATGATAAAACACTCAATGTTAAACACAATGATAATCATGTAAACATACAAGCATACTCTCGTAAATTCATTTAACGAGCTTCATTCAATAAGATACCAAATGAATTATGCAATACTTACTAAACTTAAAAGACCATCACTTATAATCAACAAGGCAATAATTGTTATCAAAATGATTAAGTCAATCTTACTCATCATTTTTGCTTAGACCATGATCAAGCGATTATCCTCATGAGCTTCATCAAGGAACTTTTCACCATTCCTTGTTTGTGGTGCCTACATAGAAAACATTCACGTTGTGCCCTTTGGTACCCAAATACTCTTGGGTCCTTGAGTGTTAGATTTAGTTCCTTTTAGAACCCAAATACATTTGACACCATAATGTACTTTTCTTTTAATAGGACAATCAAGTTTCATATGACCATTTTGATTACAATAATGACAAGTAATCTTATGATCACTTGTGGAGGTAGCCTTAACAAAATAATTTTTATAATATTTTTGTTTCAAATTAGGCTTATACCCAAGTCCTCCTTTATCAAATACACATTTTTGAGTATTGAGCAATTTTTCTAAGTTCTTTTCACCATTTGTGAATTTTAACACAATTTTATTGAGCTCATTACTCTTTTTCTTAAGCACTTCATTTTCTTTCATCAACTCATCAACATGTGATTTCTCATGCTCATATGAAGTACTTTCTTTGCATTTAAATGATGCAATTCTTTCATGCAACATTTTATTATCTAACTCTAGTCCTTTAATCTTTTCATTTAATGATTCATTGCATTTTTGTAAAGCATCATTTTCATTTTTCAAGTCATCTACATATGATTCTAGATGCTCATGTGAAGTGCTAGGTTTCTCATTTGATAATGCAACACTATCATGCAATGTTTTATTCTCTAATTCTACACATGTAATCTTTGCACTTAGAGATTCATTTTCATTTGTGAGCTTTACAATTTTCTTTTTAAGGCATGCATTCTTTTTGCCAACTTTTATCCAATTATCATGCAATTCTTTAAAAGCATTATACAACTCATCATAAGTTGGATCACTTACCTCGTTGAGATCATCATTCGATTCATCTCCAATTGCCATGAGAGCCAAATTCGACCCTTCATGAAATTCCTCCTCGTTTGTAGTCTCCTCATACGCAATTTCAAGTTTTCTCCAAATTTCATAAGCATTAGAACAATTTGAAACTCTATGAAATTCCTTTTTATCTAAGGCACAAAATAAAGCATTCATAGCCTTCGAATTTAAAGACAAATTTTTCTTATCCAACTCACTTAAAACATTCTTCCTAGGAATGAGTAAATCATTACAAACTATTTCCCATATTTCATAATCTAAAGCTTGTAAATAAATTCTCATCCTAGTTTTCCAATAAGGAAAATCATTTCCATCGAAAAATGGAGGTCTAGTGATAGATTGGCCTTCCATGATGGTTGAGCTAATTTGGGTTGCTACGAATCTTTAACTCTAGACGGTTAAGTCTACACAAGAGCACCTCGCTCTGATACCAATTGAAATACAAGTGTGCAACCCAAGAGGGGGGGTGAATTGGAATTTTAAAACTTATCCTAGCAAATCCACACAACAATTCAATCTAATGCCTTAATCAATTCGAAAACAATAAATTCAATGCAAGCACAATAATAAAAGAGTAAGGGAAGAGAAAAACGAACTCAAGGATTTTTACGTGGTTCGGCTATCCCCGCCTACGTCCACGCCTCCAAGCACACCCGCTTGAGGATTTCACTATCCAAGCCTTTCCAAGGCTTCAACCAATTACAATTGACTTCAAGGTGTCAATGAACCTTTACAACAAGAGATTATATCCCCAATCTCTTAACCCAAGTGTTTCCCTCACTTGTACACTCACAATTTGATGAGAAATGATAAATACAACAATGAATCTCTCTCTAAGAGTAGATATACAAATTGAAGAACAATAATCTTTCAACAAATGATGATTTCCGAAAATGAAGCTCAATGTATATTGTGTGCTCTTGTTTATGCTTGCTTGAGTTGCCAAAAATGAAATGGTTTTGAGTTTATATAGTTTGAACTCAAAAACTAGCCGTTATGTTCATTTTTGGCCGGAACCGGTTTACCGGATATGGAATCCGGTTAGCCGCTTCATGTTACCGTTACAGCACAAATTTGAATTTCTGAACATCCGGTCTGCCGTTTGTTGAATCCGGTTAGCCGCTTGCGTTTTGGTTGCATTCTGCCCGCTTCCGGTTTGCCGGATTTCACAACCGGTTCGCCGCTTGCATTTTGGTTGCATTCTGTCTCGAAAACCCAGAAAACCGGTTTGCCGGATTTTACAACCGGTTCGCCGCTTGCGTTTTGCACACATTCTGCCCGAAACCGGTTCGCCGGATTTGATAACCGGTTAGCCGGTTGCTACAGTGACGGCTACAGTGACGGCTACAGTGAAATAGTTTTTAATTTTACAGTTTGACCCCAAAACTTTATAAAACTGTTTTATGACCCAAAACGTCAGAAAACTTTGCAAATAGGTCCAATTTCAGAATTTCCAAATATTACTTTGCTATTCCAAAAACTTTCTGAAATTATGACTTAGCCCTAACAATTTTATTATTTTTCAACAAAATACCCATATTTTCAAAGTTCTCAAAACTTTTCACTTTAGTCCAAAATATTCATAAATAATAGTATGGCCCAAAACATTTCAAATGTTTATAAAAATATCCAAGTCCGAAATTTTATAATAATAATTATTAAAATCAAAGATTTCAAAACTTGTCATTTAAGTCCAAATTCGAAATTCAAAAATAAAATCAAAGATTTAAAAACACATTTATTTTAGTCCAAAACACTTTGATTTTATAGCCTCATTTTCTTATTATAAAAACACAATTCATAAATCTTTGTTTAATCAATACATATGATTTGTTATCATCAAAATCAATATCTATAGCTAAAAAAGCTAACAATCTCCCCCTTTTTGATGATGACAAAATACATTACAAAGATTTAATTTAGTTATAAAAAGCTCACCTTAAATCAATGCAAGGTTAAAAAATTTATTTAAAATAGACTCCCCTTGCATACATACATACTCCATTTGGATACATGTATATTTTCATAAATCATTTTTCCAAAATATAAAACCTTTATAATGTAAAATGAATGATTTATTTAAAATGTATAAAACATAATTTGAGCTTAAAAAATTAATCATTCTTAATCTTGTTTGTTATCATCAAAATCAATATTATGGAAATATATATGTTAACATATATGAATCTATCCATTCATACACATAAGGTTGTTCACGAACATCTGTATTTTCATGGTTTTGATATTTCTTACACAACCTAGAGTTGGCGTAGGGAAGATGTCCATGACACACCACTTCCTAATGTAAAAGTAGATGTTTTGTTTGGGTTTATGGACTACGATAATGGTAACATAGTAGATATGGTTAATGATTCTTATAAGGATTGTGCTACAAATCCTCAAGCATTTAAAGAACTTCTAGAACAGGCTGAGAAGCCTTTATGCCCGGGTTGCATAAATTTCACTAAGTTAGGCACTTTGGTTAGCTTGTTCAATATAAAAGGTAAATTTGGGTGGTCTGACACCAGTTTTACTAAGTTGTTAGGTCTTCTAGCCAAGTTATTGCCTGCAAGTAATGAAATTCATATGTCTATGTATGAGATCAAAAATACAATGTCTGTTTTAGGCTTAGAATATGTGAAAATACATGCTTGCCCAAATGATTGTATACTCCATAGAAATGAGTATGAAGGCCTCTCTGAATGTCCTAGTTGTGGTTTATTTAGATGGAGAATAAAGGATGGTAGTGTTGACCAGTATAGGAAAGGGGTTCCTGTGAAGCTTTTATGGTATTTTCTGATTATACCTAGATTTAAGCGCATGTTTCAGTCCTCACAAACTGCCAAAGACTTGACTTAGCATGTAAATGAGAGAGTAGATGATGGTAAGCTCCGACATCCGGTAGACTCACCATCATGGAAATTAGTAGATAACAAATGGCTGACTTTTGTATTAGATCCTAGAAATCTTTGCCTTCCCTCAGCAGTTGATGGAACAAATCCACATAATTCTCTTAGTAGTACATATAGTTGTTGGCCAGTTATTTTAGTAATATACAATCTTCCTCCATAGTTGTGTATGAAACATAAATTCATGATGTTGTCTCTACTGATTTCTAGTCCTCAACAACCGGCAAGGACATTGATGTGTACTTGGCTCCTTTGATAGAAGATTTGCAAACTTTATGGAAAGTTGGGGTGGAGGCTTATGATGCCTATAGAAATGAGTTTTTTAATATGCGGGTTGTGTTATTATGGACTATAAATGACTTTTCAGTGTACGAAAATCTAGTTGATTGCAATGTTAAAAGATATAATGCTTGTCCATATTATGGTGTAGACACTACTAAATGTATACTTAAACACAGTGGAAAAAATGCATATATCGATCACCGTCGTTGGCTTCCTCATGATCACGAATTCCATAACCAATATAAAGCCTTTGACAACACAATAGAAAGAGAGTTTGCTTCAAAATTGTTGAATGGTGAGGCTATTTTAGGATTGGTTGATTATATTGATTATAAATGGGGGATGAACAAGTCATTAAAACGTAAAAGTTCAGTAAATAATGACCGCATATGGTAGAAAAAAATCTATATTCTATAATTTAAAGTATTGGAAGCATTTACTTGTGCGTCATTAATTAGATGTTATGCACATTGAAAAGACTGTGTGAGAGAGCATTTATGGAACACTACTCTACATTCCAGGAAAGACCAACGATGGTCTTAAGTCAAGAAATGATCTTGTGGACATGAAAATCAGGGATGAACTAGCACTAACTTTACAAAAGAACAAGCGCACTTTCCTTCTTGTAACTTGTTACACATTAACGAGAGATGAAAAGAGAAGGTTCTGCAAAGTTCCTACTGGATATTCCTCAAACATTAAAAATTTTATGTCAATGAAAGACCTTAAACTTTATGGCCTTAAGTCACATGACTGCCATGTTCTTATGCAACAACTTCTCCTTATTGCCATTAGGTGTGGCTTACCCAAGCATATGAAAGGAGCTTTGATCAGGCTGTGTTGTTTCTTCAATTCGTTATGTTCCAATGTGGTTGATGCGACAACATTTTTTCGCCTATTACAGGCAGACCATGTGGTGACTTTATGCTTGTTAGAAAAATGTTTTCTTCCCTCCTTCTTTGACATTATGGAGCACTTAACTATGCATTTAGTCAATGAAGTTAGATTATGTGGCTCAGTTTATCTTCGGTAGATGTATCCTTTCGAGAGATACATGAAAACTCTTAAAAGTTATGTCCGAAACTGCAACCGTCCTGAGAGTTGTGTAGCGAAGAGTTATATTACGGAAGAAACATTAGAATTTTGTGCAGAATACATGTTGAACATGAGTACAGTTGGGATTCCACATGGATATGTGCAAAAGCTATCAAAAGATAAGCCACTGTGTAGTGGGAAAGTGGTGCAAATTCCTACAAATTTGCTAGATCAAGCACACATGTACATCTTGCATAACACACAAGAAGTGGTACTATACATTAGGTAATTTGCTTAATTTGTTGCTATCAAATCTAGATGTTTTTTTATCTAATCTGAAAAATTAATTTTTCATGTTCTGAATCTTTAGTGACCACATGGATTGGCTTAAAACATGTTATCCACATCAAAATGACAAATGGTTGCAAGAGGAACACAACCGTACATTTGCCGATTGGCTAGCTGATAAGGTTGAAGCACATATATATCATTAATTTTTACAAAGTTTATTGACTCGTTTTCCCCCCAACCTAGCAATATAAATATGCTTATCATTTTTCTCTTGCTAGGTATATGACTTAATTGAAAAAGGTGATCACTTATCGGATACTTTACGTTGGTTATCACAGGGGCCTTTTCCTTTTGTAGCTAAACATAATGGTTACGACATCAATGGTTTCCATTTTGTTACACGAGATCGAGACTTAGGTCGTGTAACTCAAAACAGTGGAGTTAGTGTAGTTGATTATGAAATATATGACCTGACATATTATGGAGTTATAGATGAGATTTGGGTACTTGACTATCTTTTGTTAATAGTCCCTGTGTTGAAGTGCGATTGGGTTCAAAATAGTTGAGTCAAGAAAGATGAGCTTGGATTCATCTTAGTAGACTTAAACATATTAGGATATAAATCAGATACATTTATATTGGCTTCTCAAGCCAAACAAGTATTTTATGGAAATGATCAAATTCAAACAAAATGGTGTATTGTATGTCATATGCCTATTAGAAGTAATGTTAATCAAATAAACGAAGATGAATTTAATAATGTAGTAGAATATCCTCCATTCACCAGAGATTCTGAAGGTGCTGGTTTGGATAGAGATGATTTAGTTGGTATTGAGACATATTGTGACAATTTGGTTACTCCTAATGTTGATGTTCCTGAAAGTAGTAACTCCAGGAGAGGTGTGAATATAGGTGCTAGGCAAAATAAAAACTTAAAATAAGAAAAGGAAAGATTGTGGTGCAGTACAATGAAATGGGTATTCCTACAGGGGAAGAAGCGACTGAGTTGGCTTATTTTGTTGGCGTATTGGCTTGTCACTCAGTTTTTATTCTTTATTCCGATTGGCGTAAGGTTCCTCCTGAGACAAATGAGTGTTTGTGGACATATGTTTTGGTAATTCTTGAAAAACTTATTGCATTCTACTTAAACATTTTCTTGTCATTTTTCACTTATTAGTTATATGATTTGAATTTTTATTAACTGGCATTTTAACAATCTTCCTCCATATTTAGGGTCATTCCATTATTCATCCTAGAAGTACAAAGCAGGTAATACAGTCAATCGGAACAGCATTTCGAAACGTCAAGTGTATCCTGACGAAAATCTACATCTAGAGGTTCCCAAATGATAAAAGGAAATTGTATACACCATTAATTGATTACCCTTAAATAAAGCGGCCTGTTTGGATAAAGTTTGTCGACGAACGTTTGTTAATTTGAAGTAAGTATTTTAAAGTTAGGACAAGTAATATGCTAATAGTTACTTTACATTTACATTGTGTTAAAATGATGCTTTTTCTTATGCAGAAAATCAGTCACATCAATAACAATCGGAGAGCTTTGAACAAGTGTAACCATCGTCTTAGTCGAAAAGGATATGTTAGATTAATGAAAGAAATTGTAAGTTTGTATATATTGGTATAAATGGTATTTTTAACTATTATGTTTTCTAATAGTTTACTAATCTAATTTCTTTTATTGAAACAGTGTGTAGAATCGGGTCTTTCTGAAGACTTAATTGATAGGAGTGAGCTATGGAAGAGAGCTCGAATGCTAAAGAATAAAGGATACAATAATGAGACTGAGCAAGTCATTAAGAAATTGGTAATCAAGTTTAAGCAGAACAAATATGTAAATGATATTAGAACTATGCTCATTTAATAATATTAGTTTCCTTATGATGTGGTGTTAGGAAAAGCTAAAGGAGGACCAAAAAGACTCTTTCACTTCAGATGCAAGAAATGACTTACTTGCACAAGCATTGGGAAAGCTTCCTCGAACTGGTCATATGCAAGGCCTGGGAAAATTTATATCTGCTTCTAACTACTTTCATACCATTCATGGACCCATCCGAAGTGAGTGAGAAATGGAGCTAGATGCTTGGAAAAAAATCAGTTGATGCTCAGTTGCAAGAAATTTGTAGAGAATTAAAGAGGACACCTCGGCATTCAGATGTGGGAAGTTCCACTTTCCCGCATAATAAAGACATTGATAATGATAGTGAGGAAGATGTACATCAGGTTGCTTCATTTATAGCATTAACTGAATTTTTCCTAGTTTATTTTTCCTTGTATATCTGTCACTCAATACAGTTTAATTGACTTTTTGCCAATAATGCTGATAGGAGCCAGAAAATTTGGGCAAGTCAGCTAAGAAGAAAAGGAAATCGATGTCCAGTTAGAAAGAAGAGCAACCTAGAGTATCAACACTAAGAAAGAAGGAAGAAATTAAGAAGAACGAAGAGACGCCAAAAAACACCACTGCTGTTGTTCTAATGAAGTCTTCTGCCGTTCTGATGAAGTCAGCCAAAAATGATGATTACAATGACGACAATGAACTCCATGCACAGAAGGTTAGATTATTTAAATAATTAGTTGTATTTTTCTTGGTTTAATATACTTACTGCCTTATATATTTACTATTCACTCTAGTTTAGTAAGTGTATTAGTTCATATAATTAATATTCATAGAGGCTAGATAATTTAGGTGACTTGCTAAGAAACACTACTGCAACCATTTCAAGGAAAGTCCAAGACTCAACCCTTCAATTCCAAAAGACTGTGCAAATGATGAGAGGAAAAGAGTTGGAAGCAGTAAAAAGCAATTGGACTTTGACTATGCTGATAGTATATGTGAGATTTATCATGACAAAAAAAGCCCTTTTAAAGAAGGATAAACCCAAAAAAATTGTATTGCAGCCTATGAGGAACACAAGGAGTGCGATAGTCAAGCACCATAACAGTCATCCGATGTTGCAATTATTTAGGAAGTTGAGTGAGAAATACCTGCTTGGTGAAAATGATGGTATTATGACATATCTGATTGATGATAATGTATTCCAGATAGAGGCTTGTGCTTATATTGGGAAGAAAGATTGCAATTATCTACTGTTAATGCAAGCGTTAGGAGTGAATGCTATTCAAGTATATATGGCGTAAGTGGTTATATGATTTTCCTTTACACTATTTAATTTCAATTTGGTATACTTTTTTATTGATGTACTGATTTTCTGTCAAGGCTGTTGGATTCTACCATTCTACCAACTAGAAAAGGAACGAAACCATTCGGATTCATATGCCCTAGTTTGTTGGCCCAACAAATCCAAAGGCTGCAGAATGATTTCGCTCGAAGAGAGTTGAGCATATTTGCAACTGCTTGAAAAAGGCAAAAAACGGACAACTCATTTTCATGCCATACAATCCTTCGTAAGTTTTAATTTTATTTAAAAATTTTACAATTGTTAAATTCATATTACGTTCACAAGTGTTTCTGAATTAATGGTTATGCTTTTGGCTTTTGTAGCTACCATTGGGTATTAGTTGTGTTTAATGTGGTCAAAAAGGAAGTATTTTATATGGACCTATGCAATCCAGGCCTGAAACTGATTTAGAACAACTCCTTAAAATGTGTGTATGCTAATCTATTTCTTGCAATTGATAGTTTAAGTTTCTTCAATATGATTAAGAGATATTAGTATAGTTTTGTGTCCAGCGCCATAAAACTCTTCACATCAGAGGATGCTAAGGAAAAATGGAATTATAATACCAAGATGAGAATTGTGAAGGTAAAAAAAAAGCATTTTTGTAGCTTATTGATTACGTACCTTAACTAAAATAGATGGGTTTGTAAGAAAAATTTTCATCTTTTTTTTTCGTGAACAGGCTCCGAAATAAAATATCGCAAAATTGGAGTGTGGTTATTTTGTGTTAAGGTACCTGAAGGAAATAATAGCAGATGTTAGTTTGTTAACCAACAATGTAAGTTGATGATGAGATATTTTAACATTCTTTTATTTCCTACATGTGACATTACTTTTAAAGTTTGACAATATTTTTTGTTATGATTTAACAGTTTAATGGAAAGAAATCACACACTTAGGATGAATTAGATGAGCTTTGTTTGGAGGGGGCTAACCATTTTTCCGACATTCTCATTACATCAGCAAAATGGTTAGTATTGAGTATGAAATTTGTAACAAAATGGTTAGCTGTTACAAATTGTTGAAATTGAATTTGTGGTATCAAATTATAATGGTTGCTATTAAGGATTGTACTGTAGATGTTATTCATTTGATAACTTTGGGTATTTTGATTGATTTTGCATAGAATGGTTTGCTAGGTTTGGAGGATTGTTGCTAGATATATGGCTGGAAGTGCTGTTGGAAGCTGGTGGGTTGCTGGATTGGAAGGTGGAGGGTTGATGGATATGGTTAGAGTATTGCTAGTGTGGCTGGAATTGGAATGTTGACAAACCTGGCTTTGTGACTGGAGTTAAGAGTGCTAGAACTCCTGAAAGTCTTGCATTATTCTTTGCAAGTTTTGTTGAGAAACTTGGCCAGCTTGATGGTTGGAATTTTAGTTGCTTTTCTTTGCAAGTTTTGTTGAAAAACTTGGCTTGATGGTTCGAATTTTATTTGCTTTTGTTGTACATGCAATGTAATTTAATTTTTTTTATATTTTGAGATGTTTTTTAAATTTTGAGATGGCTATTATATGTATCACATTGGACCTTTTATATATCTATCTATATCTATATCTATATCTATATCTATATATATATATGTATGTATGTATTTTTTTGAAATTAATTTATTAGATTGAATGAATGTGTTAATTGTTTTCTGGTTTTTTTAATGGTATTCATTTTATTAATAAACAGGAATTTGTAAACAAATTATAATTATAAAAAATTTATTATTTTATGACGGGAAATATTCGTCACAAATAATGTCATAAATAATTTCCTGCAAAATTGAATAATACATTAACAAATGATAATCGAATTTCCCGCCAAAAGTTTAAAAATGGCATGAAAATTTAAATTATTTTTTATATTAAAATATTGTGCGATAGATGTATGGCAGTAAAAAATGATTATAAATTCATGACGGATAAATTACAGTCAGGAATTAATGGCAGTGATATAGATGACAGAAGAATTGTATGTCATGCACCCCTCTTTATGACAATTATTTCCTGTTATCTATTGCTTGTTTTCTTGTTGTGAATCGTGAATTTTGAGGACTGTTGCCGAAGGAGAAAAAGAAAATTGAGTTAGATTGTAATTGGTACTGTAAAACCCTTATATATAGGTGACGGCAAAAATAAAATAAAAAGGGTAATCAAATTAAAGAGATAAAATTGGAAATAGGATTTTGAATTTTAAATCCAATTTAACTATGGAAAGGATAGTAATTCGAGAATTTGGGGATTATGCAATCCGTTCATATCTTTTTCTTGATTTGCTAAGCTAGTTATCAAAAATTTATTCCAACTCGGTAAAAGTAAATTTTCCATAATTTTGACATTATATTGGTTAGAGTTGTAGCTGTAGCAGATAATTTTTTACTGTAGCACTCTGTAGTAAAGTTTCCTGCTTGATGAGAGCATTTGTTCACTATCATGTGATGTGTAATGCTGCAGCAATTTGTGTTAGTTGCTTAGCCCTTTTTTTTGTGCTGCAATAGAATGAAAGAAAGAAAAGAAATTAAATAATCAATCTAAAATGACAAAAACTATAAATGATAAATACGCAAAATTAGACTTAATATAAAAAGAAAAAAATTAGAATACTCCCTCATTATTAGATTGCCTCCTAATTAGCGCTGGATTTTAGGTCTTTCAGCTTGACCATCCTTGAATGCTCACAATGTTGAGTGATCCGCAATAGTATCCATGTAATGTTTTACTTTGTGCTCATTAACCTTGTATTCTTGGCCGGTTCTCTCATCTAAGAGGTCAACAGACCCATGAGGATAAACTGTACAATCTTTGAAGGTAGAAGTTTATTTATCACTTTTATTTTTACCTTGTCCACCTATATCTTTTTCTTAAAGACTCTATGTCCTAAGACTATACTTTTCTGTACCATAAAGTGGCATTTTTCCTAATTGAGTACTAGGTTGGTTTCCTTACATCTCTTAAGCACATTTTCTAAGTTGTGTAGGCAATCATCATATGTTTCTCCAAAAACAGAAAAGTAATCCAGGAACACTTCTAGTTGGATCATTTAGCATACTAGGTTTTAGTTCAAAACTCCTAACAGCTACATTTGGGTATCTTATGCACGATGTGCTCAAATTAGCTAAGGGACTAAATTAGTCCTTAAATGGCCTCTCCTGTGGTGCTTGTTGTTGTTGCAAATCCATTTTATTTTTAACGTGTTTGTGTATGTGCAATGTTTTTTCTAGTTCAAGGTCTATATGTTCAAGATTATGTAATAATGACTTACGACCATGCATGCAAAGAACAAAAAATAAACGAGAACAAAACGAATAAAAATAAAGAAAAATGAGAAATTACAAAATTAACCTTATCGCGCTATTACAACCTTATTATAAAAATATACAAAAAATACGTGTAATAAATTAACAGAAAAAATTAGTAAGATAAATAAAAATTGTAAAGAAGAAAAAAATAACTTGAAAATTAAATTACAGAATTTTAAAGAAGAGAAAAAGAAAAGAAATAATAATATCTAAATGCAGATTTACTTTTTTTATTTTTTTAATAAGAAAAAATACAAGAAAACAAATAAAAGAAATTATTCACCAAAATTAATTTTACAAATTAAAATAACTTACCTCCCTGGCAACGGCGCCAAAAACTTATTGTGCAAATTTTATTGAACTCACAAGTGCACAAATCTATTGTAGAATATATTAATAGAGACGAGTGTTGATTCCACGAGGAGGTGGATGTTAATTATATGTAGAATTAATTTTGTATGAGGGTGGTTGGACTTGTGGTGAAAGTGACTTAGATTATCCTAAAATTGGAATTGAAATGGCGAGAATAAATTGAAAAGAAATCTATTGAAATGACGTACTTGGGTATCTGGATTTGTATCAACATGCACAATGGGCTAAATATTTCTTATTAATGCCAATTAAATCATAAGGTGGGAATCCACACCTCATGAACCACACTTTAATCAATATGGTGCTAAGGGCTTATCGTGCCAAATAATAATAATCTTGTTCTAGGGAGCCGATGAAACCAAGGCGGTATCTAGACAAAATTATTATTATTTGTCGACGAGAAATCAAAACATCCACAAAAACTAAAGGGGAAGAGAAAGTAAATTTACCAATTAAAGCCCATGACACATGTTGAGACTTCACCTTCAACCCAAGCTTAAAAGAAAATTAGCTACTCATAATTGAACTAGGGGCAAAATGAAAGTTTATTAAAATACATAAAAAATACAAGATGAAAAAGGAATTACAGAAAATGAAGTCCAAAAATGGATTCAGAGCTATCCAATTAGGGGGGAGAGCCCCCTTTTTATAGATACATAGAGTAAATCATGATCATCAGATCAAAAATATTTCGGACACTCAGGATTGCGCCACGTCATCAGTCAACAGTACGCGGTTTGAATAGTAACACGATTTGACCCGGCTTGAACGGTGACGCGATTTGGTTGAAAATAATCCTGTGTAGTGCAAGTATCGTACACGAGATTTTTGGTCCACTGATATACTCTCACGTCATCAATCAACAGTACATAAGAATTCTAGTCCAACAGGATCGTAACACCTCATCAGTCAATACCACATCATCGGTCAATGCCGTGTCATCGATCCATCTATGTGAACAGTGTCGTGAACAATAATGTAAACAGTATCGTACATATGAACAGTGCCATTTTTCCTTTTATGCTCCTCCTGAGGTTTTCAACCGTCCTGAGTTCAGAAGTGATGTTCGTTTTACCGTCTAATCTCTCGTTCATTGTGAAATGACCATAATGCCCCTAATATATATAAAATATTTAATTAAATAAAACACACATAATTAAATCACAAGAACCTTAAATACATAAAAGTAATGATGTTAGTAAGAATTAAAATGTAAAATGATGATTTTCTCCTTTATAAATATACATTTTCTAACACTCGATACAAATCATTCCATGTAGTGATGGAGTCTCGAGGTAGAGAGTTCAACCATGCCCGTGCTCGATGTCTTAAAGAATATAGAAAAAGTCTGAGTCTTAATGCATCCTTTGATGCTCCAACAATTTTGAAAGCATCACTCACCTCCAAGAACAGTTTAAGATGGAGATGAGAATCTTCTGATGGCAATCCATTGAATTGCCCTACTGTTTTCAACATCTAAAACATCACAGGTTCAAGGTCAAAGTTGGCAGATTGTACTTCAGGTCTAACTATTTCAGGATACATAACTTGAAGAGTTAACATGACATAGTCTCTAATGGCTCTATCTCTATCGTCTGCCATATAGATGATGTTGTTATTTCCTGGTTGTCCCTGATTATTTTGCCTATTCTAACCTTCTTGACCATTGACTGGTTGTATTTCTCCATAAGGGCTCAGATTTCCCATTTCTAGTAAATCATCCATTACTACAACAACGTTTGATTGTCTTTGCTTTCTTCTTAATCTCCTTATGATTATTTCAATTTCTAGATCAAACTAAAATTCAATAGGTTCATATTTGCGCATGCAAAATTCAATAGGTTCATAAAATGAGTAAATTTAAAATAAAATCAAAGATTAATTTCACAAATCACAATGAAAATTCAATCCTCGGCAATGACGCCAAAAACTTGTTGCTCTAAATTCAAATGTGATCGGTGTCAATGTGCAAGTGTACACAATAAGTAATATAATGATGAATATTAAAGATCATCTCCATATGGATTAATGTTATCAAAGTTACTACAACAATTTGTAACAGTGCAGTGGTTGTTCTAAATTAAAACAACAAAATTTATGAAACTAAATAACTAACTAAAGTGTAAAATGCAATAAATAAAATTCTCACGTCAAAGACAAGAGTAAAACCAAAGAAAATAAAGTAGTCGAGTGATTAAACTCTTTAAATGGTTTTGACTATTTCTTCAAATTTTAGGCTCAGTTGCTACAACACCTGCTACAACACTGGGCAGAATCCTTATGTATCCTCAGCTGTCGCTTGTTGGATATCGTATATTCTTATGCAACTTAACAGTGACTAATTGTTATTGCAACATAAGATATAATATTGCACGTTTAGGTTTTATTTACCCTACAAAGTGAATCCCTATGTCTAGTTCATTACAATTTTAGATTGAGTATAACCCTTTTGGAATCAAGTAAAACTCAACTCAAAAGCTTTAATATGTTCCACTAAAATAGGCCATTTTGTAACTCTTTCTTAGCTCGTATCATTAAATGGGTGTCAACCAAAATAATGAATAAAAATAAGCTTTACCAGAACACAATGCTATAGCAAACTTGCAGCAACACATATAAATTTAGTCAAAAAATCATTAAGATTGTTTATCACTTAACCATAAATAAATTTACTTCATGGTTTGCAAAGAAAAATAAACAACAAAGTTTTAGCCTTCAAATACATCCTCATAAGTAAAAAGTAAACAAGAAAAGAAGAGAAGAATTAAAAAAAAAAACTAAGTTTTCTTATTGATCTCCACAAATTCTCCTTGTTGCAGCCCTTAGTTTAGATATTTGATTCTCTTTTTCTATTTTTTCTTTTCAGTTTTTGTTCTTGTTCTTTGTGTTTGTGCCTCTTTTTATAGCTGAAAATTAAAGTGATCAGAGGTCTAGAGTGTGTATCTCCCATATTAGGAAACTATATATCACAATTTGTTAATTGCTTTGTGTTAAATCTTTTCTGTCAATACTCCAGAATTGTTACAGCAATGGTTACAACATCTGCACTATTCCAAACTTGCTTCAATTCTTCTACAGCCACGCTCTTTTGTTCTTTTTTTTTTGTAAGCACCTTGCAATAATGTTCCTGTCTTTGAAATTGAGGAAAATTTTTTATATTAATTTTGGGGGTGGGAATATTTACTTTCAATTTTTCTTAAAAAAAGAGCAAAAATAAAAAAATTTGATGCCTATGATGAAAATATAGTTGAAAATGAACATGGTTCATAGAAATAGATGAATATTGCCTTAATTTGTACTTGATTCTTCTGTTACTTTCGTCTTGATTGTGATTCTTTAAATATCTTGAGCACTTAAATTGATTCTTTCATAATTTTGACTTGAGATTTGAGATTGATACAGTCTGAGTTGAGAATTTTAAATTGAGTAAATGATTGTTTACCTTGATTTTATATTACTTAAGTTTACATAGGCGCTATAGTCAGAAATAACTACTTATAACCCTTAAGAGTGAAGCTATCCTTGAATAATTTAGGCTTATGTACCATCAGTATGTATAAGATAATCTACCATAAGAAGAAGGCTACCTTAAGAGGTAGAGTAAAAGCTCCTGACTGTGGACAAAAAAACATATACTTCAAAAAAAATCAAAAGAAAATGCAAATTTATGTCTGTGGATTGAAAGAAAAAAAGATGACGAGGTAAGTTTGGCCTACACTATTTATTGTTCAATAAAAGGGCTGTTGATATTGAAGATTTTGAGAATGAGTTTTGATTGCATTTTATAAAAGGAACCTAATATGAAATGAGGTTGATTATTAAATTAAAGTTAGAATTTGGCCAATATTTTTACTTTTCTTTAAGCTATATACTTCATGCAATCTTTGAGGCATTTTTGATGATGTTTGCGGGTGTCATTGTTAGACACTCTCACGAGACTGTAACTCGTCCACTAGGGCCACCTAGGAGTTTAAAGACTTGTTGCATATGCTAAATGCAATCGCAATCACCTACAAAAATGGTTTAGTTAGGATTTTATTTTCATAGTTTTTATTTTAATTTTTTCTCGAGGACTAGCAAAATGTTAAGTTTGGAGGTATTTAATGTGCTAGTAATTTATATTTTATTTTTATGTTTTATTATCTTAATTTTATGTTAAATTTTATTTGATTATGTTAATGTGTATCTTAATTTTATATTTTTCTATTTTAGATACATTTTAAGAATAAAGATGAATTAAATCAAAATATTCAATTAAGAAGAGTTTAAAAAAGAAAATAAGTGGAAGTTTAAGGAAAATAATGAGAGATAAAATGAAAGAAAATAGAAGCAGGCAAAGCCTAATTGTGGTTCACGTGAAGATGAGAAGAACTAGCATTGGAAATAATTTAATTAATAAGGCAAATTATGTGAAGAATAAAATAAAAGAAGAAAGCATTGATGTGATGGGCTTCGGCCAAATCTTTGTTAACCTAATAATTGAACAAGTCACGTGCATGCATGAAATAAAAGAGGCGGCTTGACATTTGTTTTTAATTATTTTCATATCAGGATTTAAAGGCCACAATTGAAGCATTATAAAAGGCATTAGTGGAAGCCACAACAGAGGAGAACAGAAAACCGGAAGCCAAGAGAGAAGAACACAGGACCGAATTAAACGAAGCATTAACAACCGCAACAGATCAGAGCAGGAGCTGACATGAATTCTTGAGTTTTTCTTTCTTTTTTCTTTATTATTTTGCCGAATGCTTCCTATAATATTTATGAATTCTCTTTATATTTTCATGAACTAATTTATTTTGTTAGGGTTACGATGTACTTAACTATGAAGATTTAATTTCATAAATCTAATTATTTTTATTTATTATTCTATGATTGAGTGTTTATTATTGTGCTTAATACTTTTAAATATCGGACCAATATTTAAATAATTTGAGGATATATAATGAGACTGAGAAGAGATTTATGTGTCTTTACTTTGCGTAATAGATGTCATGAATTGAACGAAAGACAGAGATGTACCAACGTGATTCATGCAGTTTTATCTAAGAATTTCCATATACCTTAATAAATCTTTGCATATTTAAATTCACATGAAGATATAATACGTTAATATGCGAAGGTATTTTTTATATTACTCGAGAAAAGATATTGAATAGATTAAGAAAATTCACTGTCAACATGGGTAATAAACTTTAATAATATATATGGAGGATTAAATTGGATTGGTTATTGTGAAATCAGATATCCTAGTGTCATAATCTCTTAACGATTTCTATTACTACCTACATATTTATTTAATTTTTAGTTATTTTATTTTCAATTTTTAATCTAAATCCTCCTATTCGATTATTTAAATAAATTATGGGTTAGAATAATTTCGGTACCTAATAGGATATACAATCTTTGCAGGACGATACTTTATTATTCATTATATTACTTGTGCTGACTAGTACACTTGCTAATTTACGCATCAGATTTGATCTACTTTTTCTTTTATAGATATTTAACATTTTAATTTTATTTTTTATCTTTATTATTCACCATTTATTTCTTATTTTATTTTTGTAGCATACTTGTCTTTTTGTTATTCAAAGGACACTGGACATTAGAGCTTGAGATTTTGAAGAACTGGGTTTAGATCAAATTGTTGACATTTTGTTAATTTTTGCTGTAAAAAAAATGCACAACTATAATGTTGTTTGATTAATAATGTAAAAGATTTTTGAATTATTTCTTTCATTTTTTTAGTATGAATTCTATGAATTTGTTTAAGAGCTTCCAAATTTAATTTGAATATAAAATAAATTATTTTAAAAATATCAAATTACTTTAAAAATATGTTAAAAAATAGTTGAAGATAACATTTATAACCTGTGGTTAAAAGCTTTAACCAACAGACAATGACTTTCAACGACACGCTGTACATGTTAAAACATACAACTTAAAGACAACATCTTAATCAACATGTTGTGGCCTGTTATTGAAAGTGTTTACCAACATATATTAGACATTATTAATATTATGGCACCACTTCCACCCAATAACAACATAAATCAATACATGATCATGCTTTCATAATTTTGTCGATATAACACACAAAATCATTCAATTAAGCACATAAAATCATAAATAAAACCAAAAGTTAAAAGGATTATACATGCTTACCTACCTTCTAAATCAAAGCTAAAAAACTGCTTTAACGAAAAATAAAAAAACAATAAAAATATTCTCCTCTTCCTATCTCAAAAACCTGGTGGTTATTCTTCAGCTGTATTCTTTTCTTTGTTAGGCCTAGGGTTTTGAAAAAAGTATGTAAGAGGATATTTATAAAGCCGAACCTTTTAATATATTTACCCATTGAGGGATTTATTTAATATTTTCCTTACTTAAAAAGGTATACTATATTCTATAAATTACATATATAAATAAAAATAATGGTAATACTAAAAAGTAAATTAGGGGTGTTATAGTAAATACATCCTTGATTTAAATCCTAAACTTGAAAACGATTCCATATATATATATATATATATATATATATATATATATATATATATATATATATATATATATATATATATGTATATGTATGTATATATGTGTAAATGTTCCAATTCGGAATTGTAAAATGTGAGAATGTCCAGGAAAACACATAAACCGTTTGGTTTAAGTGATTCAAGTTGTAAATCTTTAAAACCTGGCAGTTTTAAAACTTTCCCGGACTTGTCCTATACTTTAAGATCCTGGATATATATATATATATTACTGAAAAGTTTTTAAATCTAAGAATAAAGTCCACGAATGATTTATAATGTCGTCGTAAATAGATTTTTATAAGATTGTAAACTCATTCCCGACACTATAAATCTTTTCCAGATTTTAATCTCGAATATTAATTCCAGACCTAAAAATGACCCATACATATTACTGTAATAATATATAAACATACTTTTCTTTGTCACTCTCTTTTTCTCTCTTTTTAGCTTCAGCTCCTCTTGTTTTTGAAATCTCAATCTCCTTTTCAAATCACTCTCATTTTTTTTAAATCATACTTAATCGTTATAAACTGGTCTTCAAGATAAATCATTATACATTGGTCTTCAAGATAAGGGTACAAGAGTAAAATGTGATTTTCATTAAGTACAATAGAGAATCTATTCACATGACCATCATGAATAATATCTCTATCAAATTGTTATGGTTGCCACAAAAGAATATCCCCGCTTGCATTGGCACAACAAAAACCATAACGCCTAAAGAATTTGGCAAATGCCAGTTTCACCCATGCATTGAATGCAATACTAAAATTAGAATCACCAACACAAATCTTTATTTTTGCATAAATGTATTAAAAAACGAATAGTTTTGCATCTAAGGTAGAAAGTAAGGCATACCAATAACATGATTCCACCAAACAATAGCATAGTCAATGAATTCAACGATAGCCAACTTTACCGTTGTCAATTCAGAGTAGTTGCTACGATTAAATACTAATTCTATTTTCTTCTCCTACTTTAAATAAAGTTGAAAATTTTAAATTTTCAACTAAACTAGTGTTAGCCACATTAATACAAATTAAGCTAATGCTAGCCACATTAATACAACTCCCACCATCAATAATCATGCTGCATACTGTTAACATGAATATGTTAATAATATTGATTTTGATAATAACAAACTTTAAAATGATTTATTGATAAAATTGTTGGAGTTATTTCTTAATAAACAAAAGTCTTTAAAATCACTCCTTGTACATTTATAAAAGATGGATTTTCAATTGGAAAAAGATCCTTTGTAAAAACTGGCTTAAAATATGTTTTTGGAAATAAACGGTTAACCGATTACGACCAGAGAGCAAAAGTTTGCTTAAGCTCTAACCAATTAAAGAAAAACAGAAATGGAAAGCTTACTGGAAACTAACGGCGAACCGATTATTTATAAACGGTTGACCGATTACGACCAGAAAGCAAAAGTTTGCTAAGCTCTAACCGATTAGTGAAAAACGGGAACGGATAGCTTACTGGACACTAACGGTGAACCGTTTATTACAAACAGTTAACCGATAACGTCCAGAGAGTAATTTCACACAAGGTCTTAGCCGTTTACTCAAACGGATAACCGTTGTTCTTTTTGCAGGTTACTGGACACTAACGGTTAACCGTTTATTTACAAACGGTTAACCGATAACATCCAGAGAGTCATCTCATACAAAGCCTTAGCCGATTACTTGAAATGGATAACCGGTATTCATTTTCAGGTCTCTGGACGTTAACGGCGAAAGGGTAACCTAAAAACGGCAAACCGTTTATTTGAATTCTGGCTTAACGGTAACTTTGACCAGAACAAACGGTTAACTGTTAACGACTAATGGTGAACCGTTTTTGGGCAGACAGCGAATAACGGCTAGTTTTTCGGTTCTACTTATAAATAAGCTCATTCAAATTCAAAGGAGACTGATCACAACACAACCATTGAGCTTATACTCGAGTTTGCAATCTTCACAAGAGCTAGAAACATAGTTTCATTTCATCTATTCACACTTTGAGTTTTGATTTGTAATCTTAAATATAGTGTGAGAGAAAAACAATTTGTAATCTTTCATTTTGAGGAATTGTGAGTGTTGGGATACACTTGGGTTAAGAGATTGGGGATAATCTCTCATTGTAAATGTTATTGACACCTTGGAAGTCAAGTGTAAGCACTTGAAGTCGCGGAGGCTTGCTTAGTGAAAACCTCAAGCCCGGAAAGCTTGGAGGCGTGGACGTAGGCGAGGTTGGCCGAACTACGTAAAAATATCCATGTTTGATTCTCTCTTTCCCTATCCTTTTAATTTGTGATCAATTTATTTATTATTGTTTTAATTTTGTTTTTGAATTTGATTGATAATTTATTTTTAGTCTATTAATTTATAAAAACCCAATTCACCCCCCTCTTGGGTTGCCTAGTTAGAATTTCACATACCTTATTGGTGATATGATATCTATTACAAAAGATATTTCACGTTGTATGTATATAATAATTCTCTAATGAGGACACCTTTATTTAAAAAAAATAAGGATGTTATTATTAGTAAAAAGAATATAGTATCAATTGTATTGAAATCTATACTTTTTTTAAATATTTTAATGGCATCCTCAAATGTCTTCATTTGAAAGGGAATATATATAAATTGATGGGGTTATCTTGACTTAAAATTTTGACATGTATTTTAGATAATTAACTTCAAGTAAGAGTTTTGCACCTAAGGTAGAAAGTAAAGCATACCAACAACATGATTCCACCAAACAATAGCATAGTCATTGAATTCAATTATAGCCAACTTTACCTTTTTCGATTCAGAGTAGTTGTGACAATCAAATACTAATTCTATCTTCTTTTCCTAGTCTAAAAAAAGTTGAAAATTCTAAATTTTCAAATAAACTGGTGCTAACCACATTAATACAAATTAAGCTAATGCTAGCCACATTAATACAACTCCCACCATCAATAATCATGCTGCATACCTTATTGTTGATATAACATCTATTACAAAATATATTTCACGTTGTATGTATATAATAATTCTCTAATGCAGACACCTCTATTTCAACAAAATAAGGATGCTATTATCGGTAAAAAAATATTGTATCCAATATATTGAAATCTATGCTTTTTTTAAACATGTTAGTGGCGTCCTCAAATGTCTTCATTTGAAAGGGAATATATATAAATTGATGGGGTTATCTTGACTTAAAATTTTGACATGTATTTACATGATTCCACCAAACAATAGCATAGTCATTGAATTCAACGATAGCCAACTTTACCTTTGTCAATTCATAGTAGTTGTGACAATGAAATAATAATTCTATTTTCTTCTCCTACTCTAAATGAAGTTGAAAATTTTAAATTTTCAACTAAACTGGTGCTAGCCACATTAATACAAATTAAGCTAATGCTAGCCACATTGATACAACTTCCACCATCAATAATTAAGTTGCATACCTTATTATTGATATGACATCTATTACAAAAGATATTTCATGTTGTATGTCTATAATAATTCTCCAATGAGAAAAAATTTATTTCAACAAAATAAGGATGCTATTATCGGTCAACAATTATAGTATCCAATGTTTTGAAATCTATACTTTTTTTGAAATATTTTAGTGGCATCCTTTGATGTCTTCATTAGAAAGTGAATATATATAAATTTGTGTTGTTATCTTGACTTAAAATTTTGACATATATTTTGGATTTTCAACTGCAATAGAATAGAATTTGATTCTACTAATAATTAGGGGTGAGCATTTGGTTCAGTTTAGTCTGAACCAAACCAAATTGAACCGTATTATAACAGTTCGGTTTAGTTCGGTTCGGAGCATAAAAATCAAATGGTTCAAAATTTTTGAACCAGTTGTTTTTTTTATTTGGTTTGGTTTTACTGAACCAAATGGTTCACAAAAAAATTAATAAAATAAAAAAAGGGTTCAGAATTTATCCTTTTTTTTATTTTTGTTTGTTAGTTAATGCATGTGATTATATGTCATAACATACACTTATTTTATTTTATTTAATTGTTAATGCTTTGCTAATGCCTGGTTTTGACTTTGAGAGATAATGTAAGTATTGTGAATGTAGAAGTTAAAAGATGAAAAAAAGGTGATTGGGAGAGTATTTGTTGATAATGAAAGTTTAAAGTTTATTTTCTAATGTATAGTTGATTTCTAGATTATTGTTGAACTTTATTATGCTCATTTGTTATTGTTAGATTTTATTATGTTGGTTATCATTTATGGAATTCTAAATTATTTTTGGAATTTATTATGTTAATTTGCTTTTGTTAGATTTTAGTATGTTGTTATTATTTCTTAATTTATAGACTCAAGATTATTGTGTATTAATAATGTATTACTATTATATTATTTTTTGTTAAATAATGAATATATAGGATAAAACCAAACCAAACTAAATCGAACAAAATTTTATAGACTCAAGATTATTTGGTTCGGTTATATAATTTAGTTTGCATTTGGTTCATAAATTCATGAACCATTTGGTTTCAATTTAGTTCGGCTCTAGGGCTGAACCGAACAAAACTAAATAGTGCCCACCCCTACTGATTAATTTTAAAAATTGTTTAATTATCAAGTGATAATAATGTTATTTTGTGCTTATGTTATAATTTATATTTGTGTTTATGCAATATATTAGGAATTATTAATTATGTATTAAATATATCTAATTTTGTGTATTTTTATGTGTTTATTAGGTAAAATATTAATTTTACGTAATACAAGGCTCCAAACAGATAAACGAATATCATATTTGGATTTCGGAGGTCCCAAAAACCTTAAAATCAGTCAAGCTCGGCTTAACATTAGGCTTGTGTAAAAAGAGTTGACCTTTCCTGTTGACCGAGTACTAATTGGATGGTAAAATGAGCTTACAATAGATATGAGTGCATGGGATAGCTGGCAATTTTGACTGAATCTCAACCGTTCATGACCAATGCCCATGATCGTGCCACGTGACAATAGTTGGTGAAGCAAGTTGTAGGATCCGAATATTTGTATTCTGGTTGACCCGATCAACCTATTAACCTGCCAAATATCAATTGTTCTTTGGCCAAATCAGATGAGTCAAATGATGGCATGTGTGATGTTGACTTTTAAAGTTTGACCAGCCATTGGATCTTGATCTAATGGTTGTAAGGAGTGCATACAAGAAACTTATGATGCACCACAAAACATTAGATTATGAAATTATTTTTATAAATAGAACTTCATTTTTATGTTTTTAATCATTTATCTACATCTTTTTTCTTCTCAATTTCTCTCCATCTCCCTATAATCTTGATTTTCAGGTTTATTTTCAAATTTAGTTGTTATTATTACTTTTAATTATAAGTAATTTGATTTTAATATTTCTTTTTATTTCAATTATGCTTAACGAAATAATATTAGTTAGGGTAAGGTGAAACTCTTAAGAAATAAATATGATTTAATTAAATTTTATAAATTAAATTATTTCCTATTTAATTTTATACATATTTATATTTTGAAATTTTGATTTATTGTAGACAAATAAGAGAGTTTGGCACAATAAATTCTTAATATCTTAATATAAGGTATGGTAAAATGGTATTTTGACTTATTGTAGATAAATTAAATTTTAACACAATAAATACTTAATCCATCATAAAATTAAAGGGAAAATAATAATAATTTATATAATATTTGGTTTTTTCTCTTTGTGTAAGGTTTTAGTTATACCCCTTTTCCTTTTCCAAAATTTTGTTATGACTTTGAAATCTTTTAGAGTCTTCACTTTCATCCCACATGGCTCAATTCTAACTTCTAACAATTGCGGTGTAGCTATAAAATTATAAATAATTAGCAATAAGATACCTAGACGAAATTTCTCACAATAATCAAGCTTGGGCGAACCTAATCCTCAAATTGATTAGGGAGACAACTATTCTCAACATGCACGTGATCAGAATCAACCAAGAACTCTGAGAGACTACATGTATCCAATCAGAACTGGAGCATCTTCGTGTATAGTATTTCCTCTAGAAGTATCTCGATTCAACTTCAAAGTAGGTATTATCCAACCTTTACCAACATTTCATGGTTTAAAATATAAGAATCTATATTTGCATCTAAGAGATTTTGAAGAAGTTTGTAATACATACACAGACTAAAATTATAGCATGAACATAATCAGATTAAAGGTTTTTCCTTTTTCATTAAAAGATAAAGCTAAAACTTGGCTACAAAACCTTAGATCTGGATCAATAAGAACTTGGAATAACATGCAAGAACAGTTTTTGAAAAAAAAAATTTCCACCTCATAAAACTAATTCTTTTAAAAGGCAAATCACTTATTTCACTCAAAAAATTAGAGAATAATTATACCAATATTGGGATAGGTTTAAAGAGTTGCTTAACATATGTCTACACCATGGTTTTGAAACTTGGCGATTGATCACTTATTTCTACGAGGGCTTAACTCTCTAAAGTAGACAGGTTGTTGAAATGATGTGTAATGGTGGATTTAATAATATAAATCCTGAAGATGCACTAGATTATCTTGACCAATTAGCTGAAAATATACAACATTGGGATACTGTTGGAACTTTTGAAATGACAAATAAATCACAATCATCTCCATTTAGTGGAGGAATCCATAACTTTAAGGAAAATCATGATTTACAAGCAAAATTTGCTTCTCTAGTTAGGAAAGTTAAAGTTTTGGAGCATAAAAAAAGTGATCAAGTAAAATCTATTCAAGAAATTGCATATAATATTTGTAGTTCAAATGATCATTTCACTCAAGATTGTCCCACTCTTCCTGTACTTAAAGAGTGTCTAAATGATCAAACTAATGCCATTAACACTCTCAATAAACCAAACCCATATTCATAGACTTATAATCTTTGTTGGAGAAATCATCTAAATTTTAGTTGGAGGAATAATAATACTGTACAATCTTTACAAGCACCACTTCCACAAAATTTTCAATATGCTCAGCCTTATGTACCATATGTTCCACCACTCTAAAAAAATTTAGAAGACACAATGCGTTCATTCATTAGAAAGCAAAATATTATTAACAATCAAAATACACAAACTTTTTGTGATTTGAAAGATACTCTTACTAAAATCGCTTATGCACTCACAATTCAAGAAAAAGAAAAATTTCTAGTCCAACCACAACCAAATTATAAGATTCAAAAAATCTACCCACAGACCAAGTCAAGTCAGTTATAACTCTTCATATTAGTAAGGTTGTTGATAGACCTATGCTTGAACCTTGTAAAAATGATGAAAATTCAAAGGGTAAGAAAGTACTAAATGAACTTACACCTAGTGAAGAAATAACTAGTGTTCCACCTAAACCACCATTTCTACATGCATTGAATAAAACGAGGAAATCAAACCACTTTTCTGAAATTTATGAAATCTTCAAGCAAGTGAAAGTTAACATTCCTCTATTAGATGCAATCAAGTAGGTACCTTCATATGCCAAATTTTTAAAAGACTTGTGCACTGTTAAGAGAAAATTAAAGGTAAAAGATAGTGTTTTCATGGTCGAATAGATAAGTACAATTCTGTCTACTAATAATAAGTTGAAATATAAAGATCCTGATTGTCCTACCATTTCTTGTATTATTGGTGATCACAGAATTGAGCATGCTTTACTATATCTTAGTGCTAGTGTTAATTTATTTCCATATTCAGTTTATTTTCAACTTAATCTTCGTGAGTTAAAATCAACTCCAACTACACTTTTGCTTGCTGATTGATCAGTTGAAGTACCAAAAGGAATAGTGGAAGATGTTTTAGTACAAGTTGATAAATTCATATACCCTGTGGATTTCATTGTCTTAGAAAATGAACCTGTTAAACCAATTCCTGTAATTTTAGGTCAACCATTTTTAGCAACTGCTAATACTTTGATTAATTGTAGGAATGGTTTAATGAATTTATCCTTTGGAAATATGACTTTGGAATTGAATGTTTTCAACATGTGCATGCAACCAAATGTAGAAAATGAGAATGAAGATGATACTGATGAATAAAAGAAACCGTTTGAATCTTGTATTGAGGAAAATATTCAAAAAGAGGATTTTTCTGAATTCTCTAGTGTTTGTTTAGTTAATTCAATTGAGTTAAATAAGCAACTTGAATTTTATATTCCTAATATAAATTCATTGCTTGATTCTGTGCAGACTTCACAAAATTATGATGACAAGCCAAAATTTGAGGAGCTTGGAATTATTGAAAAGACAAAACAACAAGAAGCACCTAAATTGGAATTGAAACCTTTACCTAAAGGATTGAAGTATGCTTTTCTTGGAAAAGAACAAACTTATCCTGTTTTGATTTCTTCTACTTTAACAAGCAACCAAGAAGATAAGTTACTAAATGTTCTTAAAAGGCATAAAAATACAATTGGATGGATTTTAAATGATATTAAAGACATTAATCCCTTAATCTGCACACATAGAATTAATTTGGAAGAAAATGTTAAAACATGTCAACAACATCAAAGAAGATTTAACCCACGCATGAAAGAGGTAATCAAAACAGAAGTCCTTAAATTACTTGATATGATAATTATCTACCCTATTTCTGATAGTAAGTAGGTAAGTCATATACAAGTAGTGCCTAAAAAAATTTGAAATCACTGTTATTAAAAATAAAAAAGGTAATTCCAACATGAATTACTTATAGTTAGCGCATGTGCATTGATTATAAAAACTTAAATGAAGTCACTAGAAAATATTATTTTTCATTACCATTCCTTGACCAAATCTTAAAAAGAGTAGTTGGATATCCCTACTACTGTTTTCTAGATGGATATTCAGGTTATTATTAAATTCCTATAGCACTTGAAGACCAAGAAAATGCCGCATTTACTTATCCTTTTAGAACATTTGCATTTAAAAGAATGTCATTTGGGCTTTGTAATGCTCTTGGAACATTCCAAAGATGTACGCTAAGCATTTTTTGTGATATGGTTGAACATTATTTAGAGGTCTTTATGAATGATTTGACTATGTTTGGGAATTCTTTTGATGACTGCCTTGATAATTTGGAGAAAGTTTTAAAAAGATGTATTGAAAAAGAACTCGTGTTGAATTGGAAAAAATGTCACTATATGGTTACTTTTGGAATTATTTTGGGTCATGTTGTGTATGTTAAAGGAATTGAAGTTGACAAAGCAAAAAAGAAGTAATATCTAAATTGCCACCACCAAAAACAGTTAGAGATGTGTGTTCCTTTTTAAAACATGCACAATTTTATAGGAGGTTTAGAAAAAAAATTTAGTGTCATATCTAAACCGCCTTGTAACATTTTCTTAAAAGATGCACCATTTGAATGGACTAATGATTGCCAAAAATCTTTTGAAAAATTATTTATTTTTTAACATCTGGACCTATAATGCAATCTCCTATTGGTCTTTGCCCTTTAGATTAATGTGTGATGCAAGTGATTCTGCTGTTGCTGCAGTTTTAGGACAAAGAATGGATGGTAAGCTCTTTGTAATTTATTACGCGAGTAAGACTTTGGATAATGCTCAAATGAATTATTCTACAACTGAAAAATAATTACTTGCTATAGTATTTACTTTAAACAAATTTCGTTCATATTTGCTTGGCTCTAAATCTGTTGTGTTTACTGACTACGTTGTTGTGAGATATTTGATGAGTAAACAAGATGCCAAACCGAGATTGATTCGTTGGATTTTGTTACTTCAAGAATTTGACCTTATCATCAAAGATAAAAAGGGTGTTGAAAATGTCGTTGCTGATCATCTATCAAGACTCAAATCCAAATTCTGCACTGATATAACACCCATCAATGATTTTTTCCCTGGTAAAATTTTATTTTATGTTACTTCAATTGCATCGTATGCTAACATTGTTAATTTCCTTATTACAGGTAAAATGCCTTTGCAATGAAATGCTCAAGAGAAGAAAAATTTTTTGATTGAAGTAAAGAACTTTTGTTGGGCTAATCCTTACTTGTTCAAATATTGCCCAGATCAAATTTTTCGGCTATGTATTCTGGATAGTAAGGTAAGTAGTGTCATTAATTTTTGTGATTCTAAAGTATGTAGTGGACACTTTTCTTTAAGAAAACTACTGCTAAAATTTTATAGTGTAGATTTTATTGGCCTACCATATTCAAAGACATATGTAATTTTGTAAAACTTGTGAAAAATGTCAAAAATTGGGATCAATTACTAAAATAAACATGATACTTTTAAATTTCATACTTGATATTGAAACATTTGATTGTTGGGAATTGATTTCATGGGTCTATTTCCATCATTTTTTGAATTTGTGTATATACTAGTTGCAATTGATTATGTCTAAAAATGAATTGAAGCAATTTCTTGTCGAAGTAATAATAGTAAAACTATGATTAAATTTTTAAGAGAAAACTTTTTAAGTCCATTTACAATTCTTCGAGCCATTATCAGTGATGGAGGTAAGATTTTTTGTAATAAATCATTTGAGTCTTTAATGAATAAATACGAAATTACATATAAAGTTGCTTCCCTTATCATCCTTAAACAAATAGTCAAGTTGAATTAGCAAAAAGGGAGATAATTAAATAAATTTTGGAAAAAATGGTTAAACCAAACTGAAAATATTGGTCTCTTAGACTTAATGATGTACTTTGGGCCTACCGTACTACATTTAAAACGTTATTAGGAGTGTCACCCTATCAATTAGTTTATGGTAAATATTGTCATTTACCGGTCGAAATTGAACATAAATCACTTTGGGCTATGAAAGTTTTTAATTTAAATTTGGATGATATTGGTAATGTGCGAAAATTGCACTTGAATGAACTTGAGGAATTAAAGAATGCTGCATACGAAAATTAAAAAATTATTAAGGCAGGAACAACATTTTTTCATAATAAAAGAATTTTTCAGAAAACATTTAAGATTGGTCAAAAAGTGTTGCTTTATAATTTTCGTCTTCGTTTATTTTCAAGGAAGTTAAAGTCAAAATGGAGTGGCCTATTTGTTGTAAAAAATATATATTGATATGGGGCCATAGAAATTGAGAATCCTAATAACGATGTCACATTTAAAGTTAATGATCAAATATTAAAACCATATCTGAAACATCACCCACGTGAAGAAGACACTGAAATTAATTTGGGTAACCCACCAATTCTTAATTAAGTCAATAATGACTTATTCATTTTATTGTTATTTTGTCCTTTCATTATTTGATTTTTTCTTTCTCTCTTGATAGATGCACTGTCCATATTTTTCTTTAGCATTATATTTCTTGTTTAAGTGTGTTTGTTTGCCAGTTGTACTTTTTCTCATCAATTTTCATTATATGTTATGTAAACCTCAATAAAAAAGTTCCTATTCACACATCTTAAAAGATTTCTACATGTGAAATTTCACTTAAGAGGTCTGATACAAAGTTGTAAATCACATCCATTTTGGGATATGCAACCACCAGCATTAGTATTCTATGTAGAGGATCTAAAAAGACAACTAAGAGCAATAGAGAGAGGTATATATGAATATCAATTGGTGCTTGAGGTTAACTCAATAAAAGGACGAACGTAAGTTCATTTTTTTTTCTTTTCTTTGTATGCTATTTATTTGTTGTCTTGTTCACTTTAACGTTTGATTTGATTTTTTTGTTTTAATTCTCTTTATTTTGGTGTATAAGATTTATTTTTCTATATAAATGGCGAATAACGGTACTCCGTGAAATGACCTGTCCCACACCCCTAGGGCGAGTCTATCTAAACTCGTATAATCGAATCGATAATAATTATGATATCTAAGAATTCTATCAAAAATTCGACAGAATCTCCCCTATAAATAAAACATCCCCAAACGTGCAATTTACAAAACAATACTCCCAAAATAATTCAATATCCATCCATCCTTCATAACCAACTTCTCTAGTCAACATACCAAATATCACCCAAATCATTCTAATATTAAAATACAATGGTTATCCTTAATTATAAAATATAACAAATAAATACAATTCGGAATA
The DNA here is from genome assembly GCA_029633175.1 of Citrus glauca. Lineage (NCBI taxonomy): Eukaryota > Viridiplantae > Streptophyta > Magnoliopsida > Sapindales > Rutaceae > Citrus > Citrus glauca. The sequence continues at coordinate 3,373,720 of JAQOOD010000006.1, read as the reverse complement.
TCCCAAATATCAAAATATTAAATCTACAACTCCTAGCACCATCACGTGGCCACAATTTCAAATCTAATTATCGTTTCTGGGTCAACTGATGTACCTGCAAATCTCCTGTGGGGGGAAAAATATAATAAAAATGGGATGAGTATAAAACTCAGTGAGCTCAGTGAGTGGATAGTAGTTTTTGAAAAATAAATTTATTTAAAATGATTTAATCTTTCTCAAATCAATTTCATCAAAATATCATAAGAACTTATATAAACATATTCAATTCAAATCATGCACTGAAATAACTATATTACATAAATCTGCATAAAATTAATGAAATCATAATACTTATAATATCAAATACTGAATACCAAAAACTATCACCAAACAAGTAGGGTAATGATCTCATCATAGCCTTTTTGCACATCCTCTTTCAACTTCAGTAACTACAAATCCTGATCTTGCATCTAATGAACTTTGTCAATCAAAGTCGGCCTAACTCGAAAATTAGCTATCAAAGCTCTGCAATTTTCAACTGCCAATTCAACTCCCAAAGATATTAGCTCGATCAATAAAGGCATATTTGTTACTCGCAAGTGAGCTATGGAGCTGGAAGACTTCCTACTTAGCGCATTAGATACCACATTCGCTTTGCCCGGATGATAGTCAATATTGCAATTATAGTCCTTAATAAGCTCAATCCATCTCCTATGTCTCAAATTTAACTCTTTTTGAGTAAAAAAATACTTCAAGCTCTTGTGATCGGTGAAAATATGGCATGTTGCTCCGTATAAATAATGCCTCCATATATTGAGTGCAAATACCACTGCTGCTAACTCTAAATCATGAGTTGGGAAGTTTTGTTCATGCTTTTTAAGTTGTCTAAAAGCATAAGCCACTACTTTCCCACGTTGCATTAGTACACAACCCAATCCTTTCCTGGATGCATCATTGTATACTACAAACCCTTCATTACCCGATGGAAGTGTAAAACGTTCCTTGCGTTCTTGAAAGCTCTTTTCACAGTCATCATTCCACTGGAACTTAGTATTCTTTCTAGTTAACCGTGTCAGAGGAGTAGCGATCTTGGAGAATCCTTCCACAAATCTATGATAATAGCTATCTAACACAAGGAAACTTCGAACCTCAGTTACATTTGTAGATTGTTCCCAATTTACAACTGCTTCGATCTTTTGAGGATCGGTATAAATTCCTTCAGCTGATATCACATGGCCTAGAAATACTACTTTATCCAACCAGAACTCACACTTGTTGAACTTAGCGTACAATTGCTTTTACCTTAAAGTCTGCCAAACAGTGCACAAGTGCTTCGCATGTTCCTCCTGACTCCGAGAATACACTAACATATCGTCAATAAAGACAATCACAAATCGATCTAGATAAGGGCGAAATACCCTATTCATAAGATCTATAAAAGTTGTTGGAGCATTTGTTAACCCAAATGGCATTACCAAGAACTCATAGTGTCCATAACGGGTTCTGAATGCTGTTTTAGGAATATTGGCCTCTTTAATTCTAAGTTGATGATATCCCGAGTGCAAATCGATCTTAGAAAACACATTTGCTCCTTGAAGTTGATCAAACAAGTCATCAATATATGGAAGTGGATATTTATTACGTACTGTAACTTTATTCAACTGCCTATAGTCAATGCAGAGTCTAAGAGTACCATTCTTTTTCTTAACAAACAAAATCGGAGCTCCCTACAAAGATACACTAGGTCTAATAAACCCTTTATCTACCAATTCTTGCAATTTAATCTTAAGTTCCTTTAGTTCAGTTGGAGCCATCCTACACGCTGCTACACATATAGGAGCCGTCCTAGGGACTAAATCAATAGAAAACTCAATCTCTCTATTAGGTGGCATCCCTGGAAGTTCATTTGGAAATATATCTGGAAACTCTTGGACTATTGGAATATCTTTCAATCTCAACTCCCGAACTTTAGTGTCTATTGCGTATACAAGATAAGCCGAGCAACCCTTTCTTAGAATGTGTCTTACATTAATGGCCGATATGACACATGAGGGTAAAACTCTACACTCACCACAAAATTTCATCTCATTTTCTCCTGGCTTATTAAACACAACTTCTTTTTTGAAACAATCCACAATAGTATGGTGAGATGCAAGCAATCCATACCCAAAATGGTATCAAAATCTCGAATGTCTAAAATAATCAAATTTGGCCCAAATTCATGCTCACTCAATCGAATCATGCAATCCCGATACACCCTCTCAGCAAGCAGTGACCCTCCGTTAAGTGTACTAACAACAAAGTCATAATCCAGCAATTCAGGCTCTCTCTTTATATGCATAAAAAATGTACGAGAAACAAAAAGAATGCGTGGATCCAAGATTAATAAAAATATGAGCATCTTGGCCAAAGATATATAATGTACCCATAATAACTTCTAGTGTAACATGAGCCTTTTGTTGTGTCAAGGCAAAGACTTGAGCCTGAGTACGAGGTCGACCAAGTTGACCTCTCTGACTTGGAACAGTGGCCTGACGCCCAGATATAGAACCACCTGTTTACATACCCCTTTGACCCTGAGCTGGTCTAGAGTGAGATTGATACTATGGGGCTGTCCCTCGAGCAGAATTGTCACCCTGAGATAAAGTGAGGTAGAATCTCTTAATATATCCAGGTTGTCCACATAAATAACATACATTGTCTCTAAAACAGCATTGGCCTTGTGATGCAGCGAAAGTTTAATGTTCAAAATATTCTGTTGATTCCAGATAATACCGGAACAAAAGAACAACTAAATTCACGTTGATTAAAAGAATACCGCGAATTTAAGGATTAAGACTCGTTGATTCCACAGAATACCGAGAATTAATTGTTCAAATACTCACAAAGAGATTTGAAAATTGAAACATTTATTAAACTCAAAATTCTATGCTTTCAAAGGTTATAAGAGGGAGCTATTTATAGTAGTAGAAATTATCCTAATTCATGAAGTAAAAACAAAATCCTAATTGAAAGGGAATCAAAATTTTAAATTAAAAAGGAATTTAAAAGTCTTAAACTTTAGTTAATAAGGAAACTAATCCTAGTATAATATGGATTCCTACTCTTCATCATTCCCCCCCAGGGTGGAGAGAATTTGCCCTCGAATTCAGATTGTCAGCAACAACATCTTCATCATGATCACCTCTGTAAGGAATAAGATGCTTAACATTAAATACATCTGCGGTGCGGATATGACTAGGAAGCTTTAATTAGTAGGCATTAGGATTTATCTTTTCTATAATCTCCAAATGACCGATTTTCCTGGCAAAAAGCTTGTTGTACTCACCAACTGAGAATCTATCTTTAGTTAGGACAGCCCAAACAAAATCTCCCACTTGAAATTCCAAAGCTCGACGTTTTTTGTCTGCCATAATTTTATAACCTTCGGTCGTCTGCTTCAAAGACTTTTGCGTAGTTTCATGAATCTTTTGAAGCTGCTCAATAAAGTCTTCTGCTTTACTGCTTTTGCAAAATAAATCTGGAACTAGAGCCAAGTCGATGGGAGCTCGTGGATTATATCCGTAATTCACCTGAAAATGGCTTAAACCAGTACTACTCTTAACTGCATGGTTATAAGTAAACTCGACTTGATATAACTTTTGATCCCACATCTTCAAGTTATCACCAACTAGACTTCGTAGATGGTTTCCTAAAGAGCAGTTGACAACTTCAGTTTGACCATCTGTTTGTGGGTGTAAGCACTACTAAAATTTAGGCGAGTGTTGGTCAACTTCCATAATGTCTTCCAAAAATGGCAAAGAAATCGTGTATCCCGATCAGATACTATAAAACTTGGTAAACCATGCAATCTATAGACTTTCTTGAAGAATAGGCGAGCAACAGTCAAAGCGTCTGTAGTTTTCTTGCAAGCAATAAAGTGAGCCATTTTCGAGAATCGATCAACAATAACAAATATTGAATCCATACCCCTCTGAGTGCGGGGTAATCCTAAAACAAAATTCATGCTAATGTCAGCCCAAGGTTGTGTTGGAATCGGCAACGGCATAAATAACCCAGCATTAGTTGTTGCACCCTTGGAAACTTGATAAATGCGACAAGTCTCGACATAGTGATAGACTTCACGCCTCATAGTAGGCCAAAAATAAATGTTGGTGATTAGAGCTAGAGTTTTATCACGACCTATGTGCCCTTCGTTATGTAACTCTAAAATGATTTTCAATCTCAAACTTGAATCAAGAACACATAACTGATTACTCTTGAAAAGGAATTCGTCATGTAAATGATAATCTGAGCAAAACCCTGCAACAATGTCTTCTAATATAGGAGCAAAGTAAGGATAAGAAGCATATAACTCTTGAAATGTGTCAAATCCGAGAACTTGATTATGCATCTGTGTCAACAAAGAAGCTCGTCGACTAAGTGCATTTGCTGCTCGATTGGATTCACCAAAGGTATGCTTCACCACAAAAGTAAATTGTTGAAAGAATGTTATCCACATGGCATGTCTGTAAGAGAGCTTGTCTTGACTATTGAGGTACTTTAACGCGGCATGGTCAGTGTATAAAACAAAGTCTTTGTGAATTAGATAATAAGTGTGGTAGTGTGCCTTTGCTCTATTCAACTTCTCACTGAAATAAGCTATAGGCTTACCTTGTTGGCTAAGAACAGCTCCAATGCCGACCTTAGAAGCATCACAATGTATCTCAAAAGTGAGCAAATAATCTGGTAGGGCAAGTACTGGGGCAGTAATCAACTTTTCTTTAATAATCTTGAATGTCTTAGTAGCTGCTTCTGTCCAAGAGAATTGTCTTTCTTTCATGCAATCTGTGATTGGTGCTATAATAGTACTGAAAGAAGGAATGAATCGCCTGTAAAAAGAGGTCAATCCATGGAAACTTCTAGTAGTGGATAAAGTAATTGGCTGTGGCCAATCTCAAATAGCATCCACTTTTGATTGGTCAACAGATATACCATCCTTCGACACCACATACCCCAAAAATAATACTTTCTCTGTCATTAAAATACACTTGTTTACTGCTGCGTAAAAACTTGTTGCTCTTAAGGCTAAAAACACTTCTCTAAGATGTTGTAGATGTAACTCGTGATTGGTGCTATATATAAGTATATCATCGAAGTAAACAACCACAAACTTTCCAATGAAAGGGCGAAAAACTTGATTCATGATTCGCATAAAAGTACTCGGAGCATTGGATAAGCCAAACGGCATTACCAACCACTCGTATAACCCTTTGCGAATTTTAAAAGCTGTTTTCCATTTATCTCCAGGCCGTATTCGAATTTAATGGTAGCCATTTTTGAAATCAAGTTTGGTAAAAATTGCTGTTCCACTGAGTTGATCTAATAAGTCATCTAATCGAGGGATTGGAAAACGATATTGAACTGTAATTTTATTGATAGCTCGACTGTCCACGCACATTCTCCAAGAGCCATATTTCTTTGGAGCTAATAAAGCAGGGACTGCACAGGGACTAAGACTTTCACGGATAAATCCCTTTTCTAGTAACTCTTCCACTCGGCGCCTTAATTCTTCATGTTCTGTAGGACTCATACGATAATAAGGTCGATTTGGTAATATAGAACTTAGTACCAAATCAATTTGGTGTTGTATATCTTGAAGAGCTGGTAAACCATGTGGTAGCTCATTAGGGAACAAATCTTGAAATTCCACCAGAATAGGTGTCACAGCTTCAGGAATCTTCGAATCACCGTTACTCTCTTTTCCCAATAAAATGTAGACTCTCTTTATCTTTGCTATAACATTTATAAATTGCTTCTTGCCTAACAAATAATTACCCAAGTCTTGCTGAAAAGTAAACTTCTTGTTAGGTAGGAGAACGATCTTGGTGTTGTTAAATATGAAGCTGTAGGTGTTTCTTTTCCCATCATGTACTACGTTTTGATTATATTGCTAATAGATGACAAGCATCCATAGCAACAACATCACACCAAATTTTATCTTTATAAATTGAACCAATGGATAAGGAAACTAAGCAACGTTTCGATACGTTCATTTGATTTCCCTTCTTCAGCCATGTGAGCTTATATGGAGTTTGATGAGGTTCTTCTTTAAATTTAGCTTTGTTATGGCTTCTTCCGAAATGACATTCCCACAACTGCCTGAGTTTATGACCATACGACATACTTTACCCCTAATTGTGCAAGTAGTCTGAAAGATATTTTGTCGTAGCCACTTGTCTTTGTCTTGACCTTTAGGAGTGAAGAATGCGCGGTTCACGATCAACATTGGTCCACTATCACCATGTTCTTCAACAGATTGAGCGCTACCACTACTATCAAAAGTTGGCTCTACCGCGAACTCTTCAGTTTCTTCCTCCTGATAGTCTTCACATTCCTCTGTGCCTACAAATAAGCCTTTACCATATTTTCCTCCCTTTTTACATTCTGTCATTTGGTGTCCATTTTCTCTGCAATTAAAACAGCGTAATCTCGAACCCGAGGATTGGGTTTTGCTGTTTTGACTGATTTCACTAGGTTTACTAGTTTTATTTGGAGAATTTGGAGGAGTGAAATTACAAAATTGAGAAGTCGGGTTTGAATTATCACGAACACCACTTCGAGCACCTCGAAAACTTAAGTCAATAGTATGTTGACTAAATTGTTTCTTCAACTGCAAGGCTTGTTGGTGTGCCTCTGAAATCGAGTATGGGTCAAGTAAATTTAATTGGTCTTGAAATTGAGATCGTAGGCCTCCAATGTAGCGAGAAACCTGTTGTTCTTTCGTCTCTGTCAAGTCATTGCGTGCCACCAACCAATGGAATTCTGTAGTGTAATCATCCACTGATCGATTACCTTGTCTTAAATTCTATAGCTGTTGGTATAATAGTTTGGTGTAATTATGAGGCAAGAATGCTCCACGCAAATGCTTTTTGAACTTTTCCTAAGAATCAATCTTCTTTTTGCCTTGCCTAATCCTTGTGAGCTTAGTTTGTTGCCACCAAGCTGCTGTTCTTCCACGAAATCGAGTTGTAGTAAGCGGAACTAGTTTATTTTCAAGAACTTCTTTGTATCCAAAAACTTCCTCAATAGCATTAATCCAATCCAATAATTCTTCAGGTTGACCACTTCCTTGAAATTCGGGAATGTTAATTCTTAACCCAGATTCCCATCTTCTGTCATCCGTAGACTCAGTTCTAGGTTGACGCCCATAGAATGGGTTAGTAAAGCTTCCACTTGATTTGTCTTCATGTTCTGGAGGACGATGGCGTTCGTCAAGTAATTCTGCCATTCGTGCCATTTGTGCAGCTAGCATATCAATTCTGGCTGTCATACTAGCCAGGGCTTCATCTTTAGAAACATCTTCTTGATTGTAAGTTGCAGTATGAGCATCACGAGCTTTTCTTGGAGGCATTTTATCAGATTCGAGTTTAAAAAGGTAGTGGGGCTAAACGAAAGAATCAAAAAGGACAAAAAAAGGGAAAGTTTTGGTGGTAGATAAAGTTAGATTGGTGATACCAGGTTTGGCTCTAATACCAAATTGATGTAGTGAAAGGTTAATGTTCAAAATATTTCGTTGATTCTAGATAATACCAGAACAAAAGAACAACTAAATTCACGTTGATTCAAAGAATACCGCGAATTTAAGGATTAAGACTCGTTGATTCCACAGGATACCGAGAATTAATTATTCAAATACTGACAAAGAGATTTGAAATATTTATTAAACTCAAAATTCTATGCTTTCAAAGGTTACAAGAGGGAGCTATTTATAGTAGTAGTAATTATCCTAATTCATGAAGTAAAAACAAAATCCTAAATTGTAAGGGAATCAAAATTCTTAATTAAAAAGGAATTTAAAAGTCTTAAACTTTAGTTAATAAGGAAACTAATCCTAGTATAATATGGATTCCTACTCTTCATCACCTTGATAGTTCCTACCACACGAAGGGCAAGAGGTCTGTTGCATACTCCTACGGTGTCCTCCGCTATTCCTGTCATATTGCCCCTGAGTCCTAACATTACTCCCCACTGATGGCTGTGCCGAACTGTAACTGACGGCCTGTCTCTGATCTCCCCTGCTGCTTATACTCTGATTCTTTTGCACACCGGCAGAGTAATTTGTATGTGAGCCTCTCTTCGATAGTCTACTACTCGAGCCACCCTTTGTCCAACTCTGGATACGTTTTTGTTTCAGATCCTGAACTCTATGTCCCTCAGAGATACTATGTTCTACTCTCTTAGCTGCCTCAACTACCTCAGCAAACTCAGTGTACTGTGATGCCGTCATAGTTGTACGAATCTAAAATCAAAAACCCTCCTTAAAATGCCTGCATCTTTCTCTCTCATCACCAACTGCTGAACTGGCAAATCTAGAAAGATCCAAAAATTTCTTCTCATACTATTCTACTGACATAGATCCTTGAATCAACCGAAAGAATTCACTCCGCTTAATATCCTGATACACAGTTGGAAAATAATGATCGTAGAATTCCTTATGAAAAATCGCCCATGTAAGTGCAGCATGCCCTTGGTATCTACGTTATACTGTTTGCCATCAATGGTAAGCCCTATCCTCGAGTAGAAAAGTGGCAAATGAAAGTCTATCTTCCTCTGAGTATCTCATCACATCAAAAATACGTTCTAATTTAATAAGCCACGACTCTGCCGCAAGTGGATCACCAGAACCATTAAAACTCTTTGCCCTTAACTTCGAACACGATCGATAGTATTTACATGACCGACATGCAGATGAGTCTGATTCTGTACCACTGTAGTCACAATTTGAGATAATCTATCAATTGACTACTCAATGTTCTGAGCATTTCCTAGTGCCTGTTGCACAAGCTCGTGCGTTGAAGACTCAACTATTCTCTCGTTTACGAGATCATTTTCCCCTGCCGGTACATCTTCTGGAGTCAACCCAACTACTAGCCTAGTATGGCCATGGCCACGACCACGTCTGCGGCCAGGTCTACTGCTACGACGAATCATGATGGTGCTTACAAAATATCAATTCCGACTTTAATAACAATAAAACATATTCTATTTACGATGGTAAAGTCTACAGAATCTAAAACCATGCTCTGATACCAACTTGAAACGACCTGTCCCACACCCCCAAGGCGAGTCTATCTAAACTCGTATAATTGAATCGATAATAATTATGATATCTAAGAATTCTATCAAAAATTCGACAGAATCTCCGCTATAAATAAAACATCCCCAAACCTGTAATTTACAAAACAATACTCCCAAAATAATTCAATATCCATCAATCATTCATAACCAGCTTCTCTAGTCAACATACCAAATATCACCCAAATCATTCTAATATTAAAATAAAATGGTTATCCTTAATTATAAAATATAACAAATAAATACAATTCGCAATATCCCAAATATCAAAATATTGAATCTACAACTCCTAGCACCATCACGTGGCCATAATTTCAAATCTAACTATCGTTTCTGGGTCGACTGATGTACCTGCAAATCTTCTATGGGGAGAAAAATATAGTAAAAACGGGATGAGTATAAAACTCAGTGAGTTGATAGCAGTTTTTGAAAAATAAATTTATTTAAAATGATTTAATCTTTCTCAAATCAATTTCATCAAAATATCATAAGAACTTATATAAACATATTCAATTCAAATCATGCACTGAAATAACTATATTACATAAATCTGAATAAAATCAATGAAATCATAATACTTATAATATCAAATACTGAATACCAAAAACTATCACCAAACAAATACCCAGGGGAATGATCTCATCATATCCGGACCTCGACGGACGGGCAATCAGGGAACCATCATGCCCCAGAGCTACAACAGATAGACGGCGAAATGTCATGTCATATCTCATGTATCTCAACATCTGTATCTCTGTAATCATCATACTGCATGCATAAGACCCCAAAAGGAAAAAACGCCCAAACGCACGGTCGAAAGTCTCTATGTGTGTTCAGACGGGCCCCAAAGGCCTCTATCTCATCTCATCTGTATCTCTGTATTCATCTCGTATTATCTGTATCTCTGTATCTGGAGGGAAAGGGTACTGTCCAATGATTTTCCAAACAACATTTTATACACATGTACATAAACATATAATCACATTTGAAATCTCATTTTCTTTTTATTCAACATATCTAAAAGTCCACTCAATTCTAATATCATGCATTTAGTAAAAAACAATAATAAAATCATTAATCAAACTCATTCTTAACAATAATAAATATCAACAAGTGGATAAAAATCCATTTATAGGAAATCGTTAAATCGAAGCATTAAATATTTATTTATCAAAACATGTTGTAACGTATTATAAAATCAGGATACACTATGAAAATAGATTTTGTATATTCCACTCACAATGACGAAGTCCAGACTCACAATTAATTTTACATAACAATTCTCAAAACGAATATCTATCCATAATAAACTATTCCCGCATGCACAAAATTACAAAAATACCCCTACATGCTAAAATTACCAAAATGCCTCCAAAATCATTATTTTACCAAATTATCCTAAGAATCTTCAATTACTAAATTTTCCTTAATTCAAATCACGAAAGTATCACAATATCATAAATTACAAAATTACCCTCAGAGCATAAAATTACCAAAATGTCCTTAACGACTTAAATTACCAAATTACCCTCGAAATCTCAAATTACCTCACCTAACCTAAAATTACCAAATTATCCACTGATTCCACAAATTACAAATTCACCCTAAAGTTTTATGAATTTACCGAATTGTCCTTGTTGGTCAACGATGACCGTCTCAGTCACTGACGACAGGAAGCTTAGGTCTAACAGTTCAGACCTCGGTGAGTCCAACGATGGCAGCGGTGACCTCCCACGCGCGGCGATGGCGGCGGATTGTGCTCCCAAAGTTGTGAGCTTTCCGACAGTTGTTCACGGCCAAAACAGAGGTTTTAGGTGGTGGGGTTGGTCGGAAATGAAAGCTGGTGACGTGAGGAGTCAAACCTAATCGGTAGTGCAACCTAATTCCGGTGAGATTGACGATGAAGAAAATGGGTTGAGCCACAGTCTTTCAAGCTTCGATCCCCGACGTTCTGGCTAATTTCCGGTGACGATTACAGCAAGGATATGATCGGTGTTGCTCAAGTTTTAGATCGGTACCACGCTCGACCGATGAGGTGGCCAAAATCGACAGCTGGAGTCGAGTAAAGGACGTGGGTCAGATCCGGGCTAAACGGGTCAATTTCTATCCTTTTCTTCTCTCTCATGTGCCCCTCTTTCTTTTCTCTTTTGGAAATCTGCTACCCCATTTCCATTTATAGGAACTAGTTTCTGTTTTTTTTTTTTGCACTTAAACTAATAGCGGACTCGTGATGAAAATAAAATCTGACTACCCGATCTTTTAATCATGCTCAATTTATCTCGATTTAATGTTATGACAATTTTAAAATTAATATCAAAGAAGAAAAATTAAATCATACACTTAATTAGGAAAAATCAAAGTGCATATGTTACATTCTGTGATTTCTTAAGTCGATATCTTCAGTTTCCCACAATAACTAAAACCCCAAAATCAAACATGGAAGAAATACAATATAAATTACATAAGTATTTTCCTTCTCTCCCTCAGAATGCCCTTAGGAAAATTTACAAAGCTCGTTGTGAACGATTGCATTTATTAATGATCAATGGCATTTCTTCTAACATTCGTTGGTTAATTGAAGTAAAGGTCTGATTAGCAGGTGAGTTTTCTTATCCAATTGTTTCTTACATGTCTATTTTTGGTAAAAGTACGCTTGCTAAGAAAAGGAGAGTTAAATGACTTGGCTTAAAATGTCATAATTGTGTAAAACTTGGTTGCAAATAGGAGATTTGTAAATCTTTAGGAATGGTGTCTGATACTCATGAAGATAAAATTAAATTCGTTAAAGATGGCCTAAGTAAAGAATCGTTGGATGATATCTTACGATCTCTTGAAGCATATCGAAGCGAATATGTGCAACATCAGATTCATAATTTGTGGATACTATTCCAAAAAGAAAGTACACAATTTAGTCTTAGGAATTTGACTGAAAAAAGACTCTATTTGCTAGTTTATAAGAAACCTAGATAGGAAGCCTATTCTCGACCCATAAAGGGCGTTCAAGTCGTTACTAGACGTAAAACCAAAGGAAGACATGAGCCACAATCATAACTACCAATAAATATCTTTTTATTTTGTTGTTCTTTTATCATTTGCATTATTGCATTTAGTGGTGTGATTTTGTATTTAATAATATTTGTTTTCTTTTACTGTTTGCTTTTTCTAATCAATATTTTCTTTTTACTGTTTGTTTTTGAATTATTGAGCCATGAGCTTTACTCGTCATTTGACTAATATGCCAATCCGTTTACAGCTATGCTCATTATTTCTGTCATTAAGATCTTTAAATATGAGCTCATTTTTCGAACACTCACAACTTCTTTTTGAAGATTATTCCAGTGGCAGCATCTTCAAGTAAACAATTCAAAAACATTTGTGTGCTTTCTGTTTTTCACTATGGAAAGTACAAAGAGTTCATTCAGGCAGCTGTAGATCTTGGTCGTGTCATAGCAGAGAGGGAATTGCATCTTGTATATGAAGGAGGTGAACGAGGGTTATCAAGACTTGTCTCAGAAGCTTTTTTCACTAAAGGAAGCCAAGTACTAGGCATTATCCTAAAAGCCGTTAAACCTCTAGTATGCCTGTCTAGCCCACCAATTAGAGAAGAATTAGTGGTATCAAGTATGCAAGAAATAATATCTGAAATGTTGAATCATGCTGATGCTTTTATTTTCTTGCCATGAGATCTTTCAACTTTTAAGGTACTAATTACATTTGATCTTGGGCCCACTTAAACATTCATAAAAAATCCATCGGTTTGTTAAATGTTAATAATTTTTATGATGGCTTGCTAATTTTTATTAACCATGCAATAAAAAATCATTTTGTTCCACACTTTGTAAAAAAAGTATTTATCTCTGCTTCTACTGTTAATGAATTACTTGATCTTTTACAAGCTTATACATCAGAGCCAGCTAAATCCCAAGACTTTTGCACTAGATTGGTCAACTGATGATGGTAGCAGTAGCAGTAATAAGAAGTGCAAATTAGATTCAACTCTCCATTTGAAAATAGTTTTTGTTGCAATGTTCATCTGTTGTCTTCTAAACTCTTCCTCTTTCCTTTTAAAACATTGAAAACAATGTCTCTTTCAGGTTGGGGGGAGGGAATAGTTGATAATTGTGAAATATCTTAGTCCTGGTGATGTTTTTAAAAATTGTTTCTGTAAAGATTAACTATGGATTAAATTTGAGTCGAAGATGGCTGGATATAGATAGTGCAGTACCTCTAGAAACACATCTTCTTAATGTTTGAGTTTTATTAAAAAAATTGACTTTTTCTTGTTCTTTGTCATTTTCTTTTAAGCTTCTACATCAAGTTCAAGTGAAATCTCCTCTTCTTTTTCTTTTACTATTATTCTTTTCTCTTTTATTATTATTATTTTTTTATGTAAATCTGTAAATTTATAAAATGTTGAGATAATATTTAGACTAGGTTGGGGGTGTGGATAGTTGACATATATTTTTAAATATGTGTGTTTGTTTTTCTCTTTTCTTTTTAAAAAAAAACCCAAAAAATACATTTTTATTTTTGTCTAGGATGACTGTGTAAAGAGTTATGACTTTTGAGACACATCCTAATAGTCTTGTTATATTATATTTTTATTTGAAATTCATAGTATATTGTTTCGGTTCCCTTTTCTTTAAATTACTCAAATTTGTGAACTCTCCACTTGGTTATTAAGTCATTTAATTATTTACTCATTTAACAGGTATTATTGAATCATTCTTCACACACACTATGACACATATTATTGGGTTGTAAGTTAAAATTTTTGTAGCATTTAGTTCTTTTGATTTATTACGAATAATATTTAAGGTAGTAGAAAATGTATATTGCCAAAAAAAATAAAAAAAACCAAAAAATGAAAATAAAAAAAGAAAAGAAATAAATGGTTTTAATTTTGCTATATCTAAAACCCGAGTAATTAAGTCCATATGGGTGTTTCAACACCTAGTGTCCTAAGGTCAACTAGTCTAGGAGTCACTGGCCTAAAGCTCGCTACATGGGTAATATATATATTGTTCGCTTATTAGAAACCCGAGTAATTAAGTCCGTAGGGGTGTTTCAACAACTCGTGCCCTAAGGCCAACTGATCTGGGAGTCACTGGCCTAAAGCTTGCTACATGTGTTAACATTTAATATTTTTAATTTATATGTGTGAATAATCTACTGCCTACAGATATAATTTCTACTAAATTTTGGAATAAAAATGTTGTTTTTCTTTTAATGAAGCCCTATAGTATTGTGTTAATTACTTGAGCACAAAGGAATGTTTGATAATATTCTGGATAATGAATGAACACCGAAGAGGTAAAGAAATCTGGGAGAGTTTATGTATTTGGTAGTTTGGAGGATAGAAGGAAAACTATTAACTTGCATATGAATTTTGTAAATCTTAATTTAATCTAACGCTTTAATTGCTAAGGGCTAGCAATAAGCTAGTTGGGGGATTTAATTAGTATTAAAAGTTATTTAATTATCAAGCGATAATAATGTTATTTTGTGCTTATGTTATAATTTAAAGTTGCTTTTATGCAATATATTAGGAATTATTAAATATGTATTAAATATATCTAATTTTTTGTATTTTTGTATGTTTATTAAGTAAAATATTAATTTCACGTAATAGGAGGCTCCAAACAGATAAACGAATGTCAAATTTGAATTCTGAAGGTCCAAAAACCTTAAGATCAATCAAGATTAGCTTAAAATTGGGCTTGTGTAAAAAGAGTTGACTTGTTTTGTTGACCGAGCACTAATTAGATAATAAAATGAGCTTATAATAGATATGAGTGCTGGGATAGCTGACAATTTTGACTAAATCTCAACCATTCATGATTCAATGGTCATGATTGTACCATGTGGCAATGGTTGGTGAAGCAAGTTGTAGGATCCGAATCTTTATATTCGAGTCTACCCGATCCACCCATTAACCTGCTAAATCTCAACCGTTCTTTAGCCAAGTCAGATGAATCAAATGATGTCACATGTGATGTTGACTTTTGAAGTTTGACCAGCCATTAAATCTTGATCTAATGGTTGTGAGGAGGGCATGCATAAAACTTATGATGGACCGCAAAACATTAGATTATGAATTTATTTTTTTTATAAATAGAGCTTCATTTTTATATTTTTAATCATCTCTCTTCTTCTCAATTTCTCTCCATCTCCTTATAATCTTGATTATAAGGTGTGTTTTTAATATTTTGTATAATTATTTTATAAATAAATTTTATTTTTAAATTTAGTTGTTTTTATTACTTTTAATTATAAGTAATTTGATTTTAATATTTCTTTTTATTTCAATTATGCTTAACTAAATAATATTAGTTAGGTTAAGGTGAAACTCTTAAGAAATAAATATAATTTAATCAAATTTTATTTTTAATTTTATAAATGAATTTATTTTCTATTTAATTTTATACATATTTTATATTTTAAAATTTTGATTTATTGTAGACAAACAAGAGAGTTTGACACAATAAATTCTTAATATCTTAATATAAAGTATGGTAAAATGATATTTTAACTTATTGTAGACAAATTAAATATTGGCACAATAAATACTTAATCCATCATAAAATTAAAGGGAAAATAATAATAATTTATATAAATTTTATTTATTAAATTTTATTAAAATAATAATAATTTATTAAATTTTATTTACTACTAAGAGTGGATCCACAATTCTAACTAGTTCAATTTCATAGTTTTATTTAAATTAATTTATTTATATTATGTTTTATTTTAAATTTTTAGATAAATTAAATAAATTAATTAAAATTTTTTTTCTGTGGATTAACATCGAACTCACCGAATTATAATGCAGCAAAACACTCTTACACTTAGAAATTAAAAATTAATTTTAAGTTGTGTCACCTACTAATAATATCTGTCGACCCATCAAACTTTAGCCTAACGCCTCCACATTTATTTGGCCAACTAGCTGCCTATAAATTCATATTCCCTGTGCTGTAATTTGCAAGGACTCACTCTATCTATCTCTGAAGGACACGGCTACCATGCAGGGCATAAAATCCCTGTATAGTACAGGGGCTGCCCTTGAGCCGTTGGATTCGGCTTATCTGAATCCATTGGTTGGGGTTTTAGTTTTAAAAAAAAATGAATAAAAGTAGAAAAAAATATGGCAACCGGTTCAAAGGGGGTAGTTACAGTACGTAAAAAATTACCATTGGATTGAATAAAGTGGATCCAATGGTTGGGATTTGTTTTATTATTCAATAATTAAAAAAATTTGAAAAAACAAACCTGTAAAACTAAAATAAAAAAAAAACCCACCACTCACTCACTCACCTCACCGTCACCACTCCCTGACCTCACCACGTCAAACACCTCACCACTCCTCACCTCACACACGCCTCACCACGGCCATCAATGGCCATCAACGGCGACAACTGAATGAGTTCCTAGGCAACGATCAACGGCGACACAAGGACGGGCTGATCTCCGCCGTCGGAGACGATCAACGAAGGTAGAAGGATGGGCTAATGTTCTTTGTTGACAATTATCAACGGCGACACTAGCACAACCCTGTTCCTCGCGCAATCCATCTCCAACACTAGAATAGCTGTCGTCAAGGGCTTCGGTGGGACGCCACAACTATTGCTCAACCACCTCTGCCCTTCTACTGTACTATCATCTCCTTACCGCACGACATCAGAACTATTGTTCTAGCTTCACCCCACATTCTCTTTACCGCCAGAATCATCAAGCAAAACGTTAGTATTAGATTAGATTTTCTGAATTAATTTATAATTAGGGTTTGATTTGAACTGTATCAAGGTTAGATTTGAATGATTGATTTGGGTTTGATTTTAATTGTTGACTTGGGTATGAATTAAATTTTTTATTGATTTATAGTGTTGGTTTATGTCTTTCCCTTCTCAAGCGTTTAGGCAACAGTGCATGGATCAACAGCAACAAAGAGCAGGGGCTACACAGGCACAGCCTTGGTTTCAGCCTTAGCCTCAACCTGGCGATTTATCTGCTATACTCGGTGTATTCCTCACTTCCATTGCTATTGTTTCACTGGCAAATTCTCTCTTAGATCCTAATTCGTGCTTTTGCGCATATTTAGTCACTTTCAATATGGTTTATCAGTTAATGGTGACTTAAATCTTCTTTTTTTAATTGTTTGAGTTGAATCTTGTAGCTCTGTAAATATTAAGTGTTGGGTATAGTTGTTAATAATGATAACAATTTTTTTTATATATTAAAAAGGAATCAACGTGAGTCTCAAATTCGTAAAATCTTTCATATTGAACATCATACTTAGGGGTCTTTCTGTGTTATGGAAAATGTTATTAATAAGTTCAAACCTGGGACTATAATAGTAATCTAAAAAATTAATCTAATTCCTCCTTATCCTGTCTCTCAAAGGTGGCCTGGATTTTGTATTATTGATTAAAAATGAAACACTCCCTACCCAGTCAGATACATTCCCTACGTACTATTAATAAAATTAGTTAACAATAATGAGTTATAATCAATCTTTCACAAATGAAAATTACGTACTATTTTCCAATGTGTCTCACACGAGTTTATTAATATTAGTTAACAATACACGAGTCATAATAATTCTTTCTATATGAAAATTATTTCTATTAGTACTAGTATTGCAAGTCACTTGTGTTGTTTAACATTTTTCATAGGACAATGCTATTCTTCGCAAGATGGAGGGATGAGTTAAAATAAAAAATTTTCAATTTTTGAGCCAATTTCTAAAACTTTCTTGTTGGCCTTACCTGTCCGCTGGGCGTTTCCTTATTTGTGATTTTGATTTCGTTTATTCTATATTTGAAAAGGAAGTCAATCTTTTCTGTAGGTGCTTTAGCCCAGCTCAAACCTAAATAGTGAAAATTTGGATTTCTCACTAACGCATGATAATATATTATCATGGGCAGTGTTTTTACCCAGATTTTGCTTGGTTGCTTGCGTTCTAGTGTGAACACTTTATTGCTTTGAAAACTCATTTGCTATTTTAATGCTTTAGTGGTAAGTTTCTTCTATGTATATCTGTAGTTATATTTTTTTTATTGGATTTTTCTGTATTTAACTCTGAAACTGAATTGCTGGATTTAAGTAATAATTAGTTATTTTAGTGAAAGTTTGAGCATTTGTGTAGGTATGAAAGTAATATTAAGTTCATTTTGAACAATAAGTTATTTTGATGAATATAGCTTTTGAATGAATTTTCAGATGATGTCAATGCCGAACAATAGATTGTCATTGCTTCTTGGAAGAATAGACCAATCAAGTTACCCTTGTTGTACCTGGAAATTATTCGGAGGGGGCAGAATCCGTAGAATCTGTTGGATGATGAACTATGCTGCGGCTTTGTTGCAATTTTGTTGGCTGCAGAATTTTAGGCTTGGCTTCAGTAAACATAGGTTGATATTTGCAAGGCAACTTTTATACGGCTTATGTAAAATTTTTTTCTTTTTCCATTTACATTGCTAGGTTTCGTTGTAGTTGCTGAGCAAGTGAGAGAACACATTCAATTTTATACAACAATTATAAGTATTGACCATGAGGCAGGATACTGGAAAATTGTTGTGTTATTACCCCTTAATGGTAAAATGATTGCAATTGGTATGGTGATCACAATTGATGACTTTTGAATGAAACCATATGTTTTAATTATTTATTTATCCTGTTATTTATTTTAATAAAGCTTAGTTTATTTCATTTGCATGGATTTTATTTCACAAGATACTTATTTGAAAAATGTAAAAAAAATGTTATATTGCTAAAAAATAAATATGTTGTTAATAAGCTGTGTTGAGCTTTTACTTTAAAATGAAACATAGATAGTTATTACTTGATGGCTAATGTCTACCAACCACCCTCACTTCATATGTAGTTATTAGATAATAGGATGTTAAAAATGAATTTTATGGATGATTTTGAGTAAATGAAGTGATGGGGAATAATTTTTGAGACTCAATTTGATGCCAAAAAGGAAGAAAATGATGGATTTTGGAGTGAGATTGAGTGAGGAGTAAACGGTTTTTACAGAGAGAGGGAGATTCGGAATGCCGAATGAGAGGAAGAAGACGAATAGTAGAAATAGGTCCCAAAACTGGCTTGCTGGATTTCACTAACCGGCTAACTGGTTGTGACCAGAAGCTTACAAGCCGTAAATGGCTTGCCGGTTTTACTTGAACCGGAAATTCGGTTATGTTCCAGCAAGTCCTTCACTAGAATTCGGTTTTCCGGATATCACAAACCGGCTTGCCGGTTGGATCCAGAAGATAGCACGTTAAAACCGGCTTACTGGTTTCCTTAACCAGTTGGCCGAATGAATTTAGAATGCTGCCAAAGTGCAGCTCGAATCCAGATTTCTGGATTTACAGAACCGGCTATCCGGTTAAATCCAGTCAAGGCCATACGCAAATCTAATTTTCCGGATTGATAATTCGATTATCTGAATATTGACCTGAGAGCAACCAAAGAAAATGCGGCTCACCGATTTGGACAATCCAGTTATCCGAAATTTGTCCCGAGAGAAATCAATAAGAAAAATTGTTTTCCGGATGAGAAGAAGTGGTATACCGGTTTAGACTTGGAAATCTTTTTGTCTGTAATTGGGCAACCTCTTATATTTGTATTACACACACTATTTTATTTTTGGCCTTTTAAAATTAATTAATTTTAAATCATTTTGAGGTTTAAAACCTTTTAATAAGCCATTTAATGCATGAAATATAAAATCATAAAATTACAAGCATATCAAGCTATCTGATTCATGAAGCATAGATTCATATAATAACAAACATATCAAGCCATGTAGTAAAACATAAATCAAGATGCAAATTCATCATTCCAACAAACATTAAACAACAAACATGAAACATCTTACTTAAAATATGCAACCACGAACAAAAATATATGAGTACCTCGGCAACAGTGAACATACAACGTCAAACACGAAACGTAGAATAGCAAACATGAAACGTGGGACGTAAACATGAAACGGGGGCAAAAAAGAAAAAATTTGGGGTATTTGAAAAATTATTACATGAAATATTAAACAAGAAACATGAAACATCTTACTTAAAATATGAAACGGCGAACATAAAATATGAGTACCTCGGTAACAGTAAACATACAACGTCAAACATGAAACGTAGAACATCAAACATAAAATGTGGAATGTAAATATGAAATGGGGGCAAAAAAGAAAAAATTTGGGGTATTTGAAAAATTATTACATGAAACATTAAACAACAAACATAAAACATCTTACTTAAAATATGCAACCGCGAACATAAAATATGAGTACCTCAGTGACAGTGAACATACAACATCAAACATGAAACGTAAAATAACAAACATGAAACGTAGAACGTAAACATGAAACGGGGGTAAGAAAGAAAAATTTTGGGATATTTAAAAATTATTACATGAAACATAAAACATAAAATATGAAACTTGAAACGTTAAATATGAGACATATTTAATAGAAAATAAATTAAACTTTTGTCCTTATGTTAACACATATTTTACTTTGTTTTTTAAATTATTTTAATAAAAAATATTTTTTTCTATTTTAATTTACTTATTCTTTTTTATTTATTATTATTATTTTTAAAATTTATTTATTTTTATATTTTATATTTTAATTTATTTAATATATATATATTAATGGCAGCAACCGGCTGGAAAACCGGTTTCTGCCAGTCACAAAAGTTGTTTGGGGTCAACAAATTGACCCCCTCTATGATACAGGGACTTTGAGTCCCTGTATCATAGCCGTGTCCATCTCTGAACTTGTTCGGCTACCTAGCTATCTCTTTAGGGTACAATCTTTTGCTTCTCTTTTATTGAATCGATCAAATATCTCCTCTAACTATGCCATCATTCTTAGATATGCGAGGTCGAATTTTTATAAAACCGTTGTAAAGAGATCCTATAGAAATTTTATAGGGTTCTAAAATAAAATGCTGACCTCCGCACCTGAAAATGACTCACTAAATATACATGTTAATGCTATGTATTTTCTTTTACTTTTAATTTGCTGCAGTCAAAAGGTATCAATGCTAATGAAAGTAAATGAAATCAGCGAAATGATCAACCTCCCAAGTTGGTCGCATCCGTAAAATGGAAAGTTGGTTTCCACTATTTAATCTCTAACGCTCCTCATCTCTTGCTCGTTTCCCTCCTTGGCATTGTTTTAATCTATGATGGTTTTTCAACTTTGAGTACAAATGATGATTTGCTTTGGAATGAGCTTAGGTTCAAATTAAATTATGTGACAGTACTACTTGTAAATATAATGCTTAGTTTCCCTTGTTTTCGCAACCATTTACCTTATGAGCCGCCCGAAACTTTGGCCTTCAAACAGAAACTTTTAGAGAGATCGACGATTGGGAATATGACGTATGGTCCAAAATCCTTGATGTACAACCCGGCAGAAAACTGTCATACGAAGGAGGCAAAGAAGGAGACTGACGATGTAATAATTGGAGCCATAGACGAGCGCTTGGCAAAAAATGGGTTGAAGCATAAAGATATTGGTATTCTTGTGGTGAACAGCAGCTTGTTTAATCCAACACCTTCATTGTCAGCCTTTATCGTGAATCATTACGAGCTTAGAAGCAACATCCTCAGCTATAATCTTGGTGGTATGGGTTTCACTACTTAAGTTATTTTAAGTTATTTCTTTTAAATAATTTCAGAGGCAACTATTAAGTTACATTATCTGTAACTTACAACAACTGAGAAGTAGTCACCCAAGACAAAAGAATAGTAACATATGAAACAAGTGATCATGGGTAACTAAATTCGGGTTATTGTAAGTTACACTATATGTAATTTTTGTAAGTTACACTATATGTAATTTAACTTACATTATAAGTTACATTTTAAGTAACTAATAATTGAGTTTCAACTGACTTTATAGGTTATTTGTAACTGTCAAATCAAAGTTAGTTTTTAACAATGTGACGGTTACATATAAATGTTCGGATAATTGCTGTAATTTTTAATCTCTACCTCACAGGATTCAAACTTGGGGGCAAGCAATAGTCAGTTTCTTTTTTTTTTTTTTGATTGGTTATAATCTAAATAAGCACCGTAATCTGCGGTCTACTGAAACTTTATTAACTTCATTGTAGCAGTGCAACCAAATTCCTACACTCTTGTGGTAAGCACAGAGAACATTACTCTAGGCTTGTATACAGGCAATGATCGATCAATACTTCTTACAACTGCTTATTTCGTGTTGGTCGCGCTGCAATTCTCCTCTCCAACCGATCATCTGATCTCTGTAGCTCCAAATATCAACTGGTTCGAACCCTGCGCAGCCACCAGGGTGACGACAACAGTTATAATTCTATCATGCACAAAGATGATCGGTTGGAGAGGAGAATTGCAGCGCGACCAACACGAAATAAGCAGTTTGTAAGAAGCATTGATAGATCATTGCCTGTATACAAGCCTAGAGTAATGTTCTCTGTGCTTACCACAAGAGTGTAGGAATTTGGTTGACAACAGTTATAATTGTATCGTGCAAAAAGAAGATGAGTTTCAGCATGTAGGAGTCAAATTTTAAAAAAACCTCAAGGTTGTTGCTGGAGAAGCCCTGAAGACTCACATCACTGCACTTGGACCATTAGTTCTTCCAGTGTCGGAGCAACTCTTGTTTATTGCAAGTTCAGTAGGAAGAAAAATCTTTAAAATGAAGATCAAGCAGTACGTTCCAGATATCGAGTTGGCTTTCGAACATTTTTGAATTCATACGGGACGAAGAGGAGTGTTAGATGGGATTTAAAAGAACCTTCAACTTAATGAATGGGTATGGAGCCTTCAAGAGTGACTCTTTACAGATTTAGGCATACTTCAAGCAGTTCTGTGTGATATGAATTGACTTACGCCGAGGCCAAGAGAGGAATTCCGAAAGGTGACAGGATATGCCAAATTGGTTTCGGAGCAGGATTCAATTGCAACACTGTTGTATGACCAGTATTGAAAACCATTAATCTCAATCCTGCCTTGGACTGATGAAATTGATGATTTCCCTGTTCAACTGCCACAATTTGCAACAATTGCATTCTGATTGCAAAATCAAAATTTTTATCTCAAATGGTGGATATTTGATGTTTCATTCATCACATCATCCATACACTTGATAACTATCATATATTTTATTCAGAATAAAATTTGGGTGGGATTATTTGCATTTCTAAAACATACTTTGAGTACCCTATTATTTTTAACACGTGATAAATTTCTAGTTTACACGCTCGTTAAAAAATCCAAATAGGCCTTAATCAATGCGTCATTAACTATTTTATTTCTTTATACATTCAAACATTCATCTCACTCCAGTTGGCTCATTCCATTAATTTTTCAAAGATCTATGTAATAGAAATTTGAAAAGATTATAACTTCATTCCATTAATTTCTTTTTAATATGAAAAAGAGATAAAACTTTAGTTTACCCCCTAATTAGAATGACAATCTTTGATTTATTCTCAAAGTATGAAAATATCAATTTACCCCCATTTATTGTTAACAAGGAAAAAAAAGTCTCTCCCATTTGCCCTTATCTTTTGAATAAAAATGAGAGTAAATTGCAGTTCTTAAACTTTTGGGAGATTGAGTATAACCATACTATCTAGCAGCTAAATTGAAGTGCACCCTTCAAGATATTCAAATTTTGTTTTTGAAATTCTTTTTGTAGAGAATTATCTTCATTGAATCACAAATTGAATTTTATTATCGTCTTTAATCGGTTGTTGAGATCTGCAGATTTTTCTCTCATTCTCTTAGATCTACAGATTTTTCTCTCACTCTCTTTCTAATCACTCAATATTTTTTTCTCTTTCCATTTTCAAAATTGATGCTCCTTTTATTTGCATACATGAATGAGTATTGTTTTCAAATATTGTGGTTGGTTGTGGCATGTTGTTGAATAAATCTCATGTATTCTTCTTCTTTCTCCCCCCCCCCCCCCCCCACCAAGTGATTTATGATATAGATTTATGTTTGTTTTTTTTTTGAAGGATTGTTTGTGTTGCTAAATGGTCTCAAGAGTTTTTCAATTAACTGAAACTCAATTGCCCATTTGCGTAAATTACAATCGGAAGATTTTTGTAATTTAAAATTAGTTGGGGCTATTTAAACCTACTAATTTACTCAATAAACCTATTTACTAAATAAACCCATCTTTAAATTTTAAAATTTTAAATTCTACTCAGTAAACCCACTAAAATATCTAATATGCCCTTTCTAAACCTAATTTTTATAATAATAGTGATTTTACTTATTAAACCCATAATATTTATTTATAAACCATTAAATTGGAAATTTAATAATTAATTTTGAGTGAATGGCCCACGTTTAAGGACAAATGAATCAAAACATTCTAAATGGAGAAAATAGTTGTCATCATGAAATTATTTTTTTGAGTTATATTATATTGGTGAGAAAAATCTTGTATGATGGTATGAAAATCTAATATGAGGAATTTGAGAAAAAATATTTTTTTTCAGAATTTGGGAAAAAATAATAATTGATTATTAATTAAAAATTTAATTATCAATATTAATTATACAATTTTGAGTGAAGAGTCATTCCCAAACGAATCATAACAATTAAACAATTAATCCTCCATAAAATCAATATCCATCAAATCAATAACAATTAATTTTGTTACTCTGAATCAACTCACATGTGCTTATTTAACAATATATATGGCTTGAGAGAAGAATCCCACCTCTTGATTGATTAGGGTTTAATGAAAATCTGATTAGGGTTCTATAAAACTATGTTGAATATAAAGATGGATTTAAAGAGTAAAAATTCTGTTTTTTTTTAATTATATTCTAGCGTCCATAATTGTAATTTAATTTAGGGGTATTTTAATAATAAAAAATTATTTTTAAAGTGGGTTTATTGAGTAAATTAGTGGGTTCAAATAGCCCCACCCTTTAAAATTTTGATTAAAATTTGGGTGTCTAAAGTACATTTTAAAGTGTCTCACACTACCAATTTAAGAATCAATAAACCGAATAAAATGTTCAGATATGAGTAATAAATTTATACTAAATTTACTTGTAATTATATTGAAAATCACCATTATTGCATTGCATATACAATAAAACATTTCTATAGTTATGTTGTCCGGACCAAATTAATTTTATTACTATGAGGAGGTTATAAATTAATAGAGTTGTAGTTACAAAATTTATTATTTTCAATTAGCTATCATTATTGCAAGTGATATATATGGAGATAAAATATATGCTACATTGATAGTTAATTAATGAGGCATGTCAAATCTAATCTATAGATATTGATAAAAGAGATAGACAGATAGTATAACCTTTATGTAATCATAGTATTGTGATCAACTATATATTTTTATTATTATGAGGAGGTTATAATTGAATAGAGGCATGATTATAAAAATTATTGGTTTGACTTAGTGGTTGTTCGTCCAAATATTATAGAAGCAAACTATAAACTATATTAATTTTATATGATTAAGAATATGTAAAGTTATCTTAAAAGTCTAAACTTTTGCATTCTCTTTAATTTTTTTCCCACTGTAATATATGTAAATCTTATACAATGATTTGGTAACAACTTTATAGAAAAAAAAAACAACTTTAGAAATATATAAGAATATCTAGAGAAATATTTAAGAAATCGATTTAATTCTACATCTTTTTGTTCCATTTGAAGAAAGGAAGGACTTCAAAGAGTCGATTTTTCTTTTAGCTATTGAATCTTAGACCGATAAATATGTGATATTCTAAATTCTCATTACTAATGGAATCGAAATGATTTTAAAATTGATAAGATGATCCTTCTATTACATCATAAATCATTAATGTACCATAGCATATATTTTTTACAATATAGTGATAATTATTATCGTAGGGGCAAGTTACTTCAAATGGGATCTAGGAAAACTAAAACTTATTATAATGTGGAGTTTATTTTTATTTATAATTAATCTAAATTGGGACCGTAATTTTTTATGATTGTATGGACATTTTTTCTATGGGTGAGGTTATTTAAACCCAATAAAATACTCCTGACACCCATTTTTTCTATAAAATTTTATATTACAAATATACCACTAAATAAATTTACTTGTAAACCCGTATGTCTCTTCGTCATGCTAAATCTATAAATTCCTCGGTTAAATACATATGAAATTATGTTTACACTTGTTGGAAGATAACATTGACAAAACAAAGCATTTCTTGTTGCAGATTACTTAGGATGCATTTGGCACACTGTATTATATTATACTGTATTACATTATTTTAATGCAAGTGTATTATATTATACTGTGTTGCCAACTGTATTATATTAATTTGTTTGGTGATTAATTTAAATTATATATTAAAAAATAATAGTTATTAGTACTTAGAAAATATTAAATATAGAAATCTTAAATTTTAGAATTTTAACATTATTTTTAGTATAAATGTTAAAAAAAATCATAATTATTCATAAAGATCAAAACTTATGGCCTTAAATTTTCGGCAGCATAACATTTATATTTTCAGCATTTTCCAAATTTATAATCTGTGAAATAAAGACAGAATCAAATCATTCAATCAAATAATTTGTGCATCAAATTTTACAGAGGAAACCTCTCATCAGCTTCAGCCTCACTTCTCAAACACAGCAAAGTTTTACATCATTTACAAGACAATGATTCAATATATTTAAATAAAGTTACATATCACTGAATGTTTTATATGACAAAAGATCTAACTACTATACACAACTACTTCAACGGCAAGCAAATTTGAATTAGAGGACCTCCATTAGAAAATTATACCAGTTTCCAAACCATAAAAACTCCTTAAACATCTCTAGTATTAGTTCTCAGTCTGCTTGCCTGAAAAAGTTTTTGATTTCATCTCTAACATCAGATATCTCGCCAAAATCAAACAAATACGTCAAGCATCCTTTCTTCAACTTGTTCAACTAATAGTAAATTGGTTACTACATCATTATGAACATATTTGGATCAATAACTCGGATGATCATTACACATTTGCCGCAACTTGAACCACATTAAGTGCCAACTATCTGCATCACTTAATGCAGATGAAGTAAACATGGAGAAAAAACATCTCAATGAATATGAACCTTAATTTTGTTTGCCATGTGATGAAAAAAATTTCTCTTCTCATGTCTATATGTAAAACAAGTAAAATGAGGGGACAAAAAAACTATTTTATCAATATTATTCAAGCATGCATTCTCATAGTGAGTATTGATTATTTTAATAATTTCATGATATTAAAAAAACTATTGTCAATTACTCAAGCATGCATTTTCAGACTGATTTGCAGCATCAATATTGTGGCAAAAGGAATAATTTCAGAACACTGTAAATCCAAAAAGAATTAGAAATTGAAGCTAAATGTCAATGAGAAAAGCATATAAGCATGATAATAAAAAAAATAAATATTGTCAATTACTCAAGCATGCATTTTCAAACTGATTGCAGCATCAATATTGTGGCAAAAGATATAATTTTCATAACTCCATAAATCCAAAAAGAATTAGAAATTGAAGCTAAATGTCAATTAGAAAAGCATATAAGCCTCTGTGCAAGTCCAAACCAAGACGCTATGAGAAAAACATTTGCAAATCCAAAACCAAAAATCATATAAGCCTCCATGCAAGTCCAAAACCAAAAAAGTATGTGAATAATGTCAATGAGAAAAGCATATGAGAATACTTATAGTCCAAAAAGCTAGAAAACTAAAAATATAAGTGATCTGTTAATTCATAACATGTGAAAGTTAATTAAAAAGGAAAAAGTTTATAACTTCATTCTGTCTCTCTCTCTCCTTGTTCAACTTTATTTATTCATCATCAATTAGATACCAGTACTTTGCAAGAAAATTTCAACACTCATATGAAAGTTTAGATTACAATTTGAATCTTAAATATCATGGAATATCTTAGATTTGTATAGGTATAATCGCATAATCGCATCGACCTCTACTCGCATAATTCCCTGTCCTCCACCTTTACTCCCTCCACTCTCCACCATATAATTGCATCAACTAATTACTTTTTTTTATTACTTGTTTAACTAATTAATTAATTTTCTCAGAAGCAAAATTAATCTATTTGTTCATATCTGAAGGAGATTAATTTAATTGATTTAATTGTAAGTAAAAATATAACAAGAACTCATAAAACCAAGTAAAAAGTACTGACAAAATCAATAGCTACATACAACAACAGCAACCAAAAAAAAAAAAATCAAACCCAGAAAGAAAAAGAAGAAAAAGACACGTTCCAACATAAAAGAAATGAAAATTAAACTGATTGTGGTTCAATTTGAAAAATCAGACCCAAATACTAACTGGTTGATTGATGATTCAATGGCAAAGTGCAGGCGCGTCAGTGGTAAAACAGATGGGTGGTCTCACGCGGCACGAGAAGCACTTGTTGGCGACGGTCATGGCATCGAGCAATGGGGGTAACCGTTACAAAGAAATGAATGTTAGATATGTTTGATGGATCGTGTTTTTATAGAATAAAAAAGAGAGATTTTCTGGGTTTTAATTATCTAATGCAATACCGCAAAAACCCGGTTCCCACTCGGGTATAATTTATGTGGGTTTAAGTGTAGGGTCCCCAACTGTAATACAGCGGCTGTATCTCGTACAGCCGCTTTTTATCAGTTTTTTATTTGCGCATATAACCGGCCACCAAAAGTAGCGGTTATACAGGTAAAATAAAGGCCAAAATTAAAGGTAATTATCGTGTAGCTACCTCCTCTTTAAGAAAATATCAAACTAATTATAGACGCCCTCAAATTACATGAAATATATATATTTTTATTTTTTTCATAAAATTAAATATACTTTTTTTAAATAAAATTAAAAGATACTTAAAATATGACACTTCTATACTAGTAAGAATAATAATTTAAATATAATTTAATGAAATTGATTTTAAATTAATTGAATTATTTATAATATTATATTATAAATTTAAAGATATTTTAAATAAAAAATAATCAGAATATTTTCATTAACATTTTGATAGTGCAATGCAGTTTTTCTGTAGAATTGTATTAAATTATATTTATTTCTAAATAAATAAATAATCAATCTCTAAATGTGCATAAAGTGACTCAAACCTCTACCTACTAATATGAGGATAACTTTTATCCAAGTATTGGATAATTATCAAACAATTATCTTGTTCATGGTGTCAAATATTCTAATTACGTAAAATCTTATTAGTTTTCTTGTTATGATTAGTGGTAGCAGCTAGTATCTATATGTTATATGGATACCTTCTAAAAACAATTTGTATATTAGATAAATATAATATATCTAATGTTTCGATTTTTTAATAATATTCACAAAACAACCACTTGTTCAAATTAATTCATACTACAAATTTATGTGAAATTAGTTATTTTAGTTATTCTTTTAGACTATATTATTTGTATGGTTATATTTGTTCATTGTTTTAAGTCATATAACTTTCTATAAATACTTAAAACAAACACATTAGTACCTAATGTTAATTTTTGATCTATTGCCATTAGTGGTATCGTGACTAATAATCTAATAACGTTAAAATTCATTTTCTTATATTGGTAATAACCAGAATTATCAACCAATATTAATTAGATTTAACTAAATTTAAATTTAAATATGACACGTATTATTATTATTAGATGTTTATTATGAGAATGTGTATATGGTCTATATATGACCTTGTTTTATTTTTATAATCCAAATAGTAATATTATTAGTTTATAATTTTAACTATTAACTCCCACATGATTTAATTTGGGATATACCATATTTTCATAAATAACTATATATATCTCTTTTTGGATAATTATGCCCTTTGATGATAGTGATCTAAATTCAGAATGTGACTATCCATGTAACATGTATAATTAAAATCTTTTTTATTAGTTAGCCTAATGGCAATATAATTCCTCCCCACCTAAAAGCAAGGTTCATACCCAAAAACCTTTTTTTTTTAATACAAGATAATTGTAATTTGAATACAACTAATATGAAATAATGTTGTATTTTATTATAGTTCCAGTTATACAATTGAAGCAAGACAATTATATTTTAAAATTAACTCAAAATTATTACAGTAATTGTGCACAAATATAAGTGGTTGCATGATTTGTATACTAAATGTTGTGCAATTTATTTATAGGTGTTACAACATGATTGTAGTTTTTTTTTTATTTGCAGTACTATAGTAATTAAAAATAAGTAAGACTTCATAATATCAAATTAATTTATAATAATATAAATAAATTAAAATGAAATGAACACTTTCTCATTTTGGCGGGTAAAACTGCCGCCTAAATATTTACTAAACATTATTAATTTTTTATCAATAAATTTGAAAAAAATTTCAAATTTTATTGAAAGTATAAATATTAAATAAGTGTAAAATGAAAAACTAGGGCACAGCCGGCCCTAATTTTTCATTCTCTCCAATTCCAACTCTTTTCTTCTCTTGACTCTCGTTTCTCATCCTCCACATTTGGCCATACTTTTTTTTCCTAATTAGTGTTGATCACTCTCTGATCCACACTCTCCATTGATTTTTCGCGTCGCCACTCTTCAATTTCAATCCCATTCTCTACACTCTAATGCTTGATCTGGTAGCCCCTTTTTTCTTTTAATATCTGGTGTCATTTTGCATAAAAATTTTGAGTGTGAATTTTGGGTGACCTTAAGGAGAAAGTTATTAATTTTGGCATCTCCTTACTTATTTAATTGTTTGGGATTATGTGTTTAACAATCTGAATAATTTTCTTTTTTTATTAATTGAATGGCTATTGCTGGTTAGGGTTGAAGCAAGTGGCATCTATGGAATGCAAAAATATTTTGAGAAGTGATTTCCATGGGCACTTGGGAGCTTAAGATTTCAAGACGGTAAGTTTTTTTTCTATTTTTTGTCAGATTCATGCTTTGCTATTTTAATAT
This sequence comes from Citrus glauca, assembly GCA_029633175.1. Classification (NCBI taxonomy): domain Eukaryota; kingdom Viridiplantae; phylum Streptophyta; class Magnoliopsida; order Sapindales; family Rutaceae; genus Citrus; species Citrus glauca. Next base: position 3,342,629 of record JAQOOD010000006.1, on the reverse strand, counting down.
TTAATTTGAACTGCTTTGGATTCTATATATTTATAGAATGCTCTGTATTGTTCTGTTCTATTTATAAAATGTAGTATTGAAAAAAAAAAGTCTTGTCTTTAGTGTTCTATTTGTGATACAAGATGCTGCCAGAAGCTCATCAATGTTCTGTTAAAGGTGGAAGCTTACATAGTGATGGATAATTTAGGAATGATGCCGGTGTCTACTATATCTTCTATAACTTTGCTTATTGAATTGGAGTTAAGGATATGGGTGTGCTTTAGGAGTATCCATGAGATGAGAAGTAAAACTGTGTGAGATGAAGATCGAGTTTAGTAATTAAAGCCGAGCTCACTCTTTATCACCTCGCTAAAGATCTCATCCTAGAAGGTCATTTATGAAAAAAATTCAATCTCTTTTTACTTTTTATTTTTAATATTTTTTCTTTTTCTTTTTTAATTGGAATTTCATTTTTTTCTGCTTGATGAAATGTATAAATAAGATAATATGTTTTAACAAAGACATATTTTGTTTGTTTCCTATAAGATATTATAACTATAAATTCTGTTTTTTTTTATTTGTATTAAGTCCAGATCAACATTCTATTAAGGAAAAAAGAAAAGAAAAGAAAAGAAAAACACAGTAGATTAGTAGATGTTATGATGTGTATTGTGAGGAGAGTTTCGATGTAATTCATTAATTTTGGAACCATTTATAACACTCACATGTGCAAGATGGATCAGCATTCCATGTACTAGTCAACACATCTTTGGCATGCTAACTGATCTTTTTGATAAATTTTTTGCTTTATTTCTCCCTTTGTATGTTCTTTGATGATGAATATTTTATATGATGTGTATCATGCAAATATGTTTACTTGATAATCTTTTTGAAATTTAGTGTTGGTAATCAAAAGTCCAGAAAAAGTTGGATCACTCAATTTATATTTTTTTTAAATTTCCTTACTAGAGTATATTCATGCATAATTTTAATTACTCTATGTATAAATGGCAATTGGGATTTTATTGTCATGAAATGTGTTGTTTTTCTTTTCAGGCCATTTGGCATCTTGCAACTAAGGCGATAAATGATCTTGTAAGTGGTAGCTATTACAATTCAACTGCGAAGGCTCCTAATTTATTCTTTTCTCTTGCAGTAAGGATTATTTTCTTTACTACACCTAAGATGTTGTTTATGTTTCCATTTCTTTGGGATAAAAGGGCACCTAGCTTTCCCAATTTTTCATTCTGTTTCCTTTGTCTTGAGTTTCTGTATTCTGTAATTTGACATTTGGAAGGATTTTGATCTGCTTGTTACAGTGTTCTTTAATCACAGTAGTAAATAAAAATATGACATAAAGCAGTAATTTGTAGTATGAATGGAAATGGTATAAAAATAGATATTGACCTCTTTTTATTTTAATTTGTATGTCATTATGTCTTATTACTCTAGGGATTGTGGCATATTCAGCTCCTGTTTTATTATTTTTAACTAATTCTTTTTGACAATATGTTCAGTTCTACTCCAATGATATTATTAATGGGAAATTCTATTTGTTTTCATGAAGATCCAGTTTGCTTGATTATTGTTGCCAATGTAATTGATCGGCATTTTTGTTATTGCCGATATTTTTATGATCTAAAACCTGAATTTAGACATTTATTTGAAATGAATTTTATTTTTCATGTTAAAATTTTTTTCAGAGCAAAATAAGAATAGGTCAATCCATGTGATTGTAAACTTGTAATTCATAAATGCTAAATGAGAATATTGATTGTTATTGTTAAATTTTCAAATTAAATTTATTAAGTCTTATGAAGATAGATAGCATAGCTTTTCGAAATGGTTTCCGCTATATCATGAAAAATTGGAGAACTTATTTCGGAAATTGAAAATTATATACCGTACTTGTTTTTAGGAGACATGCATTCTTGAAAAAGAATGATACTCTTTAAATTATAATAATAAAAAATTGATTATAATTATTATTTAAATGGTAAATAAACGTAAATATGTATTAAGATCAAAAGTTAAGTATATATGATCAAATTCATTATCAAAATTAAATTTCTTGAAGTTATGGATAATTTTCGTTTATGAACAAATGCCAATAGATGGCAGTAGATTATTTTTAAAAGAAAAATTAAATACACCAAAATCATATCCATGAATATTATTTATTTATAAACAAAAGCTAACAAATCAATGAGTAAAAGAACATTTACAAAGAAAATTAACTATTAAACATGTAGAATCATATTAAAAAAAATATTTTCCTAATGTTATATTGGCCATAATAAACTTTTAAAAATTATTTAGCTAAGTCTTGAAAAATTCAAGAACTTATTTTATATATTGAAAATTATATACATGCATTAGAAAAAAGAGTGGTACTCATTACGAACAAAAAAAAATTGTTCTTAACAAATCTCATGAGGCTTGAGAGTAATAAAAATAATTGTAGTAACAGAAAAAATAAATAATAGTAATATTATTAATACAAGTATAATATTATAATATTTTTAATTAATAAAATAAATTTTTGGTTGAAGTAATAAGAAATTAAGAAAACTATTTTGAAAAGAAACTAGATTGGTAAAATTTTATACGAATTCAAAAAAATCAATTCTTGATTTATTTTAGTCTAAGTTATATAAATACAATTATTTTAGATCAAAACCTAAGTATAAATAAATTTAACTCAAAGAAATCTCATCATGTTAATTGATCCCAAGGAAAAAAAAGATAAAATATTTTTATAACATATACTGTCGTAACTTTTAAAAAATATTTTTTTGAAAAATAAAGTTTTTGAGAAGCATGGTAATTGCATGCACTCTTACATATTATTTTTTATTTATTGTTGAAGTTTTGAAAAATCAAAGAAATTATTTTAAAAAGTAAAGAGAAAGATGGAAATAAATACATTAATTAATTTCAAGGATAACTAAAAATAATCAATTAAAATGATAAAATGAGAATAATATGTATAAAGACTAAAAGCTCAAGTATATATACAATCAAGTTTAAGAGATCTCAAGAACAAAAAAAAGAAAAAGACTTAGATTATGGACCCAAAGTGTTAAAAATGATCAAGGCAATTAAAAATGATTTGAAAATTTTATTGATGGCATGTAAATTTTTTTGAGGAAGATTGAGGACTTTACACTTGTATGAAGGAGTGCGTTTGTAGAAATTAAAGGATTGTAGGCTGAGCAATTATTGTTACATATTCTCGTCTTGTGTCTTTTTAAGTGCATCTGATAAATTAGTACGACATTATAATTTATTTGTCAATAAATGCCAATAAATTTTTGAGTAAAAAAGACCATTTGAAAAAGATAAATTAATTAAACATGCAAAATCATATTACAAAGTGTTCTTAATATGATGTTAGATTTTCATCGTACCATATTGGCCATAATAAATTTCTGAAAATTATTTTCGTCAAGTATTGAAAATTGAAGAACTTATTTTATAAATTGAGAATTATATACATATTTAAAAATGAAAAGGAAGAATGCTCCTTATAAGAAAAAATGTTGTTAAAATATCTCATGATTGTAGTAAAGGTCTGGCTATATTGGAATCGCTCTAAGGTAGACACCCTTTTATAACCATACGATCAAAGTTATAATGAGTTTTTTTTATTATTTATTACTTTACATATGTGGTTATAATTTGCGCTCCACCTTAGAGCAACTCCAAAGTAGCCATAGCCTTGTAGTAATTATAATCATGGTAATAGTAATAATAGTGGTAATAATCCAAGCATAATATACTTATATTTATAATTAATAACATAAATATTTTTTGAAGTCATTAGAAATTAATAAAACTAATTTGAAAAGAAAATCGAGTGGTAAAAATTTAATTCGGATTAAAAAAATCTTAATTCTTGATTATTTTAGTTTAAAGATAAATAAATATGGTTTATTTTAAATATAACTAAATAGTATTAATTAAAATGATTAAATGATAATAAATATGTATAAAGATTAAAAGCTTAAGTACATATACATTCAAGTTTAGAAGAACTCATGAAGTAACGAAGATTTAAAAAAAAAAGACTTAAATTAAAGACCTAAAATGTTGGAAATGATAAAGGGTTACAATAAAAAAAATTTCAATATTGTATAGTAAATTGATATTTGTTAAAATAATAAGGGTTATATAATTGGCCTTGCGGATATTGTTGTTATTTAAAAAAAAGTAATATTAGTATTAGTTAAAAAAGGAAATGGAACATGTATCTATAGTGTTGGAATATAATGAAAATAATAGGAACATAACCATTTGTAAGGTGTAAAAGAGTAGGAATAACTTAACTTAAAAGTGAGAATAATTTACTAAAAAGTTGAAAAAATATAATGAAAAGCATGAATTTATGAAGTAAAATGTTGAAAAAATATAATGGAAAGCATGAATTTATGAAGTAAAATTGGACCGTTATCTAAAATATTGGAATACACTTAAAAAGAGTAGGAATATGTAACCAAAAAATTCTGAAAATAAGTTGAAATTGATTAACAAAAAGTAGAACTACAGAAAATAAACTTGAAACATTTAATCAAAATATTAGAATTCAATACAAAGAGTGAGAATATAGAACCAAAAAATGATGGAAAAATGAGTGGAAGAGCAAAACTTAAAAGTTGGAATACTTTATTAGAATTTGATAAATTCTAATCAAAAGCTGAGATCCAAAAAATGAACTTAAAACATTCACCTAAATGTTGGAATTCAATAAAAAAAAAAGTAGGAATGTAGTATCGTTGAAAAAAAAGTTGAAGAGATTAACACAATAGTTGGAACAGCGTACAAAGAATTTGATGAATTCCAATGTCCAATAGGGATCTTAAAAATGAACTTGAAAAATTAACCCAGGATATTGGAATTTGGTAAAAAAAAAGTAGGAATATATACCCAAAATGTGATGATAATAATAGTCGAAGAACTTAACCAAAAAGTAGTAAGTATCTGCCAATAATATGATAAATTCCAATAGTGAATAGAGATATGAAAAATAAACTTAAAACATCCACATAAAATATTGAAATTCAATTAAAAGAGTAAGAATATAGAACCAATATATAGTAGGAAAATGAGTGAAAGCGCTTAACACAAAAATTGAAACAACTTGACAAGAATTTAATAAATTATAATGAAAAGTAGAGAACTAAAAAATAAACTTGAAACATGTACTCAAATATTGGAATTCAATAAAAACAATTATGAATATAGGACCAAAATTTGGTGAGAAAATAAGTTGAAAACATTGACCCAAAACTTGGGACAACGGACAAAGAATTTAATAAATTTTAATGGAAAGCAGGGGTCTGAAAACATAACTCGATATGTTTACCCATATGTTGAAATTTAATAAAAAGAATAGGAATATAGAACCAATAAATGGTGAAAAAAGAGTGCAAAAGCATAACCCAGAAGTTGGAATGACTTAATAAGAGTTTGATAAATTCCAATAAAAAATAGATATTTTAAAAATAAATTTGAAACATTCACCTAGATGTTGGAATTCAATAAAAAGAGTAGAAATATTGAACCAAAATTTGATGGGAATAAAAGTTGAAGAGGTTAATTTAAAGGTTGGAACAACTTAGAAAGAATTTGATAAATTTTAACAGAAAGTAGGGTTCTAAAAACTGAACTGAATATATTTACCCAAAATGTTGGAATTCAATGAAAATAATAGAAATATAGTAACAAAAAGTTGTGGGAACAACAATTGAAGAGTTTAACCAAAAAGTTGTAAGTATTTACCAATAACTTGATAAACTTCAACAATAAATAGGGATTTAAAAAATCAACTTGAAACATCTATGGCAAATATTGGAATTCAATGAAAAGAGTAGGAATATAAAATCAAAAAAGCAGTGGAAAAAAAAGTTGAAAAACTTAACCTAAAACTTGGAATGAGTTACTAAGAATCTGATAAATCCAACAACAAGTAGGGATCAAGAAATAAACTTGAAACATTTGGAAAAAATATTGAAATTACGTAAAAATAGTAGAAATATAGAACTAAAAAATAGTGGAAATAATAGTTGAAGAGCATAACCTAAAAGTTTGAAGACCTTAGCAAGAATTTGATTGAGTTTAACAACCAATTGAGATCTACAAAATGAACCTGAAATATCTAAGCGAAATGTTAGAATTCAATGAAAAGAGTGGAAATATAGAACCAAAAAGTGGTGGAAATAAGAGTGGAAGAAATTAACCTAAAAGTTAAAATAACTTAACAATAATTTGATAAATTTAAACATGAAGTAGGGATCCAAAAAGTAAATTTGATACATTTACCTAAAATATTAGAATTCAATAAAAAGAGCAGGAATATTGAACCAAAAAGTAGTGGAAAAATAAATTGGAACAACTTAGTAATAACTAGATAAAGGCTAATAGAATATAGAGTATAAAAATAAAATTGAAATATTAACCTAAAAATTAGAAATTTAATGAAAGAACTGGGAATATAGAACTCATAACTAATAGAAAAATGAATTGAAACAACTTACCAAAAATTTGATAAATTCCAATAGAAAGTATGGATCTAGAAATTGAACTTAAAATATCTAAACAAAATTTTTGAATTCAATAAAAATATTAGGAATATAGAACTAAAAAATAGTGGGAATAAGAGTTTAAGAAGTTAACCCAAAAATTGAAATAATTTACCAAGAATTTAATAAATTCAAATAAGAAGTAGAGATCTAAAAACTAAACTTGATATATTTATCCAAAATGTTGAAATTCAATAAAAATAATAGGAATATAGAACCAAAAAGTGGTAGAAAAATAAATCAAAACAATTCACCAATAACTAGATAAAGTTTAACACATTATAGAGATATAAAAATAAAATTGAAATATTCACCTAAAAAGTTGGAAGTTAATGAAAAGAGTGGATATATAGAACCAAAAACTAGTGGGAAAATGAGTTGGAACAACGTACCAAAATTTAGATAAAGCGCCAGGAAAAATAGGAATTGAAAAGTAAACTTGAAATATGCATTATAAATATTGAAATGTGACAAAATAAGTAGGAATCTAACCATTTTGTGGTATATTTACATTTCTTTATATAGTTTTTGTACTATTTTTAAATTTAAAATTATTACAATATTTTCCTCATTTAATTACAATTTTATCTTTTTTTTCAAAATTTTTCATAATTTTTCACATTAAAAACAAATAAAAATGTAATTTTCATTATATTATCCGTTAAAAACTGGTTTTACCGGTTGCATGCATGCGCTGTATCAGATACAACACTGCATCGTAGATTGAGTACTCTAGTGTATTAGAATAGTAAATTATGAGGGGTAATACAAACTAATTTTACCACCAAACATGAGATAGCATAAATTTAATATTATTTAGGATTATAATACCATGTAACCCAATGTCCCAAACATGCCCTTAGGGACGATATTTTAACATTTCTTATAATGAAACATATGCAAAATGAAATCTCAATTATTGTTGAACTAGTAACAATGCTATTTTTCAAGTTTCATGAATTTAAAATCCTTAACAGATTTGGGAAAAAGGAGGGGAAGAAGTTGCATCAAATTAACAAATTATGATAGAAATATAAGTGGCAGTTCGATTGCACTTTGTAGAGGATAATCATGAATTCATTTATGCACAGACTTCAAAAGCCTCTTTGCTTAATCCCAAATCAAAATTATGGAGCTTCCCCCATTACAATATTTATAATGCATAAAATTATTTCTAAAAGTAATAATTTTGTAAGAATCACTCATTAAGTTTACAGATCTAAATTAGTTTGGAAATGACATAATGCTCTTTGCTGTTCACTGATATTGGTGAAGACATAGATACGAATAGGATATTTTAGAAATTGAGATGGGTGCTTAAAGAAAAATTATGAATTCAAAATTTTGTCGATGTCATGAGAAATTGGGTTAATGGTTTCAAATAGTCTTTCCCTTTTTCCATATATAGTATTGGTATAAATAAGATTTAAGTATTTACTATCAATATTGCATGCCTAGTAGAAAAATCCTTGGATTAATGAAATTGCTTTCCCGTTCAAATGCCAAAATTTCTCCGATAATTTTATGCTCACTCTTTGTTCCAAAAGGGTCATTGTCATAGCTAGGACAAAGTTTTAGTTAGATGGTACAAATACTACATCATCACCCATCAAGACATAGAATACAAGTATGCTTTATTTGGTATTGAAATATTGTAGTTTTTATGTTTTAAGCCATAATTTTTGTGAAAAATATTATAATTTTAAAACATAAGTAGTAAATATGATTTATAAACAATGATTTTGACAATAATAATAACATGATAGGTTTTTTTATTATAAAACTGTAGGTGAAATCATATCGATTAGTGTTTACCAAATATTTTAGTGTTATAACTGTTTGACCTCAATAGTAAGCAAGGTGCCAAGGCCTCTATCTATTATGTATCACATACTAAGTGAATCGTGTAATATGAAGGCATATTTAAAATATGTATGCAAAATATTAAGACATCTAACACAAAGGCACATTTAAAATGTGGACCCAAATGAACAACTCAGTCTTTGAACAACTGGCCAGAACCCATCACTAGTTTGAGCCCCCACAAAGCATTATGGGGATTTAATGTTTTCTTCAATTATGGAAAATAATTAGTTGAAGATAATTTTTTCTTTTTCAAAATGTGAGTGGATTAGATATTTCTCAAATATTACAAAGGGTAAATTTTGGTCAATATTATATAAGATTTAATGTAAATTAGTCTCAATAATTATCTAATCAATAGTAGTATGATGTAATATCAGAAATAATCTCATGTAATATATATAAACTATAATTTAAACAATAGTCTCATGTAATTAAAAAAAAAAGAATATGAACTCAAGTACTAATCTTATATAATATTAATTATAATTCCAGCAATAATCTTGTGAAATTTAAAAAAAATGGACCCAAATAGCCACTCTACGATGGTGCACGTGTAGTACATCATCGTTTCTTGTACGAGGGGAAAGCATGAAAGCCGCCTAATCAAAGTATCAAGGGCCCAATTTTATTAGTTAGAACATAACTATTTCTAAAGGAAATTTTAACCACATTCTAATGTTGTTCACACATTTTATTAGAATGTTTGTCACGGAATTTTTCACTAATTTATTAAATTATTTGAATTAGGGAGGAGCAACTTTTGGCCACTGGCATGGCGCCACTACTCGTCGGCGGAGGTGACCAGTCGGCTTTCCCTCACCCCACTGGTGACCTTCCTTTGGCTAGGCAACCACCATCTCAACCACATGTACGTTTAAACCATAAGCCACGTACTCGGTCTAGATGTAAAATCCAGCCCTTGGACCCACCGGCGGTGGTTGGTGGTGATTTACCACCACTGACACCTCCTTTTAATGAAGGCAATCATTTCCCTAGTTGGCTATAAGGTTCAATTCTCTCACCTAAATATAGTAGAATTCATTTTGAGCTAACAAGTCCTTTTAAGTATTAAAATAATATTGATAATATATAATATTTAATTTTAAGAGAAGTAATGACAAAAGTGATGATGCAATGACTAAATAATAATGACATAATTTATGACATAAGTGATGATGTAAGAGAAATTGTAGCGATAGATACGAATTATAGAAACTAGTAACGTATTTATAAAGAATAATTTCAACAATTGATCAAAAGTTAGAGTGGCAAAGTCCTAGCCATCCATTAGTCTTAAGGAATCCTATAAATACCCTAACCCCATTTCATTTTCAATCCAACCTAGGAATTAAAACAATTGTTTAGGAGTGAATCAAAGCAATTGTTAAGTTTACTCTCCTTATTCTCCATGAGATTTCCAATCACTCTATTTAAGGTTTATATTAGCATGATTTTAGATTGATACAGATTATAATACATGATTTAAGGTGTGTTTAGGTTTTGTTTAGGGTTTTGATTTATTGTGCATTTTAATAATCAACCTTTGGCGTATTAAGCACACTGGATAAATTCTGGATAATATGAGTATCTTAAATTCAAACATATATTTTCTGAACGATTTTTCTTAAGAACTTTATATTTCTAAAAACCAGACATGTAAAGCTTATTGATTAAATTTTATTTCATAAGATTTGACTTTTTTTTTTCAATTTTATATGGATTTTTGAATAGGACACTAATACACTGGAAAACTGTGATTCCAGCAAGGAAATCAGATTCATAAACTTATTTATACTACTAATAAACCCTAAACATTCTGTAATTTTATATAGGTGTTGATATATGTGTCTAGTATTCCAGGTTTTAATTTCATAATTTTGTAATCTGTATCTGATTTTATAAAATTCTCAGAATACATTCTGTTCGGTTAAGGTATTATGAAATAGTTTTGAATTTGTCAAGTAATAAATAGTTTTGAAAATGTTTTCGGTATTAGATCCTCTTAGAAAGTTTATGAGGTACCCATAGATGTCCAGAATGGTTCTACAGAATATTATGTCATTTTTATTTTTAAATTAAGAGTTAAAATTCTAAGTATGAGACTAGTACAGGTATGAATTAGCAAATCAGATTCTTAGGATAAGTTATTAATAGTTATCTTATATTTGTTAAGGTGTTAGAGGTGATTGAGAATTTTAGAGACTTAGAGGTGTGTTAGTCCAAATTCCTTTATCAAGGTAAGTAACTTCATTTCTAATATATTGAATATGTATAAGTGCTTTGATATTATTATTTTAAGTAAAAATATTTTTATACTACTTAGAAGATTAATGGGTTTTCATAACAAAATTAGTTTTATGTAAATGTTTGAAAGCCTAAATTCTTTTTAACGAAGTATTTTATAAATGCTTTTTAATATGTAAATTATTACCTTTTATGATTTTATTTTAAAAATGTTATGCAAGCCTAAATTATTGATATGGATGTTTATGAATCTCATACGAATGTTTTGTACCCATGTCTGATTTTAATTATTGATGATTGTATGGGATTCTTAATATTTTAGCTCATTGTTCATAGTGATTCTGATTCTGATTCTGATCCTAAAATACGATATATCTGTCTAGACCAGTACTGGGTTTTTGTTCTGAGTGTGCACACGATATTCTGATTTTGTTTCTGGCCGGGTCACCAGGACCATAGGTGATACTATGTGACATGAGCTAACCTTTTGTTTTCTATGAATGTGATATATGATTTGCTTTCGTAAGTAACAATGCTTTTGATATTCTGAGATACAATGAATTTATATTATTTTATCATGATATATCGTTTTATGAAATTTATAGATTATGATATATGTTTTAAATAAAAGAAGGCTTGCAATATTTTTGGTATTAATAGACTTAGTGTGTTAGAAATGGTTTTACTTACAGAGTTGACGGCTCATCCCTTGTCATTACTTTTTGCAGATTAAGTTCCATTTGAAAGGTGTGTCTGGCTTTGGAGTTAGTGATTTCATTTCCGTTTCCTATTTGAATAAGAAGAGGAATGAACTTATGTTTCTATTTAGTTTATTTCTATTATGAACTTGTAATTTAAAATTTGAGACTTTTGTTATTTTTAGGAGAGACTATTTAGTGTAGAATGAGTGAACTTGTGGAGTTATTTGAATAAAAATTTGAGATATTTCAGTTTGAAAATTTATAAGCAAGGATTATGATTTGTGAGTAACCTCCTTCTTCACGCGCTTGCACGTGTTAGATTTGGGGTGTTACAACGACAACCACCAACACAACTGCAACAACCTTCTTTTTTCATCCAATAGTCTCGTTGCCACAACTGCATCTTTTGCCACTATAGGCACCTCTCCCCTATCGCAGCCTTCACCCTTGACTAACCCCTACACAGACCAACCATCAATGATGTCTCTGCTGTCGCAAAACACAGACCACTCCCTCATTGCCCAACTTTTAGCCACTGCTAGGGGCATCATGACCATCCCAGCCATTTCCTATCAACCACCTTTAAACCATCACGATACCTCCCAGTTGCCTTAATTGCTTACTCCGCCTCTCCTCAACCTCTATTGCCTACAACAGTTCAAACTTTAGTCGCTGACGTACAACATCGAATCCATTCACCAAAGCACCCCAGTCATAATGCCCGAAGCCCTAGTCCAAATCCACCATCTTTAGGCCAAATCCAAACATAAAACCAAGCCCAAATCTATGACCTTAACACCACTCTCCAAGCCCAAAGCCAAATCCCCCAAGAAAATCAAATACAAACACAAAATTGATCCCTCCATGAAACCCAAATCCAATCCCAAACCCAAACACAATACTAGGCTAGCCCTGTGATCTTAACCTACCTTTTTAAGCCTAAAGTAATCAAATAAAGCCCAAACTCATGACTCTATCCAAAACCAAGCCCATGCCCACCCATTTGCCTCGGTTACTAATCCTGCAGTTATTATCAACTCTAACGTTGTCTCACAACCTCTTATGTCATTTGTTAATGCTCTTTCTGGCCCTCAAATCTCTTCAATTTCGGTGAAGCCAGTTTCATTATTTGGAGGTGAATCGATTGTTCATTGTTTTGCAGCAAAAACCCAAATCATGGCTGAGCCTTTCAAATTATCGCTTCTTGGTAAGTTTTCATTTGGCCATCCATCTATGGATTTGATTCAAAAAAATTTTGTTTCTTTGGGTTTGAATCGTTGTGCACAGATTTATTTACTAGATAATCGACATTTTTTGATCAAGCTTCATTTTGAAGAAAATTACTCATGTATTTGGAGTAGGCAGACTTGCTATAGCAAGTGCATGTGCATTTTCAAGTGATCTATTTCTTTTTGGTGCTTCGAAGAATATCATGTTGCTCATGTCTGGGTTTCTTTGCCTTATTTACTAGTGCATTATATTCACTACAAAGATGCCTTATTTTCTATTGTTAATGCCATTGGTAAGCCTTTGTTGGTTGACCATGCTACTGCAAGTGTTAATAGGCCCTCAATTGCTAGAGTTTTGATTGAGTATGATATTTCGCGACCATTGTTATCTAGATTGTGGATTGGTGAGGGTGATGATGGTTTTTTGAAGGATGTCATTTTTTAGCGTGTTCCTTTGTATTGTGCTTTCTGTAAACATCTTGGGAACTTTACTAAAGCTTGTTTTGTTACTAATCCTAGGCTCCGAAAGCCCTAGCAATGGGTTGTCTAGGTGCAGTTATAAATGTAAAACGTCTATGTTTGCAGTTACTATACACCCAAGGGTGAATTGTGAGAAGGTTCAGCCTTTGAGGCCTGGTGGTAGTGATGGTGTAGATGCTCGACCACTTATTTCTTAGGAAACTGTGGAAGATGGGTTTGATCTAGTTCCCAAGTAGAGAGCAAATGCTACTACTTTGAGAGATAATATTGGATGCACCGAGGTAGCAAACTCTTTGTCTTCTATTTAAGATGATTTGGGTGTTTGCTGTGCAAATTCCATTGAAGTCGCAAGTGCATGAATCTATTATAGAATAGATTAATGGTGACAAGTGTCGATCCCACGAGGAGGTGGATTTTAATTATGCGTAGAATTAATTTTTTAAATGAGTGGTTGGATTTGTGGTGAAAGTGACTTAGATTATCCTAAAATAAAAAATGGCGGGAATGCATTAAAGCGAAATCTATTGAAATAGAGATCTTGGGTATCTGGATTTATATCAACATGCATCATGGGCTAAATATTCCTTATTATTGCCAATTAAATCATGAGGGGGGTTTCCAATCCTTATCAACCGCACTTTAATCAATATGGTGCTAAGGGCTTATCGTTCTAAATAATAATAATCTTCTACTATGGAGCCAGTTAAATTAGTATGGTATATAGACAAGATTATTATTATTTGTTGACGAAAAGTTAAAACATCCACAATAATTAGAGGGAAAGAGAAAGTAAATTTACCAAATAAAGCCCATGGCACATGTTGAGACTTCACCTTCAACCCAAGTTTGAAAGAAAATTAGCTACTTATAATTGAACTAAGGGTAAAATGAGAATTTATTAAAATACGCAGAAAATACAAGATAGAGAAGGAATTACAGAAAATGAAACTCAAAAGTGAGTTCAGGGATGCCAAATTAGGGGGGAAGCTCCTTTTTTTATAAATACACTTAGTAAATCATGGCCATCGGATTAAAAATATTTTGGACACTCAGGATTGCGGCACGTCATCGATCCAAAGTACACGGTTTGATCACACTGTTTGAAGAGTGCCACGGTTTGACCATGCGATTTGAATAGTCACACTGTTTGGTTGTAAATAATCCTGTGTATATGCATGTACCGTACGCGCACTTTTTGGTCCACTAACATGCTGCCACATCACCGATGAACAGTATATAAGAATTTTAGTCCAATATGATCGTGACACCTCATCAGTCAATGTCATATCATCGGTCAATACCATATCATCATTTCATATATGTGAATAGTAACATGGACAGTATCGTGCATGTGAACAGTGCCTTTTTTTTCCTTTTATGCTCCCCTTCTAAGGTTTTCGACTGTCCTGAGTTCAAAAGTGATTTCTGTTTTGTTATCTGATCTCTTGTTCATTTTGAAATGACCATGACGCCCCTAAAATATATAAAGTACTTAATTAAAATAAACACACATAGTTAAATCACAAGGGGTTTAAATACATTAAAGTGAGGGTGTTAGTAAGACTTGAAATGTAAAATGACAATTTTCTCCTTTATAAGTATACACTTTCTAACACTCAACAGTGTTCAGAGAGCTTCGACTGGTACTACATTTTTCCGAGCTATAGTGGAGGATATTTGATCCATGGCTGTGGGATTTAATTCTCATTCTATAGATCTCCATTTTCAATTGGATGAAGAGTTTAGCTTTGATGGAAATTCCGTTGCTAATTATTTTTTGGAGACTAACCTTGAGGGTTCTAGAGGGCGTGATCTTGATCTCGACTTTAGTGTTGCTAACCTACATTCCTCTAGTTCGACGAAAGGTTTCACATTAATTACTGGTCGCAAGTATCGTAGGTGATTATCTGGGCGTTTACATTAATTAATTATCTTTATCATCTTATTTATTCTCATAATATTTTGCTATTTTTTTCATTTATTGTTTTTATTTGTTCCATTGCTTAGACGTTTTGATCTATATCATCCTCTATATGTATTTCTTTTCATTCAATAATCTACAAGTAAGTAGAGATGGCAATTTTTCCCGTTGGGACGGGATCCTGCGGGATCCCGTCCCGTTTAGGATGGGATTGGGACATATTTTTTCATCCCAAATTGAAATGGGATGGGATAAGGATAAAAATAAATCCCATTTTTATTTATGGGACGGGAGGAGGACCAATTATAAAATCCCGTCCTGTCCTGTATATCCCGTTAATATTATAATTTAAAATGAAAATGAAAAAATCACAAATAAAATTAATAATTTATAGCAATAATTACCCTTCAAAACTCAACCAATTTCCTAAATTAACACTAAACCCTAAGTGTTGACCGCCCAACGTCCCTTGCCTTCACCACAAAAAATTTTACTCCGCCACAAAATTCTAAAGCAGCCACCCACGCCTTGCCCACTGCGTCTCTATTAGCAATTCATCTACAAAATTCTCACTTTTCAGCCTCCACACAGTAAGTTAACATTCGTCTTTTTTTGTTTTTATTGTTCACGGTTTTGTACTCTTTCCATATAATTGATATTTGTTAAATATTATTATATTATATACAGCAATCTTGTTAAACTATTGAAGTTGTTATGTTATAATAATTATTATATTTGTTATATTGAGTTTTAAAATAAAGGTTCTTGTGGTCCCATATTATTATTATTTTTTTTATATGATTTGATGTTTGTAAAAGGTTAATTTATATTTAATTCATTTATTTGAGTTGTGGATTCACTGGATTGTTGTTTTCTTTTTGCTTGAAAGGATGGCTACTCCTCCAGTAGACAATGAGAGTTTAGATAATGATGATGTGCATGTTGTTGAAGAAAACGCCAAAGACAAAGATTTAACATCAAGATTAAGATCAGTGGTCTGGAAACATTTTGAAAGAAAGATAAAAAATGGAAAAATAAGAGCCTTTTGTAAGCATTGCAGTAAAGACTATGTTGGAGGTCCTAGATATGGAACAAGACACTTGAACGATCACATGAAAATATGCCCTCGGCGTAATCAAATTGAGATAACACATTATTCAAAGAAGTTAAAAACAGTTGAGGATGATCAGGGAAATGTGAAGGTAGAGACTTATTCTTTTGATCCTGATGTCACTAGGGGATTTATTGCACGTATGATCATTGTGCATGAATACCCATTAAGTTGCGTTGAGCATGAATGGTTTAGAAAAGTGTTGTCTTCTTTAAACCCAATGTGGAAAAACATATCTCGCAATACTATAAAAAGTGATATTATGGAGCTATATGAGATGGAAAAGGCTAATGTTGTGAGTTTAATAGAGAGTAATAGTAGTAAAGTTGCAATCACAACCGACATGTGGACTTGTAGCTCCCAAACAAAAGGGTACATGGCTATTACAGCACACTTTATTGATGATTCTTGGACTTTACGGAGTCAAATTTTGAGGTACTATGTTTAATTCTAATTAACATTGAAATATTTAGTGAATTATATTTATTTATTGAATATATTTGTAATTAATTGTATTTTTTCTATGTAGGTTTATTCATGTGCAAGCTCGACATACTTCTCAAGTACTTTGTGATGTACTATTGAGTTGCTTAATGGATCTTAATCTTGAGCGTAAGTTATCTGCATTAACTGTTGATAATTGCACTACTAATGATCGAATGATTCAACTTCTACTAGATAAGCTTGATAAAAATGATTTACTTATGGGTGGCAAGTTGTTTCATATGCGATGTACTGCTCACATTTTAAACTTGATTGTTAAAGAGGGGTTAAGTGTTATTAGTGAGGGTGTTGCTAAAATTCGTGCTAGTGTTGCATTTTGGACAGTTACCCCTCAAAGAAGGGAAAAATTTAAAGAGATTTCTCGTAGGTTGAATATTCCATGTAGTAAGGAGTTAGTTCTTGATTGCATCACTAGATGGAACTCTACTTATCTCATGATTTCTGTTGCCCTGGAGTATAAAAGTGTCTTTTATAGATTGCATCAATTGGAGGCACAATACAGGTGTTTGCCATGTGAAAGTGAATGGGAGTTAGCCCGTATATTGTCAAATAATTTGAAATCGTTTTATAATGTGACTGAGGTATTTTTGGAACTAAGTACCCCACATCCAATTTGTTTTTCATTCATATTTGTGAGATTAGATTATCATTAGGTAGTTGGCTTACATGTGAGCATGATGAAGTTAGACAAATGGCAATTAACATGATTGAAAAATTTGAAAAATATTGGAAAGATGTTAATGGGCTATTAACCGTGGCAACAGTGTTGGATCCTAGATATAAAATGAAATTGATTGAGTTCTATTTTCCATTGTTATATGGTGATGAATCAAATATTCATATTGAGAGAGTTCAGATACTTTTTAAGGAATTAATAAAGGAGTATGAATTTAAGGCCAAATTATCCATAAGCAATTCTAGTGCGGGTGCTTTTAGTTCTAGTATAGGAGAGTCCTCAGTCGTTATGTCCCATGTTGAGGAAGAACTTTCAGTTATGATGATTTTTTGAAAGCCAATATGGTTGAAAATCGTAAGACTGAGCTTGAGTCATATTTAGGTGAATACATCTTGATTACCAAGGACAAAAATTTTGATATTTTGGGGTGGTGGAAAATAAATGCAATACAATATCCTTTGTTATCTACTATTGCTAGGGATATACTAGCAATCCCAGTTTCAACAGTTGCTTCTGAGTCAGCTTTTAGCACGGGTGGTAGAGTAGTTAGCCCACATCGTAATAGACTACACTCACAAACAGTGGAGGCCTTGATGTGCACTCAAAGTTGGTTGAATGCTTACACAAGAGGTAATTTATTTTATTGTAATTTATGCATATTTTAAATCTTCAAACTTTTTTATTTTCTTTTCTAGTTTTAACTATTTTTTTTTGTTTTTTAAGACAATAGGCATACAACTTCCAGTGAAAATACTACATTTGCAGATGAAGAAAAAGTTGATACAGAGATTGAAGAGGTAACCGATTTTATTAATAATTTTGAACATTAATATTAATTATTATGTAATTATCAAAATATTAGTCTTACTCTAACCTCTCTTTATTAAATTCATGTAGGTGTATACAGAAATTTGAAAGTGCGGTCTTGAAAGTGTGGTTAGAGTATGAAGTTTTCTTGTCTAATGAAGTGGGAAATGGAATTGAAGTCAACTTTTGAAAGATTATGTTAATTTTTAACTTTTGCTTGAACTTTGGAACTTAGATTGATTTGGATTAGCTTCGAAGCTTTGAATTTTTTGTTTCTTTATTTGCTATATATTGATTTATGACGATCCTTAAAAGAAAAAATTAAAATTTATTTATTTACATTCGGGACTATTCGGGATAATGGGATGGGACGAGATATTTAATGGGACAGGATTGGGATAAATTTTTATCCCATAAAAAATAAAGGGACGGGAATGAGATTTTTTTTAATCCCAATTTAATATACGGGACAGGACTGGAATTGACAAATCCCGTCCCATCCCATCCCATTACCAACCCTACAAGTAAGGGAGCCGTACGTAACCCCCCACTATCAGGTGGTTTTAATTAAAAAAAAAGAGGTATCAAGGGCCCAACAGCATCACCCAATCAATATGTGCCACATAAATAAAGGCCTCCTAATAAAGGTTTCGGCAACTACACTGCCATGGGACAGTTATCCTAGATAGGCGTATAATACATTAATGGTGGTTTTAGAAATTTTATCGAGTAATTTTTATGCACTTTTTTTTTTTGTTAATCATTTGAATTTGAATCTTGAGGAATTTTATCCATCTCTCTACCTTTTAAAAAAATAAAAACAAATACATTAACAATGACTTTGAATGGGATAATAATATTTAAGACAAAACCTTTGGTACAAGAAATGGATCAATCCTCTATCACAAGTGTCGAATGTTCATATTTATGAACAGTAAAGATTGAATTATCAGTGTTTCATTGATATTTAGAGTAGCATTTACTTTATTGTCAACTAGAAATTCTAAATAAGTTTGAATCTAACCAAAATTTGAATGAATCTAAATATATAAATTTCAAAAATATGTTTGTTTTATATTGTCGCATAAAAATTAAAAATCTTAAGAATATGTTTTTTTCATATTTATCCTTGTAAATAATATTACCAAGGAAAGATAAGATTGTAGCAAGGTCAAATATTATGGTTTATTATGATAAGTTAAAAAATGTGAAGGAAAGTTATCCACGAAAAATGTAATGAATTGAATGACTAATAATTAGGTTAAAATATGAAACAAAATAATCTTAGTCATAGTATTTTATTAATGTAGTATGTTATTTGATTTTTGAGAATTAAGAAGAGAGGATCTAGATTCTTTAGACAAATTTTGCTTATATAAATTCATGTGACATGTTACATCATTGTCATATGTCACATATTATTTAATTTCTTTTATTTTGCTAAGATAAAGCATGCGATATGTGGCAGTTGTACGGCATTTATTTTCTATAGACCATTACTCTTTTCAATTTACTTACAAATGATTTTTTCTAAATAAATTATTTGTGGTATTGGTGGATAATGGTATAAAGATGAGGTGGAGTTGGACCCACCTAGAACTTTCTCGTACTGATAATATACTTTCTAGAAGCTACCGATAATTGAAAAGAATGACGAAACATATCTCAATTTTCACCAATTCAATGTTGATTGTGAATCAATATAAAAATTGATTGATTCAATTATTGCTAATGAATTAAAATTTTAAAATTATAATTGTATTATTTTATTTATTATGATTTAAATTTATGTTTAAATGTTGTGTTTCTACTTATAAAAATTAATAACAATGAAATTTATCATATTTGTAAAATGTTATCAAAATCATAATATGATAAAATGCAGCTCGGAAGATTTCATGCTTTCAATTGTAGATGTGGTAATGCTATAACAATTACAGAGAAGTGGGCATGGGTTTATTTCAATTTGTAATAACATAGGTTGAATTTATAATGCATAAGTTTCCACCATATAAACTGTTTCGAATTTTTGTAATAATTGCTTGCCAACTGGCCTTCATCATTTCACGCAACCATTGCGTGCTTGTTAATTAGTTGTTTGTTATATGGTGTTATTTTAATCAGTAATATTAATTTGTATTCCATGAGTGCGTTCATTTTGGTAGATGCTTGACAACTATGAGTTTGACATGTTTGGAATTTTCCAAAGGCTCTTAATTAAGAAAGGCATGCATGAGAACCGGGGCTGGCTGAATTGCTGATTGTCGATGTTTAAAGGTCTTTATTCTGCTTAATTGTATCCCAATCATATTAAAATACAATTTTCTTTTTATTATCTTAAAAACATTTTGAACTTTTAAAATTCTTCATTTTTCATTGAATAACTAAAACTCGTCCCTTAATAATGTGTACATCAACTAGTTTTTACATTTCAATATTCTTCATTTAATGTTTATATATAGAGAGAGAGAGAGAGACAGACACACACACACTTGTGTGTATATAAAATCTAATAAGTAATCACTTAAGTTTTTAAAGTAAAGAATAAACTAAAGATAAGAAAATTACAAATTTCAATACAGAGCATTTTATGCTGTAGTTATTGGAGTGTGTGTTTTTATTATCTTTTAGGATATCCCTTATTTTAATAACTTAAGCATATATATATACAGTAAAACCACTTTATAGTATAGAAATAACCCCATGTAGTCATAAAAAAATTCAAATCCTAAGTTAGGCTAACTATAAATAAGAATAAACCTCACATTTGAATAAGTTAAAAAAAAAATAGATTTCATCTTAAGTAACTTGCCTCCTGTTATGTAAATGTTATTGTACTTATAAGCGCATAAATCTATTGTAGTACAGATTTATAATGATGAGTGTTGATCTCAGGAGAAAATAGATTTAATCATATATGGGGTTAATATTCCAAGTTTGTATGTGAGTTGGTTGATATGATTTATTTATCTTATGGTGTAAAATGATGAGAATGAATTAAAGATGAAACAATACAAATGAAGCGCTTAAATCTCTTGATTCACACTCAACAATTCATTATGGGCTTAATATTTATTTTTAGTTCCAATTAATTTATGAGAGGAGTATTTCCACTCCTTATAGTTTTTATTCTGGTAAATATGGTATCAAACACTAATTGTATAGGGAAAATAATCTTTTGTTAATTGAGTGTTGTATACACATTGTGCTAGGTGATCATAATCTTACTATCGACAGTATGACAAGATTGTCCACTAAATAGCTTAGATTTATTCTCTGTTAACATTGAGTCAAGACGAACCACTAATAGTAGAGGGGACTTTTTCTCTAATAAATATAATATAAAGTGTTCATTGTGTCAAATAGTAATGATCTTGAACTAAGGAACCGGTATACCGTGTAAAATCTAGAAAATACTATTACTATCTATCAACCATGAGTCAAAACAATCTATTTAAATCAGAGAGAGGGTGAACAAACTTACCAAACTAAGCCCATAGATCATGGTGAGGCCTCACCTTCAATCCAAGCTTGAAACTAAATTATCTATTCATTTTGAATTAAGGGCAGAATCGTAAGTTTATAAAAATACATAAAAAATACAAGATACAGCAAGATTTAGATAAAATGAAGTTAAAATTTAGATTCAAAGTTGTTGAATTAGGAGGGAATCCCTTATTTATAGATACAATAAGTAAATTATGGGCATATAATGGAAGCAATTTAAATGCTCAAGATTTCACCACATGGCAAGCTCTGATTGGATGGAACACATCATTAGGGCAATCATTCAGTGTACGTGCATGTATCTTAGTGAATGCCACATTATCGGTCAATGCCACGTCAATTGGTCAATGCTATATCAGCTCGGCCCTACCACAATCTTGAAATTATAATTTTACCCTTTATGTCCTTCCTAAGATTTTCAGTTATTTCAAGGTAAAAAAAAAGGTATCTATTTTGTTGTCCGAATTCTTGTTAATCGCAAAATGACAAAATACCCTTACGATACATAAAATGCCTAAATTATAACAAAACACAAGCAATCAAAGGTTAAAAGAATTGAACGCATAAAAGTTGAAATGTTAGCGATCTTGGAGTGCAAAATAATGATTTTACCTGTATTTTTCAGCACTCAACACACTCCCCAACTAACTTATTGATAGTTCCTAGCAAATTAAGCAATAACATCTGATAAAATCCAAATTGATTTTTTTTTTGTTTATAAAAATTTTGTTTACTTTTTCAATCATATTAATGACAACAATCAAATAAAAATATAAGCATTATCTCCAGCTTTGAGAAGTCACTCTCACTCCCACATCGACTATTTACACAAATCAATCAGGTAAAATCATGCAAAATGATTAATTATCAAAGCTATATTGATCAAACTACTTTCAAGAATGACATGCCAAATCCTAAAATCTCACGGGTAAGAATGACACTATCAAAGAAAATAAACCCAACAAAAACAGTTGCTCTAAGGAATGGTATATTAAGAGAAAATAATAGAAAAATAGTCATTCACTCTCATCATGATGAAAGAACAATATTCATAACTTAGAAAATGATTGATCTCAAGTCAAACAAATTACTAATCAAACCAATAATAATTGTATTTTTTTATTATTCCATTCAAAAGAAAAAGATAGAGATCATGTTTATCATGTCAATGAAGGACAACATTTGTCCATGAGGTTCCTAAAAACGCAACTTTTGCGCAGTAAAATTAAAACAGATGGCGGAAGCTGTAGAAACCTCGGATCGACTTCATTCAAAATCTAAAATCAAGAGGAAAGATTGAAGTTTAATTACCTCACTTGCAGTTTCGAAAAAAACTTCGTGAAGTGGGAGAAAACGACTGAAAACAGCAAGCTCCGAACACTGTCCAGAAAAACAGCTCTGCACGAACAGCTTTTGTTTTGCCACGATCTGAGATCCTTTAAGCACCCCAATTGTGATGCCTCTAATCAGTCCACACTTAGAAATGTTCTAGGAGTTCAGAGGATTTGGAATCTCGAAATTTCATTAAGAAATGAGAGAGATAATGAAGGAACATGAATGCTAGCTCATGTTGATTCCTTCCACCAAATAAAGCCACCATTATCTCTAATAATGGCACCAAACATTATCATGTGCTAGACCCACCCAATTAGCCATTATTTATTGAAATTTATCTCATCACTTCAATAAACTATTTAATTAAATAAATAAATAGCTAATATTAATTAATTTCGGAATTAATCATTTAACCCCATTTTGATCACATCAAATGGTTAAATGTGGGCTTCTCTTGTGACATGTTCTAATGCTTTCTCTTAATCCATATTGGATCCAATAAAAGCCCATAATTCTAAACCCAAAATTGGTCTAGAAGTCCATAATCATATATGAACCCGAACATGTCCAAAATGGTCATTTTACGTGCTCGACATTCCATAATGTTTAATTGAGGATTTATGAAATTTATTTTGTTCCTTAAACTATTTATGGAACATCTAAATTTCTATCTTAAATCATATTTAAGATATATTTATAATTATATTCATTCTCAATGAATTATAATATAAATATTGATTTTCCTAAAATTAGGAAATCTAACTTCTCATTTTCTAGTAACTCCTTTTTCATTTCTATATTGTGTGTGACCTTTTAGGTTCTTAGTTATAAGGTAGTAGAACTATTTTAATGATAACTCTTTATTCATTAAATGATGCTAAACTCTTTAGTCATCAATTAGAACCTTTCTAATGACCTTAAGATGCATTGGTAATACGCTTTACCAATATTGATCATAAGGTTTCTACAAGTCATGAGTGACACTTAGCAGTATATCACGACTATCCAAATAACAAGAATTGTTGGATCTATAGAACCTATTCCATTGTATCTCTATGTCTTGGTCTCTTCATCATCCATGTCCAGAGAAAAGCACAGCTTATGGTTTATTATGTTAAGCAGTTGTGCTTTATCTCAAAATAAATATAAATGAACTTGGCATGAAAATATAATTTGAACTCCTTCAAATATATTTCACCTTGGCCAAAGATTTCTCATGCCAATTCATATTATCTCATAAGGACATCCTTTTCGTATATTACAAAGTGATGAATTCCATATTGGCCATCAACTTGTCTTCATACATAGCCAACCATGACAGCTATTGCTAGATCTCTTCCGTGATTAGGAATCAATTGTTATGCATTCACATATCAGAGATGTCTATGTATAAGATATCTGTTATGCCTCAGGTCTAAAGACCATTACTAAACATAGTGTCTGTTACAATGTATAATAAGTCATTAACACTCACGACCATATGGCTTACTATATTCGGTCAAGTTCAGTAAACTTGTTCTTTTAACAAGTACCTATGTGTTTGACTTGACATCTCATGTCAATGATATGAAACTCACCATCCATTTTAGTATCACATACCATAAGGAGTCATAACATATACTAGTGTTTATAGGAATTTATAATGTCCAATTATAAATCCACCACTAGGAACTATTTTAGAAGTATAGTACAAAGGATACACGTTTCATATTCTCGACATACTCGAGAATGTGTTCCTTAACTATTTTACTTCTTGGACTATATTCATTATATTAATATATGAATATTGATAACTTTGCCATTTAATAAATATCAAAATGCTATTCACATACAATCATTCCCTAAACAATTAAATCACCATTCGATTGGCCATTAGGGCATATTACTAACAGTCAAAAGTAATAAATTACTACATTATGAAAAATGGTTTCTCTCCAAGAAAAATTATGAGCTCAAAAACTCACTTGGAGCTTTCTATGACATGTACATTCCTTCAAATAACTCAATCAATTTCACTCATTAAATTTTTCAATTTACACTTGGAGCTTATTATGACATGTATAGTCCTTCAAATAACTCAATTAATTTCACTCATCAAAAATTTCAATTTATACTTGGAGCTTATTATGACATGTACATTCCTTCAAATAACTCAATCAATTTCACTCATCAAATTTCTCAATCTATACTTGTCACAAATATCAATCTACAAAATGGAAAACATGGTGTAACATAACTCAAAGCAAAGATAATATAAATACTAAAATTTAGAGTCATCATGTCATCTAATGTCAAAAGATCAATTAAAATGCCTTAAATTTTATAATTATTATATTTATATTTATATTTTTAAAACTAAACTTCAAGAGTAGGAAGATATGTTTCACGAGTAACTAAACTCCATATTAGGCTATCTTCAACTCAGAAATTTAGCAAAAGGTTAGTAACAATACAACAACACAACTATCAGTAATCGAAAACTATTAATTATTCATTTCCCCTAACTAGAATGAGATAGTATCCTCAATATCTGAAAGAAAACAAGTAAAGTTTAGAAGACATCACCTGAATACTACAATAAAAGAAAATATTTACAAATAAATGGTTAAATCTAATTTTTCACTTCTTACTACTGTTACTGCTACCATCATTAGTTGACCAATCCAACACAAAGGTATCCAGATATGGGTCTGGTCGATGGTCTTCTCATAAATGGCCAAATGGGCCTAAGTTGCAAATGTGATCAGTGGTTGTAGAGTTGTAAGATATTTTGGCAAGAAAATGAAGGCGTCAACATGATTTAACATTTCAATCATTCTTTCTTACATATTTAAGATGACTAGCTCTTCTACAAATATTGAGCCGGGAAAACATTTTGAAGGCTTTAAGGCTTTTGAGATTATATTGAACACTTGACTTCCTTTAGTGTAAGCAACTTATAAGACAAGTTTGGATAAGTCTCGGTCACCTCCTTCATATACTAGGTGTATTTTTTTCTCTGTTAGTACTCAACCAATATCTATAACTGTTTGAACAAACTTTTTTATTTTCCATAACGAAAACCAAAAAGCACACAAACTTTCTTCAATTATCTATTTGAAGTTTGTTGCTATTGAGACAATTCAAAAAAACAATTTGTAAGTGTTCAACAAAATTAACTCATATTTAAAGATCTTGGTGATAGGCCTAATGATACACAACTATAAATGAGGTGATGTGTTTGTCAATGACACGTGAAGTTTGTGGCTCAAAAGTCAAAAGTAAATTAAAAAAAGCAGTAAGAAAAGATAAAATCACACCATTAAAAGAAATAATGCAAATAATAGAAGTGCAGTAAAATAAAAATATATATACTAGAGTTGTGATTGTGGCTTATATCTGCTTCTAGTTTTACGTCCAGAAATGTCTTGAATAACCTCTATGGGTCGTCAATGAAAAGCCATGTAATTTTTATAAACTGGTAAATAGGGCCATTTATCGTCAGATTCTCAAGACCATATCATGCACGTTCTTTCTAGAATAATAGCCATAACAAGGAGATTGTTCTCTCATTTAAGCAATCCCTAATAAATTGAATATTATCTAAAATATTGTCAAACACCATTCACATATTTTGTAGTCCATCCGAGCACACTTATGACAAGAAGCTCCGAGTCGTCTAGTTTTTCATTTTCTTGAATTATTTCCTTTCTAGCAACCAAACTTGTAAGTAATAAATTTAGAAAGTAACTCCTTTGCCAATCGTACTTCGGCTTCAATTAACCAACATATGTCAATGAAAGACAACATTGGTCCATGAGGTTTCTGAAAACTCAACTTTTGCGCAGTAAAATAAAAATATATGGTGAAAGCTCTAGAAATCTCGAATGGACTTCATTCAAAAGCGAAAATCAAGAGGAAAGATTAAAGTTTAATTTACCTCATTTTTGTTTCATAAATGACTTCGTGAGGTAGTAGAAATGACTGAAAATTGCAAGGTACGAACACTACCTAAGAAATTGACCAGGGCACAAACAACTTCTGTTTTTGCACGATTTAAGATCCTTAAAGCACCGCAATTATGATTCCTCTAATCAGTCCACGCTTATAAATGTTCTAGGAGTTTATATGATTTGGAATCACCTAATTTTGTTCAAAAATGAGAGAGATAATTATGAAAATTGAGTGCTAATTCATAATCATTCATTCTACCAAACAAAGCCACAATTATCTTTTCAATAATGGCACCAAACATTATCATGAGCTAGACCCACCCACTACACTATTCTTTACTGGATGTGATCTTATCAATTCAATAATTTATTTAATCAAATTAATTTTGAATAAATAAATAACTAAATTAATTCATTTTTCTTTAATTAATTAAACCTATTTTGATCAAATCAAATGGTTAATAGTGGGCTTCTTTTGTGACACATTCTTATACTTTTTCCTAATCTGTATTAGGTCCAATAAAAGTCAAAAATTCTAAATCCAAAATTGGTCTAGAAGTCCATAATTATTTATGAATCGAAACATGTCCAATATGGTCATTTTATGTGCTCGACTTTATACTTAATGTTTAATTGAGGATTTATGAAATTTATTTTGTTTCTTAAACTATTTATAGAACATCAAGATTTCTATCTCAAATCACATTTAAGACATATATATATATTCATTCTTAATGAATTATAATTATAAGTATTGATTTTCCTAAAATTAGGAAATTTAACTTCTTATTTTCTAGTAACTCCTTTTTTATTTCTATTAAGTGTGTAACCTTTTAGGTTCTTTGTCCTTTTAGGTTCTTCATTATAAGGTAGTAAAACTATTTTAGTAATAACTGTTTATTCATTAAATGATGCTAAACTCTATGGTCATCAAATAGAACTTTTCTAATGACTTTAAGATGCATTGCTAATACGCGTTACCAATAATGATCTTTAGGTTTCTATAAGTCATGAGTGACACCTAACAATATTTCACAACCATCCAAATAACAAGAATTGTTGGATCTACAGAACCTATTCCATTGTTTCTCTATGTCCTGGTCTCTTCATTATCCATGTCCAGAAAAAAGCTTGGCTTATGGTTTAGTGTGTCAAGCATTTATATTTTACCTCAAAAATAGATCTAAATGAACTTGGCATGAAAAATATACTTTGAACTCCTTCAAATATATTTCACATTGGCTAAGGATATCTCATGCCAATTCATATTATCTATCCGGGACATCCTTTTTGTTTATCACAAAATGATCAATTCCAGAATGGCCATACACTTGTCTCCATACATGGCCAATCATGACAGCTATTGATAGATCTCTTCCTTGATTAGGAATCAATCCTTATGCTTTCACATATTAGAGATGTCTATGTACAAGACATTTGTGATGCCTCAAGTCTAAAGACCATTACTAAACACAATGTCTATCATAATGTATAATAAGCCATTAACACTGAAAAGAACATGGTTTATTATTATTTGGTCAAGTTCAGTAAACTTGTTCTTGTAACAAGTACTTATGTGCTTGACTTGACATCTCATATCAATAATATGAAACTCACCATCTATTTTCAATCACATACCATAAGGAGTCATAACACATACTAGTGTGTATAGAAATTTTTGACGTCCAATCATAAATCCACAACTAGGAACTATTTTACAAGTATAGTACAAAGAATACATGTTTCATATTATTGACAAATTCGAGAATGTATTCCTTAACTATTTTATTTCTTGGACTATATTCATTAAGTTAATTTATGAATATTGATAACTTTACCGTTTTATAAATATAAAAAGCTAATCAAATACAATAATACCTTAAAAGTAAACGTCATTCAATTGGCCCTTAGGGCATATCACTAACAGTGAACAGGGATATTATTTCTCATAAGCAGTCCCAAGCATTCGAACTGAACTTTACAGATGGTGAGGAGTGCATTTTGAGGGAAAGAAGGAAATCACTTGTGAAGCTTTGCAAGAATTACATTCATATCTATGGAGAATGCCAGTTCTTATAGGAAATTGATAGAACCAACTTTACTAGTCACGAAGTATCGTTATCCGCCACTTAATTGGGTGACAAATGATAACGTACGAAACAAAAGAATCAATCTAGGAAAAATAAGACACACATGAATGCAAACAATAAAATAAAAACACACAAAGTAAAAAGTGGAATGTTAACTCACCATTATCCTTTTATTGAATTTATCTCGAATTCCAATTGGATATCATAGATACCACTCTCTATTTCCCTGAGTTATCTTTCTACGCTGGTGGTCTTCGATCCCAAACAAGATATAATTTACAAACTTGAAGCAAGCTGCTTAGGTGACGCTTCACATGTAGAAGTAGATTAAGGCGGTTTAAGAGGATCCGTTTCATTGAGGTGCTCACGATGTATTGTACCAGTGATGAGACAAATGTAGTATAATAGAAAATAAATAGCAATTCTTTTTTCCAATTCTTTTTTACATTATCCACCGTCCACCCGTTTTTCCAACTTTTTTAAAAATACACAATTTTGTTTTTGCTGGAATCCACATGAAGTCAGGGGCAGAACTAGCATAGGACCAAGTGGGGCACATGCCCCAGCTGGCTTTCAAATTTTTTTTTATGGTTCTCTTAAAAAAATATATTTTATTTATTATTTATCAAATGTCCCACTTAAATTGTAAAACTTTGAAAATGCCCACATAATTTTAAAAACATTTCATGTTTCCCCCAACTTAAATGTCTAATTCTAAATAATTTGATTAACTATTATAATTTCAAAAAAATCAATAAAGACAAATGAGAGAGAACCTTTATTAAATGAAATTCATTAAAAAATTAATTAAAATAAGTGAAGTCTTAGCTTTCTGCTTTCTCTCGTCTCTTCCATAGTTCCATGGAATAAATTGTGGTTGGTGACTGGGTGGACTCCTTTTTCATCTCTTCCATGTAATAAATTGTGGTGGGTGGACTCCATAGCATAGAATATTAGGCGATTTGCAGACTTGCAGTACTCCCTGGTCGTCACCATGTGCGTGATTTCTTCTCACTTTTCTTCACTTGTATTCTATGGTTTGATATTTTAAAATTGTAAGTTTTTTAATTCTAATTTTTTTATCTCATTATTTTTTCCATTTTAAAATTGCTAATTTTCTTATATACTCATGTTTGGTTTTTGTGTTGCCATATATGAATATTTTTGTCATTATTAAAAGATTGAAGGACAAATTAAGTTATTAAGATTAGTGTCTATACACAAAATTTTTAATGAAGACTCTTAATATTTTATCTAGTCCTATAACTGTAATTTGCAAGTATATAATTTTTATTTATGTTCAAATTTTTCTTTGAACAATAAATATCATACTTATTCAATAAATATATTTCTTTGAACAGCCATGGATAAATATTTAAGGAAGAATTCTGCAATTGTAACCTCATCAGGAAAAATGAGTTTTAATTCAAAAAAAAAAGTTAGTCTTAATTTGCATGATCTTCCAAGGGATCCCGGTTTACGAATGGCAATTTCAAAGTTGGATACGAATATTCAAGATGAAGTTTAGAGAGCATACTTGCAAATGGGTCCTATTCAACCTCAAAGCCATGATTTTCCTATTAGGTTGTTAGGAGAAAAATCACAATGATTTGTTCGGAGTTAGTTTGATAATTATCCTGATCGGTTAGAATATAGCATAGTAAAGGATGCAGCTTTTTGTCTTTATTGTTATGTTTTCAGAAAAAAAAGTGATAGTCAATGGGGTGGTCCATGCTTTATTGGTGAAAGGTTTAGAAATTGAAAGAAAAAATAAATGTTGACACAATATATTGGTGGTGTAAATTTTAAAAATTTATTATCAATTTATTTTATATTGCAACTTTATGTGTTGTAATATAAATTTTCAAAATTATACTACACTTTTAGTGTGCCCCAGATCAACTAAATTTCTAGCTACGTCCCTGCATGAAGTTACATTTCTTTTCACTTTTCCACTTTCATTTGGAATCCGTTAAGGAAATTAACGGAATATTGTTTAAATGACTTTTTTACCCTCAAATGTAAAAGATAATCTATCCATCGACTACTTGTTTTTTTTGTATTTTTTTTAGAAATACACAATTATTAATTTTTTTTTGCTGACCTCCACTCGAAGTTGTATTGTTTTACACCTATCCACCACTATGTCGTTGTGAAATGACGATTTTACCCTTATGATGTTAGCAAAGTTATAACAGTCTCCAAACGGAATGGAAAAGTGAAAAGAAATGTAATTCAAATGGATTCCAATAAAAAAAAGAATTATGTATTTTTTTAAAAACAGTGAAAAATGGGTGAACAGTAGATAATTTCCCAATAAATAATTTCAATCAGCAAAGGAATAAAACAAAATGACAAAAAGTTAATTCGCCCAAAGAAAACACTCAATCAAGTTGTGATAGGTCACTCAAACTTATTTCAGTGTCTTCTTCATATAGTTGATACTTTAGATATGACTTTAATCTTTACCAGTTAACTTTGAAAATGACATCATTCTTTGTATTTTTAATTTTAACGGCTCCATGTAGAAAAATAATGTGAACAATAAATAGACCAGACTATCGAGAGCGTAATTTACATGGGAATATATATATATAAGCGAGAATTGAATAAAAGAGCTTTTTAACTTAGTTTTAAAATTTTCTCATAATTTACTTGTCATAAAAGACTTTCATTCGCTGCTTGTCAATCTTGGCATTTTCATATGCATCATTGTAAACTTCCTTAAGTTCTACCAACTGTAATCTTCTTTTTTATCCAACCTATTGCATGTCAAAGTTGAATTTCTTGATGGCTCAGTGTGTACGATGCTAGAGTTTTATGGAGAGGTGACAAGCTTTCCTATACACTAGCCTATAAGGTGACATCCTAATAGGTGTCTTAAAGGTCGTTCAATATGCCTAAAATATATCATCAAGTCTCAATTACTAATCTTTTCTTTTTGGTCTCATTGTCTTTTTTAATATGTGGCTTATTTCCCTATTGGAGATCTTTACTTAGCCACTTGTTTAAGAATAGTATGGGGTAGCCATTTTGTATATGATAGAGAATTTTGTCAAAAGAGCTCTGAATAATTTGTTGTAAAAGTGGGTACCACTATCACTGATATCACCGGAGGGAATCCAAAACGTGAAATAATGTTGCTTTTCAAATATCCCATCACCACCTTTTGATCATTGGTTCTGCACAAAATTACTTTTACCTGTTTAGATATGTAATCAACAGCAATCAATAAGTATTAACTGCTGAAAGAAAAAGAAAAGGGTCTCATAAAATCGATGCCCTACACATCAAGAATCCCAACCACTAGAATAGAGTTTAACGACATCATGTTCTTTCATGTAATGTTTTTTATATGCTAACACCTATTACAGAAAGAAAAAAAAGTGTAAGCATATCGAAATAAAATTAACCAATAGAAAATATATTGTAAAACTTTCGCATCTATCTAAAATGGCCTCCACAAGCTTGTTCGTGGTAGAATGAAAGAATGTTTTGAAATTTACTTTATAGGATGCATCATCTGACAATTTGATCGACGTAATACTTGGACAGATAAGGATCATCACAAAAGAAAATTCTTTATTTCCACAAAAAATTTGGTTTTTTCTTACTTAGTCCTACTTAGTCTAATGCTCTAGAAGTTGACTTGTGATAAGATAATTAACTATATCAACAAACCATGGCGATACTTCACATATTCATTAATTGTTCATCTAGAAATGATTCGTTCAACAGTTATAGTTCTAGATTTTTATCAAAATTAAGATGAGATAGATGATTTTACACCATATGTTTTGTGATTTTCTTATAGTTGAACTCAAAATAGAATTCCTACAAAAGTAACACCCAACGAATTAGTTTGGCCTTCGCATCTTTCTTTGCAAGAAGATATTTCAAAATAGAATGATCTATAAACACAATTATTTTACATCATACGAAGTAAGATCGAAAATTTTCTAATAGTATTTATTTTTGAGTAGTTGAGTAATCCAACTAGTCATTTAATGTCATACTAGCGTAGTAAATGACATGGGGAATACAATTAACTCATTATCTTAAAGTGCTCCTATTGCATAAATAGATGTAGCACACATGAGCTCAAAAAGTAAGTTTCAGTTTGGGGGCCAAATAATGAGTGATGAGGTCAATAACCGCTTTAATTTTTTAAATGCCTTAAGATTTGAGTCATGAAAGACAAAAGGTACTTCATTAGCAAGTAGATTGCATAAAAGTCTAGAAATTTCACTAAAATATTTAACGAAACATATATAAAAACCAACATGCCTAAGGAAATATCTTACTTGTTTGACTATTCTAGGTGGAGGAAGATTGGAAATAAGATCAACCTTGGCTTTGTCAATGTTAATACATTTGCTCAATACGTTTTTTACCATAAAATAGTACTTCTCTCTATTCAAAATCAAATTCTTCTATATAAATCTCTATAGAAGTAGCATTAGATGATACAAACACTGATCAAATGAATCATCGAAAATAGAAAAGTCATTCATAAAGAGCTCAAGAAAACGTTCAACCATATAAGATAAAATACGGACTATACATAGTTAAAATCTGGCATGTGCATTGCATAATCCAAATGACATTTTTCTATATGCAAAAGTGCCAAAAAGACAAGTGAAAGTGGTTTTCTCTTGGCCTTTTGAGTAGGGATGGCAAATATCTAATTATGAATGGATATTATCCATCCAAGCACAAATCCATAATTATCCATAATGGATATATCCATATCCATATCCATTATTTAATATTGGACATGGATATGGATTTTATCCATAAAGCTATGGAGATCCATGGATATTTTATTTTTATTATATAAAAATAAAATATAAAATAGTTAAAATTTTAATATTAAATTTGGCTATTAATTTATTTATATTAATATATATAAATAATAAAATAAAATGGCAGTCCGGTGGCCGGTGGCGGCGGTCCTGCAACCTTCCGGCGAAGCCGGTGGTGGTCCGGTGACTTTCCGGCGAAGTTCGGTGGTGGTCCGGTGACCTTCCGGTGAAGTCAACGGTGGTCCAGCGAACTTTCGGTGATGGTCCGGTGGTGCTTTGGTGACTTTCCGGTGAAGATCTATTTATAATATTAAATTAATAAAACAAAATAATAATTATTAATAGTATTAAATAAGTTAAAAAATTAAAGGATAATTGTGAAAACTTTAATTTTTAATATAAGAGGAATTTAAAATTTTCACTAGTTAATATAATATTTTTACAATTGTTTGTTTATTACATTTTTTACTTTTAATTTTATAAAATTAAAATTTTTTAAACTTGTGTTGGGTTAAATGGATATCCATTGGGTAAAAATAATTATTCATATCCATCCATATCCATCTAGATATAATTTTAAAATATCCATTTCAAGATCCAAAATTTTTTTGATGGATATTATCCGATCCAATTAGATGGATATTGTGGATATTTATTATGGAGCGCTCCAGTTTCCATCCCTGCTTTTGATGCTATAGGAATCTTGTTATATCTTGAGTAGCCATCTAAAAAGCAATAAAATTCATGCCCCATTAATCTATTAAGCATTTTATCAATAATGGTAAAGGAAAATGGTATTTTCATGAAAGAATTTAACTTCCTATAATCAATGCATATACACCACCCTTTAGTCACTCTAGTGGGTATTAATTCATTGTTGACATTGGTAACTACTGTTACCAATGATGTTTTAAGGATAACTTATAAAGAACTGGCCTATGAACTATCATAAAAGGGGTAAATGATATATGTATCTAATAGTTTAAAGACTTTAGTTTTAATAATTTCTTTCAAATTAGGATTTAGTCGACGTTGCATTTTCCTATTAGGCTTAGTTGTTTTTATCAAAATGTGTGAAGTACAATTTTCTCACTTAAATAAAGTAGATTTTATTTTAAGCAAACAAGCCCCTAAAGTTTATAATATTTAATTTTAAAGAATGATGACATAAGCAATGACATAAGAAATAATGACATAAGTGATGGTGTAAGAAGAAGTATGTAGAGAAAGTTCAGACTTCTTGAATTTAGTAAGTTCTTTATGAAAATTAATCTCAACCATTGATCAAAAGTTGTGGTGGAAAAATCCTAATCATCCATAAGCCTTAAGAAATTCTATAAATACCACCCCACCACCTCTCATTTTCAATGCAACCTAGAAATTTCATTCCCTTATATTCTAAGTCATAAAAACAAGAATAGAGGAATCCTTAACTTAGAAAGGTCTAGAAAAGTCAAGATCAAGAGATAAGTAACACTTCAACTGTAATATAAGGACAAAAATCTTTTCATACTTAAGTTCAGTTTTATATCTTTATATGGTCGGCTCTGTCGCCTAATCTATGACTTTATGGTTGGCTCTGTCACTTAATATGTAATGTTATAGTCAGCTCTGCTGTCTAATATGTGATACTTGTACTTAATTATATTATGGTCGGCTATGCCGCTTATACTAAAGACACTTGTTTTTAAATAATATTGTGTGCTGATTTTGTTATGCATCGAGGAATTTCAAATGTTATCAGTTGCATTGGATGCATGCATATCGTGGACTACATTATAAAGAAGACGTTTCAGAAAATAAATTTATGACAAATAGGTGGTTATACTATCAGGTGGCAAAGTTCTAAGAAGGGCAAGCCCTCAAAGCTAAGTTGAAAGAAATCTTTTGGGGATGACGATACATAATGCCCAAAAGATCAACTAATGAGGCCTAATGACATATTGTTTAAAGAGTAAAAGTGCCAGCCTTGTAGTGCAGCATACCTAGAGCCCAAATAAAGTTGTTTTGGATTTTATAATTTTATTTTAAGAGCTTAATATAGTCATCCATATGTATCACAATTTATACATCTATCAAAGTGTTATCTTACTGGGCATTAGCTCAGTAAGTCCTTACATTGTAGGTAACGATGAGTAGGGTAAGCTGGCGCCAAGTCCTAACCATGACGAAGTGCATATGGGCATAACAGACCTTGTGATTTTATAATGGGCTCAGCTTTGTTTCAATAAAAATAAATATCTTAGTTTTGTGTAAAATAAAGTTTTTATACTAAGGAGTTTTTGTATGACTCTTACATTTTATAAGAAAGTTTTGTTTGTTATAAACTTTTAGAATTCGTATTTATATTAAAAGTAACAGTGTTTTTAAGTATTTTTAAGTAAATAATATAGTGGAGTGTTACAAAATGAATGTAACGCATACAATCTATTGGGCTTATACCTTTTACGTCGACTATAGTCCATCCTGATATCTCTTTATGCTCTCTTCAAATACTTAACAACTTACTCTTTTGTTTGTCATCAAGAAAGGATGAAACGATTACTGATGAAGTATTTTCTTCTCTTAAGAATACATATTCCAAAGTGCCAAGTAATGATTTGAGCTTGAGCATTAGTGGTGATTCCAATGAAGGGTTAGGTTTCTTCCTCGATGGTACTAGTTGCTCATTTTTTTACTTCGATTTATTGGCATCCATTGATGATGATGAATTGAGTAGGACATAAATATTTTCAACTGAATTGTCAATATCAAAATCCAAAACAAAGTGAGTTAAACATGTTTATTGTTGAGTGTTAGAAAATGTATATTTATAAAGGAGAAAATCGTTATTTTACATTTCATGTCTTAGTAACAACTTTACTTTTATGTATTTAAGCTTTTTATAATTTAATTATGTGTGTTTTATTTTAATTAAGTATTTTATGTATTTTAGGGGCATCATGGTTATTTCACAATAAACGAGAGATCAGACGGCAAAACGAACATCACTTTTGAACTCAGGA
Source organism: Citrus glauca (assembly GCA_029633175.1). Lineage (NCBI taxonomy): Eukaryota > Viridiplantae > Streptophyta > Magnoliopsida > Sapindales > Rutaceae > Citrus > Citrus glauca. The sequence continues at coordinate 3,305,856 of JAQOOD010000006.1, read as the reverse complement.
CGGTCGAAAACCTTAGGAGGAGGATAAAAAGAAAAATAATACTATTCACATGTACGGTACTGTCTATGTTACTGTTCACGATACTATTCACATAGACGGATCGATGACGTGGCATTGACCAATAATGTGGCATTAACTGATGAGGTGTTACGATCCTGTTGGGCTAAAATTCTTATGCACTGTTGATTGGTGACGTGGCAGAATATTAGTAGACCAAAAATTGCGCGTACAGTAAATGCATTATACAGGATTTTTTCAACTAAACCGTGTTACTGTTCAAACTGTGTGGTCAAACAACGTGCTGTTGACTGATGACGTGGTGCAATCCTGAGCGTCCAAACTATTTTTAATCTGATGGCCACGATTTACTCAATGTATCTATAAAAAGAGGACCTCCCCCCTAATTTGATATCTCTGAATCAATTTTTGGGATCTATTTTCTATAATTCCTTCTCCATTTTGTATTTTTTACGTATTTTAATAAATTTTCATTTTGCCCCTCGTTCAATTATAAGTGGCTAATTTTCTTTTAAGCTTGGGTTGAAGGTGAAGTCTCAACATCTGTCATGGGCTTTATTTGGTAAATTTACTTTCTCTTCCCCTCTAATTTTTGTGGATGTTTTGACTTCTCGTCGACAAATAATACTAATCTTGTCTAGTACCGCCTTGGTTTCATCAGCCCCCTAGTACAAGGTTATTATTATTTGGCACGATAAGCCCTTAGCACCATATTGATTAGAGTGTGGTTCATGAGGTGTGGATTCCCCCCTCATGATTTAATTGGCATTAATAAGGATTATTTAGCCCATGATGCATGTTGATACAGATCCTAATACCCAAATACGTCATCTCAATAGATTTCTTTTCAATTTATTTTCGCCATTTCAATTCCAACTTTAGAATAATCCAAATCATTTTCACCACAAATCCAACCACCCATTTACAAAATTAATTTTACACACAATTAAAATCCACCTCCTCGTGGGATCAACGCTCGTCACCATTAGTTTATTCTACAATAGATTCGCGCGCGTGCAAGTTCAATAAAATTTACGCAACATTTATGAAAGGTCATCACTAAGATTAGAAGGAGTACGATTTACTAATTCTTTAATTAAATCCATATAAACAATTTCTTCATCTGGATCATAAGGTTGCTTGGCAATGTTAAGCATATTCAACTTTATAGTCATGTTGGCAAAGGACAATTCTATATTTTCAATCTTGCATTGAATATGGCAATCGATAGTTGTCAAGAAAGGTTGGCCTAATACGATAGGGATATGCTTTTTCGAATCCTACACTAGCTGAGTGTCAATTACAATAAATTCAATAGGAAAATAAAACTTGTCTACCTAAATGAGCATATCCTCCATAATACCGTAAGGTATTTTCATGGATCAATTTGCAAGCTGCAACACAAATGGAGTTATGTGTAATTTTTCTAGTCCAAGTTTCACAAACACTGTATAAGGAAAAATATTTACACTAGCTCCTCAATCCAACAAAGTATTCTCAAATATGTGGTTCTTAATACTACATAAGATAGTGAGGAAGCCTAAGTCTTTAAATTTTATAAGAACTTTGCGTTGGAGTATGAAACTAACTTTCTTTGTTAAAAAAGGCTTCTTTTGAATACGAATACTTCTCATTTTACTGTAAAGGTCTTTTAGAAATTTATCATACGAGGGCACTTATTTTATAACGTCAAGTAAATGAATGTTAACACATATCTGTTCAAAGATCTCTATAATCTCACTTATGGAACTTTCCTTCTTTGCATTAACTAACCTTTGGAGGAAAGATGTTTGGAACGTATTCTTGGGGTTGCTTTATTTTTTCTCCTTTGTTGATGAGTCTTCAAAGTCAAAGGATTTACTTGAGGTGTCTTTTTCACTGCCATCTCCACTTCGTTGTCAAATTTTTTACTTTTTTACAAAGCCATAATGGCATTAACCTCTTCATGCTGCTAAGAGGAATTGGTATTCATTTCATCTACTAATTTAAAACTGGGCACCGGCTTGGGAATTTGTCTTTTTCAATAATTATGGCTAAATTTTGAACTAAAGAGGCAAGTTGACTTATCATCTTCTCGACATTTGAGATCAATTGGGATTGTAAATTAATTCTAGCTCTCATCTTATTTCGCTGCTCATCAATGGTGCGATTTTATTGTTCTAACACCACGTGAGTCAAAGTTTTTAAAATTTAGAGCACCTCTTCCCATGATTTAAGTTATGTGTAGTTTTGAATCTAATTGTACTGTCTCAATGGTGCCTAAGAAATTTAAGGAGCTTAATGAACTGGTTGTATTGGTAGAGCTTAAATTACTGTTCCATTTATCTGAATATGAATCATGGTTAATTTGATTATAGGCATATGACTCTATTGATTTAACAGTCGTCAACAATACAACTTAGCAAGAAAGTCCATTAACTATTACCTTAACTTCTTTGATATCTGATTATGATTCGCCAATGTAAACTTCATTTGCTCCCTTGACTTTTCTCACTTTTTTAATGATCGGCTTCGCTTTTAGGGATTATCCACTTGTCGTTGGAAGAAATCCCAAATTTTTTATGTGCTTTTATGCATAGCTCACCTTAACATATTTATTTGAAAAAATTTTATATTTAAAAGTTTGGCAAACAGGATGAAAATAATTCAAATGATTGTATGGATCTCGTTTTCTAAGGCATAGCACACTAAGTTTTTAACTCAAAGAGCCTAGAAGCTATATTTGGTTATCTTATGCATGATTTGCTCAAATTAGTAATGAACTAAAGTAATCTTTAAATGGATTCTCGTGTGGTGCTTGTAGTTGTTGTTCTAAACACATTTCAATTGTATCTTCAATTTTAACCTTTGATGCAATATGGCTATGTGTGTGAAGTGTCATTTTTAGTCAAAGGTTTATAAGTTCTAGATCATGTGATTCTGACATTTGACCGTGCATTTAAAGAACAAGTAAAAATTAAAAAAAACTAATGAAAATAAAGAGAGAAAAGAAATTAGGAAACTGACCTTATCATACTGTTGCAGATTTATTATGAAAACACACCTAAAAATTGTACACAAAGTTATTTGCATAATATTTACAAAGAAAATTAACTCTAGAAATTAAAATGACTTACCTCGCCAGCAACAATGCAAAAAATTTATTGTGCAAAATTTATTGTACTTGCAAGTGCATAAATCTATTGTAGTACAAATTTATGGTAAAGAGCAACAATCCCAAGAGGAGGTAGATTTAATCATGTATATGGTTAATTTTCCAAGTTTGAATGTGAGTTGGATGGATTTGATTGATTTATCTTAAGATTTAAAATGGCAGGAAAGAATCAAAGATGAAACAATGCAAACGGAGCCCTTAAGTCTTTGGATTCACAGTCAACATTTCACCTTGGGTTTAATATTCTTTTTTAGTTCTCATTCTGGCAAATATGGTATCAAGCACTCAATGTACCGGGGGAAACAATCTTCTATTAAATGGGTGTCAAGTACACATTGTGCTAGGTGATAACAATCTTACTATTGACAATGTGCCAAGACTGTCTACTAAATAACTTAAATTTATTCTGTCAACACTAAGTCAAGATGAACCAATAATATTAGAGGGGAGTTTTTTCTCTAATAAATATAAAGTAAAGTGCTCACCATGCCAAACAATAATGATCTTTCACTAGGGAGCTAGTATACTGTGCAAACTTTAGACAAGACTATTACTATTTATCAGTGATAAATCAAAACAATCTAATTAAATCAGAGAGAGGGTGAATAAACTTATCAAATTAAGTCCATGAATCATATTGAGCCTTCACTATTAACCCAAACTTGGAACTAAATTTACTCACTTTGAACTGGAGTAAAATGGTAATTTTATAAAAAAAACCATGAAGAAAAATATAAGATACAACAAAATTTAGACTAAACGGAGCTCAAATTTGCATTCAGAGCTGTTGAATTACAAGGGATCCCTTATTTAGAAATACAATAAGTAAATCATGGTCATCGGATGAAAATAATTCGAACGCTTAAGATTGCGCCATATGGCAAGATTTGATTGGATGGAACACATCATCATGGCTGTCGTCAATAGTTAACACAAAAGTCAACTTTTTAGTTTAATAAAGTGTTGCCACGTTACTTGGTCAATGCCAAAATCTCAAAATTATAATTTTACCCTTTATACTCTTACTAAGGTTTTAAACTATTCTAAGCTCAAAAGTACCATCCGTTTCGCTGTACAAATTCTTATTAATTTTAAAATGACCAAAATACTCTTGAAATACAAAAGCACTCATATTATCACAAAAAAAACACAATAAAAATTTAAAAGATTAGAAAAGTTAGTGAGGCTTAGAGTGCAAAATGATAATTTACCCTACATAAATATGTATTCTCTAGCACTTAAAACCTCTATAGTAACAATTATTTATATATTACAAAAACATGGATATTACATTAAAGGATTATCATGGAATAAAATATTTTTCTAAAGTTGTTTGAGACAATTATTTATTTTTTAGTTTTGTTACCATATTTTTCAACTTGCGGGTATATAATAACTCGCTAGTAGAGACACTTTCTTGTTGAAACCAAAATATTTATAGCTTCTCAACGATGTTTAGAGCTTCATAAAATTAAGGAAATTTTACAAAAATAACCCAAAATTTTTTGTTATTTTCACAACTATCCCTCTAAACATTTTCCTATCAACATTAGCCAAAAATCCTACCAAGTGCTGAAAACACCCCTCCCATAACTCTTCCCTCTCCTTCCTCTCCTTCCTCTCCTTCCTCTCTCTCTCTCTCTCTCTCTCTCTCACCACTGAATTTTCTCCCAATGTGTTCACTCATCGCCGGCGAATTCCCGGAGTCCATTCTCAGCAACCATTACCAAAATTTCGGTCAAGAGCTTAAATTAAAGGTTAGGTCAAAAATCCTAGATTTCTATTTTCTATTCTTCTTCTATATTGAGGTTTTTGTGTTGTGTTGATGATGGTGAGTGAAGATCAAAGGGTTTGGGATGTTGATTGTATGGGTGAAGTTGTTGGTGTAGTACATGGGTGAAGAAGTATTGAGAAATGAACTAGGCAAGATATATGGCGAAATAAACCGGGACGAATTTCAAGCATGTGTAACTATTCTACTGTCGTAAAAGCCATCAAGTAAAAATTAATAAAACGGTAGTTGCGTCTGTTCAAGGACGACATATTTGGGCATTTCTTAAAGTATCGAAGTTTTCCGTTCAGTGGCGTAATTTTGAACAATATTTTGCTTAGACAAGTGGCCCATGGAGAATATAGGGGAGAGGATTAGTTATGACTGCAAATTGGTTAGTATTTGATACGCTTGTCAATTAGAGAATGATGTCTGGTTACTAGACTTTCCTATGATGTAGATGCCGCACTAACAAATAACAAAAAGGTGCATAGGCTACTGAATACATATTTTGATGGTTTATTTCGCAACCTCAATCTTAAGCAATTCAATGCATTATCTACCTCTTAGTGTGACAGGCACCTCTCGCACTAAAATTAGTGCTACGGGTGCATGTTGTACAAACACACAGTTTCAGTGCAACTCACTCTTGGTGCGACGAGCAATCTGTCACACCAAGATGCAATCGCACTAAAACTCTCACAAGTTGAGAAAATACCGCTTCCCACTTTGTGATGTGGATTAGTGTTGGATTGGTGTTAGATTTAGATAGATTATACTGTATTTGATCGGATTTCACTTTTACCATTTGCCGTCAGCATTTGCCGTTGTCGTTGATGATTCAAAAGTGCAAGGCTGCATTTGGTTTGATAAATAAGGAGAAGGAAAGTTATTTTTGGTTTGTAAACAAGGGTAATTTGAGGAGAAAAGCTTGTGTTTGGCTAATGTTAATAAGAAACATTTGGAGAGCTAATTGTGAAAATTACGAATGTTTTTGGATTATTTTTGTAAATTACATGCTTTATAAATTAATTATTAATATATTTACCTCTCTTTTACTTACACTAAGTCATAAGCTTTTATAATAGTGAAATTAGGTAATCCCAACAATATGACTACAATGAGATTTTATTATATATAGGAAAGTTTTTCAATACGAGATTAAAGTTTGGGATGGATTTACAACAGCGTCAAACGGCATCGTCAATTGACTTTGACAACATTATAAACTTATTTATGACACTGTAAATTCGTCTAAGGCTTAAATTCGAGAATTGAGAACGATTCTCTCTCTTTCTCTCTTGATATCTTCTCTAGTGAGAAGATCCTCATTTTGTTAAACTAAAGATGTCAACAATAGACAAAAAAAAATATAGTTTTTAATGTATTAAAATATGTGCTTTTTGTATTTTGATGGCATCCTCACTTTAATAAAGGATGTCATCGTTAGAGAAGGACAATATATATAGATATTGAAAAAATTTTAAATCTGAGAATAAAGTTCAAGGCGGAATTATGACATCATAAATTGACTTTAATAATGTTCTAAAGTCATTTACAACATCATAAATCTATCTCGGATTTTAATCCTAGATATTAATTTTAAACCCCAAAAACGACTTATGCATATTACTTTATAAATACATAAACATGGATTCCTTTTTCACTTATTTTTTCTTTCTTTTTAGATACAACTCCTTTTGATTAAATGTAAACTCAAATACTCAATTCTAACATATCATATGCCATTTGCATGTTCATATTATATGTCATTTAATTGAAGTTCAAGTGCAAAACCAACAAGATCAAGACTGTCGTTCAAGGACATTAGTAATACATGTGTTATACACATGATCGAAGCTAATAATGTAACTTGAAACAACATGGGCATTTAGTGTTTTGAACTTGCTAAATAAATCATGTATCGCTCATGATTGAGGTTGTTATAGTAATTGATTTTAACGAACTAGCTCGAGTAATAAACCCATAAATAGTTCTTGTAAAGTCTTATTCTAGTGTCACTTTAGGCAATTAAATTGAGAGAATAGTGAAGAGAAGAAAGCGAAACTAATAATTCTTTGTATTCTCTATAATCATCATTCAATCTTTGTAACTCTTGAAATAAATGAAGTGAAAACTTAGTTTGTGTTTTCTTCAGTGGATGTAGGCATCATCAATTAGTCACTTGTTTCTATTCTTTATCATTTTGTTTGTGTATGTGCTTCTTGCTTGGTTTATCATGTGTCTTGAGTTAAGGAATAGGTCTGGAGTAGATTTAATCTCAATTACAGGGATCAAATTCATAATAAATTGGTATCAGAGCCTTGTCCTTTATTTTCAAATTCAAGAATTAGCAACCAAGATAGATCTTAAGAATAGTAGTGAGCGAAATGATTTCAATATATGGAAGATCAAGATGGAGGCTTTGTTAATCACTTAAAGTCTAGAGGATGCCATTGAACCTGCCACCAAGAAAAAGGGAAAGCAAGTTTTTCTTTAAGAAATCCTGAGATTGATAAGAAGGAAAAAAGTACCATTATTCTTAGTCTAGGTGATTTTGTGATAAGAGAAATTGCTAAACAAAAAACTATTGTTGGGTTGTGAGCAAAACTAGAAAACCTATACATGAAAAAATCGCATGCAAATAGGCTCTATATCAAGAAGAAAATGTTTTCATTAAGGATGACTGAGGGATCATCACTTGATGAGCATATTGATTTTAATAAAGTCTGTGATACTCTGGATACAATTGATAAAGCTTTTAAGTAATAAGAGTAAAGCACTCTTGTGGATTAGCTCTACCTAAGTCATATAAACACTTTATTGAAGCCTTGTTAAATGGGAGACAAACTCTTTCTTTGGAAGAATTTAAGTCAGCTCTTGGGATAAAGAAATTGAAAGATAAGAAAAAGGTGATTGGCAATGAGTTCAGTGAGGGTTTAATGGCTAGAGGCAAATTTGAGAAAAAGGAAAACAAAGAAAAGAAACAAGGTAGATTTAAGTAAAAACAAAAGCACTTAAGTGATTTCAATGTCACAAGGAAGAGCACTTCAAAAGAGATTGTCTTGAGAGAAAATCTAAGATTAAGGATTCAAAGGATCAAATTGGAAATGCAGCCATAGCCACAAAAAAGTCAGTTTTAAGGCTATTAAAGTACTCATAGCCTCAAAAGAAATTATTTCAGGTCAATAGGTTCTTAACTTAAGATGTACTTTTATTTATGTCCAAATAAAAATTATTTTACTTCATATCAGCCATATGATAGTGGTATGGTTTTGATAGGAAATAACTCAATGTTTAAGGTAGTTGGAACAATTAGCCTTAAAAATTTTAATGTTGTGGTTAGAGATATAACATAAGTCAAATATGTTCTTGAATTAAAGAACCTAATCTCTATTGGCATGTTAGATCAAATAGAGTGTAAAATTAAAGTTGAGAAAGAAGTATTGAAGGTTATAAAAAGGTCAATAGTGATTGTGAAAGGCAATAAAATGCATGGTTTATATGTGTTGAATGGGCAAATAGCTATTCAAGAGACAAATAAAACTAATAATAGTTAAAACAGATCTGAATTGTGGCACTTGAGGCTGGGGCGTATGAATAAGAGAGGGTTAAAAGATCTTCAAAAATAGAGTGTTTGGAAATGACAAATTGGATTATTTGGGATTATGTGCAAACTATATTCTAGGCAAGGTTTCCAGGTTAAAGCTTGAAACTACAGTTCATACTACCAAAATTAAGCTTGGTTATTATGTACACATTTGACATCTCTGGGTCACTATAAGTATTTTCTGATCTTTATAAATGATTTTTAAAGAATGGTTTGGGTTTATATACTCAAAAGTAAAGATAAAGTTCTTGAAAAGTTCAAAAGATAGAAGGCTTTGGTTGAAAAAATAAAAAACTTGAAGGTGAAATATTAAGGATAGATAATAGCCTAGAATTTTGCAATAAATTGTTTGAAGGTTACTGTGAAAAGAATGGCATCTTGAAGTATAAAACTATGACATATACACCTTAGCAAAATGGTATAGTTGAGAGGATGAACAGAACAATAATGGAGAAAGTAAGATGCATGTTCATTCACTTAAAGTTACCAGGAACTCTTTGGGCAGAAGCTTTAAACACTTCTTGTTGTTTGGTAAATGGGAGTCCATCATTTACTATAAGTTGTAACACACTAATGGAGTTATGGTCAGAAGTGGTTGGCTATTCTAAGCTCAGAATCTTTACTACAAAGCACATCCACATGTGAAGCAATGAAAATTAAAAAGCAAGAGCTTTGAAATTTAGATTTTTAGGTTATCCTGATGTTGTTAAAGGCTATAGACTATGGTGTATTGACTTTAAACCACTATGACATATATTAACTATGACGTATATTAAGCAAGATAACCTTTAATGAAGAAGAAATGTTATATAAGACAAGAAGTTCTAAAACTAATGAGAATAAATGAGAAAGTATACATGCCAATATTTAATTTTATGTAGAGCTTGTTGAGTATAAGAAGGCTGAACCAGTTATTGAAGAATAATATAAAAATTTTGATGATGAATTTGATGTTGTGGAAAAGCCAGAATCAACTGAGAGTGAGGTGATACTAACCCATTAGTAACAAACAAAAAGAGAAGACCAATTTAGTCACCTAAGAGGTATGCAATTGTAGATTTGGTTACTTATATTTTGATAGCTGCTCATGAGATAAATGATGATGATCTAAAAACTTATCAAGAGGCAATCACAAGCAAGAATAAACTGGAATAGAAAAAGGCAATGGATAAAGAGATTAAATATGTAATAAAGAATGAAACTTAGAAGCTGATTGAAAAACCATAACAGAATAAGACTATAAGTTGAAAATGGATCTTTAAAGTAAAAAAAGGAATAACTGATGCTAAGCCAAGAAGATTCAAAGTTAGATTGGTAGCAAAGGGCTTTAAACAGAAAGAAGAAGTTGACTTTACTTAAGTTCTCTCTCCAGTAGTGAGGCATGTATCCATCAGAGTAATTCTTGCACTTGTTGCTAAAATTATATATCTTGAACGAATGGATGTTAAAATTATTTTTTTGCATTGTGAATGACAAAGAAAAGATTGTATTTAGTACATGACAAAGAAGATCATGTTTGTATACTTAGGAAGTCCTTCAATGGTTTGAAATAATCACCTAGATAATGGTACCTAATGTTTAATAGCTTCATGATTAAACATGCCTACAACAAATGCAATTATGATTGTTATGTATATTACAAAAGGATAAATGAAGGAACAATGATATATCTTCTATTATATTTAGATAACATGCTGATAACATGTCATGACAGAGGAGAAATTGATTGTTTGAAAGGCTTATTGAGCAGTGAGTGTAAATTGAAAGATCTTAGAGCTGCAAAGAAGATTTTTAGGATGGATAAAAAAATAAAGCTATGTTTCTGACCCAGCAAAACTACATCAAAAGGATTCTGCTTAGGCTTGAGATGTATGATTCCAAACCTATTTAAACACCATTGGCAAGTCACTTTAGATTGTCAATTGTTCAATGTCCTCAAACTGATAAAGACCAACAAAAAATGACTAAAATCCCATACTCAATTGCTGTTAGGAGCCATATGCATGCAATGGTGCTTACCAGACCTAAAATTTCACACGTTGCAAGTCCAGGGATTGATCACTAGAGAACTGTTAAATAGATTATGAAGTACCTGAAGGGCACTTTGGAGTATGGTTTGTTATATGGTGGGCCATTTGAAGAAGGTTTTGACTTTGGTTGACCATGTTGATTCTGATTTTACTGAGGATTTTGATAAAAGAAGTTATCTGGCAGGTAATTTGTTTATTATAGGAGGCTGCACTGTCAACTGGATAGTAACATTGCAAAGTGTAATTGCTTTATCAACTGCAGAAGCTAAATACACAGCACTTGCAAAAGCTTTCAAAGAGGTCATTTCGTTAAAGGGAATGGTTGCTGAATTGGGAAAGGCATAGTAACTATGCATTATGGCAGTTAAGAGTCCATACATCTCAGCAAAAGCCAGACATATGATGAAAGAACTAATCATATTAATGTAAATGTTCATTTTTTTAAGGCTTGAAGTGTCAAGGTGTACTATGAAGCTACTAAAAATCTGGTTGACCATGATCGTACCATTTTCTAAGTTTAGTCTCTGGATGACCTTAGCGAGAATTTACAAATTTTTTAGAAGCTTCAAATGTTGAGGAAGAAAGCATTGAGGAGTAACTATAGTATTGAGTTCAAAGTGGAGATTGCTGAAATGTGAACTCAAATATTCAATTTTGACATGTCATATGTCATTTTCATGTGAGCATAATATGTCGTTTAATTAAAGTTCAAGTGCAAAACCGACGAGATCGAGACTGTCATTCAAGAACATTAGTAATACATGTGTTATGCACATGATGAAAGCTGACAATGTAGCTTGAAATGATATGAACGTTTGGTGTTTTGAGCTTGCTAATTAAGTCATGTATCGTGCACATGATTAAGATTGTTACAAAAGTTGATTTTTGTGGGAAACCAACTTGAGTAACAAACCCAAAAACAGTTCTTCTAAAGTTAGATTCTAGTGTCACTTTCAGCCACTGAGTTGAGAGAATAATGAAGAGAAGAGAGAGAAAGAAATAATCCCTTGTATTCTTCGTAATCATCATTCATTCTCTGTAACCCTTGAAATCAAATAAGTGAAAACTCAGTGTTTATTTTCTTCAATGGATTTAGGTATCAACAATTTGTGTTGAACCACTTATATGATTTGCATTTTGTCTCTGATTTGTTTTTGTTCTTTATCATTATATTTGTGTGCATGCTTTTTTCTAGTTTATCTTGTATCTTGAGTTCAAGAACAGATCTTGGGGTAGATTTCATCTCAATTACAGGGATCTAGTTTATAATAGAACTTTTATTCTCCTTTTTCAAGTCACTCATTTTTTTTAACTTCATTTGATCATCATACACTTGTCTTACGAAGAAAGGTACAAGAGTAATAGGATTTTCATTACGTAAAATACAGTATTGATTCGTACAACTATCATGAATAACACGGTTATCAAACTGCTAGGGTCGCTATAAAAGAATATGCATCGCATGTATCGGCACCACAAAGACCATTATGCCTAAAAAATTTGTCAAATGCCACTTTCTTCCATGCATTAAATACATTACTAAAATTAGAATTACCAACATACCAAAAAAAATCATTAATGTATTCAAAACATAATATTTTTATATCTAAAGTGAAAAATAAGACGTATAAGTTGATTCCACCAAACAATAGCAGAGTATGTGATTTCAAAGACTACTAACTTTACCTTTTTCAATCTCGAATAGTTGTGACAATCAATTACCAATTCGACCTTATTCTCCCACTCTAAATAAAGTTGAAAATTTCAAAATTTCAAATAAATTGATGCTAGCCACATTAATAAAACTCCCTCAATCAATAATCTTGCTATATACCTTATTATTGACATGACTTCTAGTATGAAAGATGTTTCACATTCTATAGAATAATTTTGTGATGAGTACATCCTCATTTTGTTAAAATGAGGGTGCTACTAATAGACAAAAAATACAGTTTGCAATGTATTGAAATATGTATTTACTCTTTTGTATTTTATTGCATCATTAGTTGTCCTTATTAGAAAAGGTCTATATATAAATGTAAAGATGGGTGGGTTATCTTAACTTAAATTCTTGACTTAAATTTTGACACATATTAGTTTCGAGCAATTTGAGGGTAGATGAATAACCATTATTAACTACTAGTTTGACTTTAAATATCTACTATTGGATTACTTGAAATCAATGGCTCAAAATTTGTATCAACCTTTTATGGCAAAAATTTAAGTTACCCTATAACCACTCTAGTCATTAATTTCATATTAAGCCTGTGTTTGGATATAAGAAATGAGAAGAGATGAGATGAATGAAGAGGAGAGAAGGGAAAGAACATAAAAAAAAAAAAGAGTCAATCATATTTCAATTTTTGGTTTGACATAGAATTAATTTATTTTTCTTTTATTTTATTCCCCTCTTTTCCATTCCTTTTCTTCCCTCTCCTCTCTTCTCATTTCTTATATCCAAACATATTCATTCAAATCCACCGTATGGCCACTCTATAATTAATTTTATATTACATGTATTTATTCAAGCCTTTGTAATTATAAAGTGGGAAATTCAGTGGCTGATTACTTGACAAATGTTGGTTTATCTTGTGACGTGTATATTGGTAGGATAGTTTACCTCCTAATGCAAAATATTCTTAAGAGATTGTATAAAACTTTTTGGGGTTGCAAGAGTATTGATTTTCTTAGTTGCTACATACCTATTTTCTTTGTAACTTGATTTTTCCTTTTTCAATAGAATTTTGCATTTACATAGAAAAAAAAAAGTCCCTGTGATTAATTCCATATAGGCTTATATTAAAATTAGCCTACATTATAAAAGTTAAGAGACTTGTTACTTTCTTTATATAATTACAAGCATTATAACTTTTTTACTTCTTTTCAATTAAACATCTGAAAAACTTCTTCCTCAATTCAACGTCTGCAATTCCTAGCACCCACAAGGATCCAATTGTATGTTTGCAATGTGTGAGATTGCAACTTGTCACTAGATGAGTATATTTCACAAAAACCTATACAACACTTAAACAACTCTTGCCAAAAAGTCACTAAGCAAGCTTTGAGCTTCTCGGCTAGTAAGTTAAATTGCTTTACAGAAGAACTAGAGAGGAGTGAATAACTGGGCTAAAGAAAATGCATATTATTCACAAGAGGGTATATATAAGAGAGCTTTGATAACTAGCTTACAAGTTGCTTGAGTGGCTTGCTGCTCTTGTAGTAACTGGCAAGTGTCAAGCCCTATTTATAAGAAAGCTTACTTAGTTCTAAAATATTCTAAGTTTAGAGAGTTCTCATGGCTTGGAGAGAGCTCCCATATTTAGCAATGCCTAGAGTATTCTAGATAACTATATATATACAAGCTACATGCTATAATGCTCTAGCAAATCCACAAATGCCCTAGCTATGTACAAGTGTGGAAGGTGCCACAGATGGAACGTTCTAAAGACAAACCAAGTTAACACACCTTGTGTCATGCACCATTTGTTTATTAAGAGGCACACGTGGGTCATTGAATTAAAGCCAGCCAGCTGCTTGCTTCATAATTTCACATGCATGCTTCACCTATATGCTTCACTTGAATCACTTATCTGCTTCATTGAGTTTTTCACCTCCTTGCTTGGATTCATGGGCCAGTGGCTATATAAGTGAAGAATATTGTGAGCTGCTTCATTATATCAAATTGAGAGCAGAAACAAATAGAAGAAAGGAAAGGAAATCTAGAGAAATAAGCGGGAAAGGAAATCTAGAGGAAGAAGCCGAGACTGGAGAAAAGAGAAAAAGAAAGAAAAAAAAGAAACAGAAAATTAAGGAGTTGAGAATGGGAAAGAATTTGAAAGGTGGAATTAAGGGAAATATTACGGGAAATAGAATTGAACAGTTAAATCTTTATTTAGTGAGTTAGTGGATAATAGATTTTTGAAAATTAAGTAATTATGGTTTAATTTATATTGTACGTATAAGTTTTTATATCAGTTCTAATCGTTATTTTTGTAATCATGTATTTTAGAAGAAATCTGAGAATTTAGAAATCCATAAGAGCCCCAATGAACCTTGGAGTAAAACACAATTTGTGAGTGGATACTATTATTACTGTTATATATTCTATGAAACATTTATATTTGATAATATGATTTAATAGCATGTTATGATTACATGTACGCATCTTATATGTTTGATTGAGTTATGAGATATAATGGCCAGTCACTATAAGTGCACCCTTCGTTATAGGCTCTGAGCATGTATATTGAGAGTTAGGTTACTCTACGAGTGCAATGTAGTTAAATTCTACTGGGTATTGAGAGGTTTTTTTCCCCACTCTACTCGTGCGATGATGACCCTGACGAGTATTGAGAGTTATTTCCTATGGGTATTATTTGTTGCAATTTTGTCGTGTATGTATGATTTCCATGTTTGCTGATGCATTTCATACAATGCGGAGTTATGTCACATGATTATGTATATACCCAAGTACACTATTTTATATATGTATATAGACACACACACACTCACTAAAGTCGCAAGCTCGTTATTTTTCTATGTATTCCTTTTCTCCCAGGATTCTACAGGATTTCGTGCAGATCGGTTTTAGTCAATTAAGGTTGTGCCACTCGTATTACTGAATGACTTGCACTTTCTTCAAGTTTATGTTGCCTAAGTTTTTAAGTATATATTTGTAGTCTCAGTATGTATAGTGAGATATAAACTGTACAAGTTTTGAATACATTTTTTTTCGAATAAGGCACAAAGGTTGTTATGTATTTATAGTAGAGGCTATTTTTATATATTCATAATTAAATTTGTGCCATGAGTTTTAGTTATTAGATGACAGAAAATTTGGGGCATTCGACACAAACTGCTCTCATTATATCTTTAAAAAATATCTTTCATACATATATTTTTCAGTAATATATACTTGTTTATTTAAAATTTAAAAATCACGTAAAGGACAATTGTAATAATACATTAAAGTAGTTTCAATTCTTATATTTAATTTTTTTAAGTGAAGTTTTGAATTTGTTGTTGCATAGCAACAATTGTTATTATCATATTTTTACCATCGGTTAATTTTAGCATCTCATTGTTAGTTAGAGCAATCCTCTCTAAATAAAGTCTTTGGGTCTCAGATCATAAGAGATTTTTAATCCATAAGAGTAAAATATTAAAGGCTTTTCTTTTAAAAAAAATCTTTTTATTATTATTATTTGTTTCTATCTACTTAGTTGACATCACTTCTATTTATCTGTCACGTTCATGGGTTCAACCCTCTCCAAATGAATTATCTTGACCTCAGATGATAAGAGAATCTAATTCATGAAGGAAAAATATTGATTTTTTTTAAAACCATCAATTAGTCTACATCTTTCGTAATCTATCACTAATGTCTGTATGTTTACACATCTTTCTAAGATAACACACAAGTAAGCCCTAAATCTTATTTGCTCCAATTTTATAAATAGTAGGGAAAAGTTGACCTATAAGATTTGAAAAAATGATTATGTAAACTCTAAATTTTCATTAAAGCACACCAAAACCTCCTTCTAACTATAATATCATTTACCTCTATTAATTCAAAAAAATTGATACCAATATTTTATAATAAATAAAACTATATAATATTAAAATAAATCTAAAAATATACAATTTTTTAATAATTTCAGTTTAAAGAAATTATTATATGAAACTGAATTTTATAGTAAATAGAAAAGTAATATTAAAAAAAATACAAAAATTTAGTTTTTTAATATTATATAAAATAATTTTAATATTATTAATACATGAGACATATTTAACTAATTGTAAAATCTATTTAACTCGAAGATTTATTCAGAATTTTTATAATAAATAAAAATATATTATTAAAATAAATATAATAATTTACATTTTAAAAATTATTTTATGTATAAAAATATTCTAATATTATTAGTATACTAGAAAAATTAAACAATTTAATTATATTTGTATTTATTAAAAATATTAAAATCAATTTTTTAGTTACTATCTACAAAGGATATTATAGTCAAAATGAGATTTTCATATCCATTATTAAAAACTGAATTTACATGATTATTTTTTTCAAATCTTGAGTGTAAGTGTCTTTTCCCCTAACTAATATTATGGAAGAGTTTATCCTTCAAACTTTAATATTCATCTTCAGTCCATAAGCCTTATTAATTCATAATCAATCTTATAATGATATTACTGTATTGTTACTTTAAGCAACTCAAATGTAATACTTTTATCTGATTTATATTTGTTACTAATACAAATTGATTTTTTTTTTTTTATAATCATCATAATCATACAGTTTCCGTTAACATCAATATGATCTTGCCTGCCAACATTTTAACCAAACATACAGGACTAAATTTTCATTCTTCAGGAATTAAGAAACCTGCATCTACTTTAATATTATTACCCTCAGACAACCTTTTGGCTCTATAAGAGTGAACACCACAAAGACATAATCAAGCACTCTTGCTTTCCTATCTATTTTTACCTCATACACAGTGGGCTCATATAATTTACCACAAGTCTCCGTGCAAAATTCAAGAATGTTTCCAGAAAATAAATTGTGCCGACAAAAAATTTAAACAATTTCAAGTGCCCAAAACATCGACAACTCTTAGACAACAAAACCCCATGAATGTGAAATTATTAAAAACCACAAACTTCAAGACGAACATTTAAGAATATTGATTTTGTATTCAGAACAAAAGATTTTTTTTACATCGAATTACAAATATGTTTAAGACAACTTTTTGAACAGACACATTAAAAAGAAAAAGGGGGCTAAGTGTTCAGGAAAACCTGGTAAACATTTAGGGGAAGGGCCACTTAGGGGCTCTCTGCAACATTGTCTGCAATCTATCACCGACGATGCAAGCAACTAGTGAAACATCAAGGGTTAACTCCCTTTTACTTTTCATTCGTTCTTGAAATAATATCAGCAATGGCTTCTATCATCATCATTAGCACAACATGTACCAGTAGCCAGTAGTGAATGCCTACTCTGATTCAGATTGCTTTGTCTCACTAAGTTTCAAATGAAAACTATCTCTGGCTGACTGTAAACCCAAGGCATGAGCAAACAACCTCTTTGCAGCTCCCAACCGTTCCTCTTTCAAGTACTCCTTGTTGGAACTATTTGTACTTCTTCTGTTTCGAGATGTGCTGACACCATTAGAACTTTTTTCAGATGTTTCTTGGGGTGCAATTCTATCACTTTGTGATGATACAGTGGATTTTCCTTTTTTTTTATTGGATTTATCAAGTGAATTGACATTTTGTCCAGGCAGCAATGTGGTTTCTTGATAGGCTTCTAAACTTGTATTGGGTCCGGCTTTATCACTCTCTCGAATGTTAATTTCATTGGCCAGCTTCTCATTCGTTATTTCATCCCTAACAGCAGTATCTTGATCTCCGGACTTCATTTTTTGGCCTAATGCATGTGCAATCATTCTCTGAGCAACAATTGGAACACTTCGTGGCTTCTGCCTGACTGGTTCTGCCACTGTTCTTGCATCCATTGAAAAAATTCTTTCACGTGCAGCCAAATATGCTGCTTCTCTCTCTGCGAGTGAATGCTCAACAGAAGGAGATTGTATTTTTAACACTGAAACAAATACTCATGGTTAAATCTCTCAAGTTACCTGAATGCTATTCAGTATGCAGAACTGGAAGAAAGAGGAAGAACAAAGAAGGAAAAAAATAAAAAGTTACCGACAGAAAACCTGAAATCCCCACAATTTCACTACTTTACATGATAATCAATCAAAAGAAACCTAGTATGTTTCAAATAACAAATTAAACACTCTCAGTCATAATATATTTGTAATCCTCCTAAAAGTTGCATATATAACAAAATCACTGTTGTTTGCCACAACTCCATCTCCTAGTGAAAATTTTCAATTAAATAGATTTGGGATAGATAGAAAGTCATTTAGTTGACATAGCTGAAGAAAATATTTCCACAGTAAATAGAACATGTTAACAAAGAGTGTCTCGTATTGCTGCGCTCACTTGTGTTCCTCAAATGATCATGACTTGAATGTGACATGAATAAGACAGGGAAACTATCCTTTTCTTTAAATTTCCAAGCTTTTAATGAAGGGTTTAGCCCTCCATTTATAAGTCTGCATAACCACATTTTTTTCAGCACAAAGCAGATTCCATTTTTTTTTTTTTCAACACAGAACAGACCTCTCGTCAATGCTTTGACAGTCACAGGGCAAGCTTAACAATATTCTTTGCAGGCTTTAGTAATCGGCTCCAGAGGCTTGCGTCCTATGATCCTCAACACGCTACTTAAGGATGGACTTCACGAATTGTATTTGTGCAGCCGAAACCAGCTCGTTACTGAGGGGGTTAACCTTCTAGAGTGAGCTATGTAACAATGGTGATGGAGGGATTCAGCAATTATAGTTTACTGAATAGAAGCTACTCAAGGAAAACTCTTACAATAACAAAATTATTCTGTCAATCTTTCTAATAAATACAAAGTAAACAATATTAGCTACCAAATCAAGCCACGAACATGAACTGAAAAATCCGAACAGAGCATGTATTTTAATAAACAATTATATATTATATTCCTACACTCTCTTAAACCTAAATCAGGACAGTCAAAAATTTTTTGGAACATAATAGTTGTAACAAACAAAGACATTGTATTACATGCTTTTGAATTACCTAAGGGATGTTTCTTTGAGAAGAAAGCCGTCTCAATATTAGAGTTTAAGATTCAGAATCATTATTATTCGATCTTATGAGTTCTCACCCCTTTGCAATATCTCTAACAATCTCAGTGTATCCCTCACATCCTCGAAACAAATTTATACTATCAGTCTCATCCCAATTCAAAAATGAAATAAAATAAATAATTGCACATAATATTTGTTAGAAATAATGATGTTGCGTAGCATGCCCTTTAATCCTCCAAAGGAGACCTATATGGTACAAAGAAAAACTAAATTGGTAATATATCAAAAATAATCAAACTGGTGAATGGCCAATCGTGCCTAGTTCCAATTTTAGGATGAGTAGCTCTTAGCAAACATAGTGCTCTTCATAAGAGGGGAAGGAAATGTTCTACCTGGTGGAGCCTCTTTTCTGCTCAATATTTGGTACGATGTAGTTAGAGACTGAGGCTCTCCATATTGCCACAAGATATCACTAACAAGAATGGAAGGTCTGCCATAAAAAAATGATAGGTATGCATAAAGAAAAATTATAATTTTGTAGTGCAATTGATAAATGCTCAGATTGAAGAAAACCAAAACCACATTTTCATATTCCAACAATACCTTTAGTGCTATATCCGAAACATTAGATTCAAATTTAACTGGTATTGTTGCTGTTAAACAATTCTAAACATTTATCAACAAGTTTCTTTTTATAAAGCTATCAGCACCGAGAAGGTTTCTGTATTCTAAGCAAAGTAGCAACACAATGTTTCCAGTTTTAACATTCCACAGAACAATGACCATTTACTTACAAACACCAGGAAAGAATCAGAGAAATTTGATTATCCAAATTCGTCACCAAACAAATAAATAAGTAAATATAATTATTACAGCTCAAGATAAAACTAAAATAAAGATTGATAAATGGTTTTGAAAAGAGACAACAAAAGATGAGTTGTTTTTCTAGAGACAACCTACTGTTTTACCAAATAAGACGGCCATTTTCCAACTACCAATCAACTAGATGAAATGGATCAACAATCATCAGTGAAAGCCACCATCACGGAAGGGATTCATAAATCCTTCAGCCTTCAATAGGAAAGTCTTTACATAACATCACCACAATTGCACATAGGGAAAACCCACATCTCCAATACAAATCAATTTCAATCACAAGGGATCAGTCCAAACCGCCAGCAGGTCTACAAATACCTTCAAAGACACAATTGAAAGCATCTAAAGTACAAAGAGAAATGAACCAATATGCTTCCACAAAACTCAGCTAGCAACTGCATCCTTCTAACTCTAGTCCAACATCACTGGCTTTCAGTGAATCACCTTTATGCCTGTGGTCTCTTTTTCCATTTTTTTCCTTTTTTTCAGCTGCCATTTGCCTTAATCTGGACATTCAATCTCTAACATTCCGTTTGATATCCTTCAACTTCATAACAACCCTCAACGTCCTACCAATCTTTTCCCAACCCTTCCAGCAGAGTGATGTTTTGCTTCATTCTTCATGATTACCTGTTTTAAGCTCCTCCATTTAATGCCTAAGGACTTGACACTTTTCAAAACCAATAATATCTGCCATCCCAGCCCTCTATCTCCTCAGAAGGGCTGATTTCACAGTATTCTCCAAGCCAAGATCAAATTGAACCCATTGCCTCTACCACCATGCTGCTCATCAATCAAAAGTGAATAAGAATCAAGTGTAGCCACTGGATTGAAAATGGACTGGAACAACTAGTGTTCTGCCCCAAAACAAAGCATGTACTAACCCTGATTGTAGATCATTTAAACCATGGTGCTTTCAAATTCCAAGAATAGTTAAAAGATACTAGTTTTTGAAAACGTGCCATGACAATTCATGAATAGCCCATCCTTATATTACTAGAGCCAAACTTGTCTTCTGTCCTTATATCGACACTGTTTGATATGAATTAAGCAGAATATAAAATCCTCGCAAGAAACAAACTATTTCAAAATCTCAGGGAGAAAAGAAACAAGGGGAAGAGGTTGAAATATAGGCAATGACTGCCTATTGCCATCACCCAACGTTATGATTATAGGCCCTAGAAGCCCAACAAAGAAAGCACTCAAGAAATAGATTGGTCTAAAACATCAAATTCACTTGTTCCAATTGAAGGTTTGAAAAAATTCAAATTTAACACGGCCTGATAAAATACAATCGATCCAGCGCAATAGATCAGAACAAATAAAGGATTAATTCACCATCCATGGTATTATGTATCTCCAAAATCTAGCAACAAATAGAGGGAATAAGAATGGCCAACCTTAATTTCTCTATCAACATTTTTAAGTTTCCCAAACCAAGAGATTTTACTTCAACATGTGCTTTAATTGTATGCCGTTAAATATCTGCTATGCTTCTGAGAGTCAATTTGAAGATCCACAAGTCCCATTAACATGCATCTATTTTGTCCTTCACCACAGCTTGATCAACTAAATTAGCCCTATCAAGGAAACTCTTCAACCCTGACAAAAATGGTAAAGTGATAATTATCTGTCCCACATCTCTTCATCATGCAGAAACAATTTAGTTTTGATCCTAATAGGGGCATTAATCTTTTATAGAATAAACTTTATGTACATAAACCTGGTATAAATCTCACTGGAAGATACTATGACACTTTTGAAATTCAACTCTTAGAAAGGAAGATAACTTCTAGACATGTTACACGGAAATGAGGTCTTAAACTATCACCATGCAATGCATAACTCCACGAGAGTACGTGGATGTGAACTTTAAGTTTTCTCTGTATGATTCCCTTGGGTGAATCTAATTATCCATCACGTTGCTCCCACAGCGCCAATCCATGTCTGCCTCCTGATTCTCTATTCCAACATTTTCTCATGCAATCCAAATCCAATTTCTACCCATAAAAAGAGGTGATGCCTCTAAATACTATAAAGGACCCACAAGGTCAAGGGTAATCTATTGGAAGCGCCTCAATATTACTGCAGCAGATATTTTCACTTCTATAAATGATAACAACATAAGATTACTATGGCGGTATACAAAAAATGAGAACAGAAAATCAGAATTTCAAATAATGAAACAAATCCTCTAACATAACTAGGTAAGAAGTAAATACATCTCTTCTTTGTAACATAATATGAAATAATACTGGTTTTCATTTTTCTTTCTACACAAAGACATCACAAAAACCAAGAATAAACCACATGATGCTATATAAGCCAAAGTAGTAGCTCAATTTACAAGAAGAATACTCTTCTTACTTTCCAAAACTTGAAAGTCTATGGGATTGACAAATTGGAAATTCTTAGTAAAACTGAGCATCATATCATCTTCATCTTCTTCTAATGGAACCACCAGTAATTGAAAGAATCACGTGGCACTGTTTTAAATCAATTGAACCGATTCAGTTCTGTCATCTTCATATAGAAAAATTATTTTGATATTGAATCCTGATTGAACTGTAAAGTTACTAACTATATCCAAGCTCATGTATAATAGTTTATCATATCATTTCCCTCAAGTTGCCTTTTCACTAATTATTCTGGTAAACCTTTTCACTCATTATTCTGGAAAACTTGCACAAACTGCAATCATGGGAACTGCAAACCATCCTCTGATGCTCTATCAAGTCACACATGTAATAATTGCCACGTCTTAGCAACATGCTCCAAAATGATGCAGCAATCAGTATAACTAGAAGTCATACACAACCTTGTGTTGGTATACATATCATTATTTGCAGTTCAGCCCTCAATCAAAACAGAAAATAGTATGATGCACAGAGAAAACATATAAAAGTTGGGCATATGCAACTAATAAATACTAAGTAAGGGATTCATCTGTGTTGACATACATTGATGTCTCCGAACATCGTTCTAAAATCAAGTGCCGATCAACTCCTTCTCCAACAGATTCATGGGCAAATCTAGCAAAACAAAAAGAGAAATCACTACACAGTTAGGCTAAACGATAACATAAATATAATTTGATAGCAAAAAGGCATTACAAGAGAAATACCCGAATATATCAGCTAGTCGATGCAGGAGAAGGCGGTTGTAGGAGTCCATTGGTTCCAGTTCAAGTACCCCATCTGCACTGCAATGTAAATTGTTATTAGCAGCAAATCACTGTTATAACTAAATTATTAATTCCAAGAAAGTATAAGCAGCAGCTTTGTGAAGCATTTCTACCTGTTATCATTCTGAAGGAAGTTGACCAAGGCCTCTTCCATTGAGAGTACGAGATGCTTGCTTGGAAGGTTGTCTTTCACAAGGAAAGCTAACTCCTCCACCTGACAAGCTCATCATTACACATGCATTAACAAAAAAGAAAAGAACAATGGCTACTCTTTGAACAACTTTCAAGCAAAGTTAAATTATAAACAGTAAAAAACATGCCCTTAATTGGTTAAAAGTAATTTTCTCGTAGCATTTGGCTGGACATAGAAAATCGAATCACTTAATAAGGCTTTTTGAACTAAGTACCTAAAATTGAATGCCTATGTTGCAGGAGAAGGCAATAAGAGTTTCAAAAAATTTCAGACAGCACAAAAACTAACCATTGCGAATTGGGTCGTACTCATCTGTATCAATCAATCAATCAATCAAAGACTCTAATAAAATCCATGCAGCTACCAAACAGATCGAAGAGACAACCGCAAGAATATGGCGTATCCTCTATCTTTTGTTTTGTGTAAAGACTGACGAGAAGACTAAGAAGGATAAAATCACACGCGAGGAGGCTGGCTAAGTCACCAACCAATGACAGCTCTGTAATTTTTCCACGGTAAATTACAAAATTCATGCGAGCTTGAAGCTTCCTGTTTATATCAAATTTTACTTTTATGTCGACATCGAGATACCTTGAACGGTGTAGGTTAAAGAACATATTTTTTTAAATTTAATTAGATAAATAAATTTCTTAATTTATCATGTAAACTTTTTTATTTTTTAAAATATCATCATATTGACATTAATTATTGGCAAAATTATATTACCCTTGAAAGATTAGGGTGCATTTTTCCTTGAAGGATATCATGTATCAAATATTGAATAAAAGTATATAACATCAATCGCTAATGGTGTGTTTATTTCATTGAATGAGAAATGTAAATGAAAGAATGAGAATAAAACTCATGTTTATGCTGTAAAATATAATTTGGGAATGGGAATAAAATATATGGGTCCCATATGATTTGGGAATAAGAAATGAGAATCTAATTCCCATGAGGGTTGGGGTAAAAATGAGGAAATTGGAATGGAATATGTGTTTACTTTTATATCCCTCTAATTTTTTTTTATTTTTCAAATTACCCTCATTCAAATCACAATTAATTTTATTATTTTAAATGTCATTAATAATAATAATAATGAAATTTTATTATTTTTATTATTTTAGTTATTATTAATGTTTTTATCAATATTATCATTATTAACATTTATTTTTATTTTTATTAAATTTTATTAACTTTAATAATAATAATAATAATAAATGTTAATAATGATAATATTAATAACAATAATATTAACAATAATTAATAATAACTAAAATAATAAAGTTAATAAAATTTAATAATAATAATAATAATAATGTAATTTTCATTATCCCGATTATGTATAAATATTATTATAAAAATGATATTAATTAAAATAATAATACTAATAATAATAATAATAAATGTTAATAATGATAATCTTAATAAAAATAACATTAACAGTAATTAATAATAACTAAAATAATAAATTTAATAAAATATAATAATATTATTATTACTATTAATAAAAATAATAATAACAAAAATAATAAGTTAATAAAATTTAACAATATATTATTAATTATTGTTAATATTATTTTTAATAATAATAATAATAACAATAACAACAATAATGATAATATTGTTAATAATGATAAATTAATTATTTTATTAATTATTAATACTATGGATATTTTGATAAATTGATTTATATTCCCATTTATTTTGTCAAGTAAACACATCAATGACATTCCCACACATTTTCATTCTCATTTATTTTTGCCAAGTAAACATTAAAATCTCATTCTCATTCCCAGCCCATTCACATTCCACCTCATTCTCATTCTATGAAATAAACGCACCATAAAAAATAACTCCTGCACAGAACGTACGAGGTCATGAGTTGAAGTTCAAAGAAGAGATGACATGGTCTCCATAGTTTCCATTGAATTTTATTATGAAGATTAACTTTATAAAAATTGTATTGATGCTTCTCAAAACAAGATAGGATTGGTGGAGGCTATTCAAACAAGTACAAGGCAACTAAGTGGGATTCCCATTGCAATCGAAGTTATTTATTTTTAATTTATGTTATTTATTTTTAATTTATAGCGGTTATTATAAGATTTGTAGTAGGTGAGAAAATTTTTAGGTCTATCTCATTTGGATGTTGAAGTGATTAAAAGAAGATTGTGGGTCTCGGTGAATTTAATCGTTAAATTGGCTTTGAAAATCACACGATTAAAAAGAAAGAAAAGCAAGTGGCGGCAGTGGCATGTATAGTGTGAAAAAATATGGGAGAGAGAAGAAAGAACAGTGGTGTGAACTTGATTTGGGGGTAAAGGTTTCAATCTATAACTGGACAAATAGAAGGTGAATTTAACTCTAATTTTTCCCAAATTTCAAGTCGTAAGTTTTCTAGCATTACCCTCTATATTCCTATTGCTCTTGATTTTTGTTTTATCATTTTGTTAGTTATTACTTGAGATACTCACCTATTAAAGGAACAAATATTAGGATATTATTGTAAGCTGAGATTGTTGAGATTTTTGATGTTGTTAACATCTAGTATTATCTAAAGAAAAATTTATATTGTAATCTCATTATTAATATAGTGGAAGGTTATATCAAATTATTAGTCCCATGGTTTTCCTAAATTTAGGTTTGCTACGTAAAAATCTATCTCTTATGGTTGATTATTGCTTTGAATTATGTTGATTTTATTTTTTGCTTACTAATTTATGGTGCATATCTTACTTTAATCACACAAAGAGGAAAAAAATTTATTTCTGCTTAATTTATGGTCGCTTGTGTGGATTCTATTCCTAGCAGAGTGGAATTAGAGAATTAGGTTGAGTGTTTCTGTTACTTGTGTGGTTGAAATGAAGGAACCTTTTGTGTTTATAATTAAATTAAAGTCATAGAATTATAGTACTTAGAAGTCTAGATTGGGGGGTTCATTGTACATGAAAGAGTTACATGATACCATTGAAGGCACCCATTGATTTAGATGATAAAAAACAGGCTTAATTGAACCAAAAGGTTGTAGATACTATAAGGCCATAAATTGATCAAAGTGCATACTACCATATCATGAAGGAATCTAGGGCTAATTCTTTAGAGAAAATTCCAAACAATTTTTAAGCAGCTAATAGTATAGAATAAAACCAAACTGATGAAAATGTTTGTTAACTTGAAATACAAGGAGGGATCCAGTATAATTGAACAAACTGGTGGGTTTTAGAGCTTGGTTGATCAACTAACTACTATAAAGATTATTATAGATGATGTTGCAAGTATTGTTGTTGCTTAGTTCTTTGTCTGACAATTGCCAAACATTAGTGATATCAATGAATAATTCAGCGCCAATTGCAAATTCACTTTTGATAAGGTTACAAATAAATGAAGAATCTAAAACAAAGAGTATTGAAGTGGTTCCCTATGAGTTGATGCACTTGTTTCTAAAAAGCAAGAAACATGGAGGAGAAGCCAAAGGAGAAATCTGACACAACTTAAAAGTAATATTAAAACTCTCAAGTATAAGGGTATTGTGTTGTATTATAACTCAGTAAGTCCGAGGTCGATCCACAGAGAAAAGATTTAATTTGTTTATTTTATTTTATCTAAAAATTGAAATTAAAACTTAAATTTAAACAACTTAATTTAAATAAAACTATGGAATTGAACTAGTTAGGGTTATGGATCCACTTTTAGAAATAAATAAAACTTAATAAATTCTTTTTGCCAATTTTTTTTAGAATTATTACCCAAAAGATTAATTATACAAATTATGATTATTTTCCCTTTAATTTTATGATGGATTAAGTATTTATTGTGCCAAAATTTAATTTGTCTACAATAAGTCAAAATACCATTTCACCATGCCTTATATTAAGATCTTAAGAATTTATTGTACCAAATTCATTTGTTTGATTACAATAAATCAAATTTTCAAAATATAAAACATGTATAAAATTAAATAAAAAATAATTTAATTTATAAAATTAAAAATAGAATTTAATTAAATCATATTTATTACATAAGAGTTTCACCTTCCCCTAACTAATATTATTTAGTTAAGCATAATTAAAATAAAAAGAAGGAGTAGAATTGAATTACTTATAATTAAAAAATAATAAAAAACAACTAAATTTGGAAATAAAACTAATTTTATTTATAAAAATAATTACACAAAATATTAAAAACACACCTGCAAATCAAGATTACAAGGAGATTGAGAGAATTTGAGAAGAAGAAAGTTGTAGAGAGATGATTAAAACATAAAAATGAGGCCCTATTTATAGAAAAATAAATTTATAATCCAGTGCTTTTCGGTCCATCATAAGTTTCATGCATGTGCTCCTCACAACCTTTAGATCAAGATCCAATGGCTGGTCAAACTTCAAAAGTCAACATCACACGTGGCATTATTTGACTCGTCCGATTTGCCCAAAGAACAGTTGAAATTTGGCGGGTTAATGGGTGGATCGCGTCAACCCGAATACAAAGATTCGGATCCTCCCACTTGCTTCACCAATCATTGCCACGTGACACAATCATGGCCATTGAATCATGGACGGTTGAGATTTAGTCAAAATTGTCAACTATCCCATGCACTCATATCTATTGTAAGCTCATTTCATCATCCAATCAGTGCTTAGTCAATAGAAAAGTCAACTTTTTTTATACAAGCCCAATTTTAAACCGATCTTGACTGATCTTAAGGTTTTCGGACCTCCAGAATCCAAATTTGACATACATTTTTCTGTTTGGAGCCTCGAAGTACGTGAAATTAATATTTTTCCTAATAAACACATAAAAATATATAAAATTAAATATATTTAAAACATAATTAATAATTCCTAATATATTACATAAACACAAATATAAATTATAACATAAACATAAAATAACATATTATCGCTTGATAATTCAACAATTTTTAATACCAATCAAAATCATATTAGCAAAATAAGGATAACCCAAGTGGAATATTTAAGTTACAGAGGAGAAAAGTCAAGTGCTTTCATTGTTAGAAAATAGGTCATAGAAAAAAGAAGTGTGAGTTGTGGAAAAGAAAACAGGCAAAAGAAATGGAGATATTAAAAAAAATAACTGAGAACATTGCAACTATAATTAATGGTGATATGGGTATTGTTTAAAATTAGAGCTCTGTAAATCTCATTTGCCGTACTAGTGATCGGGTGATTGATTCGGGTACTTCATTTTATGATACCACATATCATGATTAATTTAGATCTTATAGTAATGGTGATTATGACCATGTTCGGATAGAAAATAATAGGATCCAAGATTGTGGGCATAGGAAATATTTGCTTAAAAACTAGTGTTGACTATAATTTATTGCTTAAAGATGTCAGACATATATTGAATATTCACCTTAATTTAATCTCTACAGGCAAGCTTGATAATGATGGCTATTCTAATCAATTTGGTGAAGAAAAATGAAAGCTTACTAAAGACTCGCTAGTGTAGTTAAATGGAAAAAGTGAACATTTTCTATGTGATAATATACAGATTAAGAAAGAATGTGTGAATGTGGTTGTAAAAGCTTCTGATTTTGGGACGTGGCATAAAAATCTTGGTCACATTAGTAAGAAATGGTTAGAAACTCTTGCTAGAAAAAAAAGGTTTCTACCCAACTTCGCAAATATATCCTTCAAGACTTGTGTTCATTACTTAACTTAAAAGACACGTAGAGTAGCTTTTAAAAGTTTTGCACCATCTAGAAAGTCGCATATCTTGGATTTGATTCATACTAATGTTTACATGATGCAATATAGATCAATAGGAGGTGTATTTTATTTTGTAACTTTTATCAATGACTTTTCTAGAGAAGAGTCGTTTTGCTTTGAAATCCAAAGACTAGGTGCTTGATATGTTTAAGTTCTTCTATACTTATGTTGAGAGATGGAAATGAAAGAAATAAAGATGTGTCAAGGCAGATAATGGTGGTGAGTATAAAGACTATATGAATAGTACTGTAGATCTCATCAAATCAAACTTGAGAAGATTGTACCGAATACCTTTCAGTAGAATGATGTTGCGGAAAGAAATAATGAACAGAACAATTGAAGAAACGATTGGGTGTTTGCTTTTTTATGCTAAGCTTTCTAACTCATTTTGGGAATAAGCTATGCATATTACTATTGATTTAATTAATCTTTCTCTTTCAGCTTCATTAGATGGTGATGTACTGATAACTTTATAAAATGAGAGTTATCATGGCACTTTTAGACTTAAATCAAGATTAATTAAAGAATAAACAATGTGTTTTGTTGCATTTTAATAATAGTTTGTATCAACATCCATTTTAGTTTAATTTTAATGAAGTTTGTTTAAATTCAAATAATTGTGTGCTTAAATCATATGCATAATTGTAGGTAATTAGAAGCTTAAATTTCAAAGAAAGGATACTGTTGCAATGAGCTTGCAAAAAGAACAAAAGAACATGGCTGCACAACACTCAAAAGATTGCGATTTGAAGTTTCATAATTTGGAAGATACATGTCCTAGACTTCCAATTATCCTAATTTTCAGCTATAAAAGAAACAAACACACAAAGAAAATAAGGACAATCAACCAAGAACAAAAACCAAAAGTAAACAAGGATAAAACAGAATTCAAGATCAAGAATTGAGGCTACAAAGGTGAATTTGCAGAAGTCAATCAGAATTCAGTCCTCCCTATTCTTCTCTCGTTGTCTTGTTTACTCTTTAATCGTGGGGATGTATTTGATGGCTAAAACTTTTTTGTTGTTTTACTTTCGCAGACCATGAACTAATTTAATTATGGTTAAATGATAGACAATCTTGATGATTCTTGAATAAATTTATATGTTGTTACACGTTTGCTATAACATTTTATTTTGGTAAAGCTTATTTTATTCATTATTTCGGCTGACCACCCATTTAATGATACAAGCTTAGAAAAAGTCACAAAAGAGCCTATCTTAGTGGAACATATCAGAACAATACTTGGTTTTAGATTAGGTTTCCTGATTTGAGTTTCACTTGATTCTAAAAAGGTCATGTCTAATCTAGAATTAGTGATGAACTAGACATAGATATTCACCTTGCAGGGTAATAAGAACCTAAGCGTATAATGTTATATCTTATGTTGGCATAACATCTAATTATTGTTAGGTTGCATATAGATATAAAACGTCCAACATGCGATAGCTGAGAATACATGAGGATTCTACCTAGTGCTATAAAAGATGTTGTAGCAATCGAACCTAAAATTTGAAGAAATAATCAAAACCATTAAAAGAGTTTAATCATTCAACTACTTCATTTCCATTGGCTTTAATCTTTTATTTGATGTGACAATTTTATTTATTGTATTTTTAATTATTCTATTTTATATTTTAGTTAGTTATTTAATTTTATCAATTTTCTTGTTTTAATTTAGAACAACCACTGCACTATTACAGATTGTTATAGCATATTTGGTAACATCAATCCCTGCAGAGACGATCTTAAATATTCATCATTATATAACTTGTTGTATGCACTTGCACATTGACACCAATAACATTTGAATTTATCGCAACATGTATCTGAAAGAATTTGGACTAGGAAGGATATTTCTTATAAATGCTTGAGAGTGTTTGATTGCAGAGCATATGTTCACATCCCTAAAAATAAGAGATCAAAGTTTGATGATAAATCTAAAAAATGCATTTTCTTAGCCATGGACATGAAGAATTTGGTTACAGAATATGAAATCCAGTGGCAAACAACTGATAAAAAATAAATATGTGTTTTTTTAATTAAAAAAAAGAATGATGAGTCCCAGTCATTTCTAGAGATTCTTATTGTTCTAACTTTAGTTTCTCCACCTGTAGTTCATAATGATTTTGTGGCAACTGGAGAAGATAATAATGATGGTTTAGAGAACCAATTGAGTAAGCACTTCTAGAATAAACTATACAACCAATTGAACCAGAATTGAGGAGATCCACTAGAAAGCGACGACCTTCTACTAGATATCCTCTGCATAAGTATGTGATGCTTACAGATGGAGAGGAGTCTGAATGTTTCGAAGAACCTACGTGTCATCAATGTAAAAATAATTGGGTTAAAGCCATGTAAGAGAAGATGAGATCCTTGAATAAAAACAACACTTAGCAAAACTTCTTAAGGAAAAAAGGGCATTAAAGAACTGATGGATTTACAGGTTAAAGACAGAAAATAACGCACAACTATTGTACAAAGCTAGACTGGTTGTAAGGGGTTTCGATCAGAAGAAAGGTTTGATTTTGAAGAAATATTTTCTCCTGTAGTAAAGATATCTTTTATCTGAATTACTCTGTGATTAGCAGCTAACTTGAATTTGGACATTGAATGGCTTGATGTGAAGATAACTTTTTTGTATGATAACTCAGAGGAAGAAATATACATGGAGCCACTTAAAGTGTTCAGTGTCAAAGGCAAAGAAGAACTTGTGTACAAGTTGAAGAAAAGTTTGCAACCAAGACAGTAGAATAAGAAGTTTGACTCGTTTATGTGCGACCATTATGTTTTTGTGAAAAACTTTGGTGATAATGACATTATCATTCTTTTGCTTTATATACATGACACATTAATTGTTAGCCATGATGTTAGTAAGATTGATAATCTAAAAAAAGAGCGTAGCAAGTCTCTTGTAATGAAGGACTTGGGACCAATAAAATTAATCTTTCACATGAAAATTTTTCATGATAGAAAAAACAAAAAGTAAAATCTATTTGTTCTTTATTGCAAGTCATTTCAAGCTTATCTTCGAGCATTTTCCTAAGAGAAGAAAGAAATGAGAGGTGTTCCTTATGCTTTAGCAGGTAGCAGTATGATTTATGTCATAGTTTGTGCAAGATCAGATATTACTCATGCAGTTGATATAGTTGGTCAATTTCTCTCCAATCCGGGCAATGGATATTGAACAACAGTAAAATGGACTTTTAAGTATCTTAAAGATGCTTTAGGGCATATATATTGGCAGTGATAAAATTATGTTACAAATGTACACAAATGCAGATATGGCAGGGAATGTTGATTTTAAAAAATCTATTAGGACATTTTCTCACTTTTGTAAGGAAATAAGTCTCATGCCAAGTCAGACTTAAGTAGTGTATCATTTTGTCTACCATTAAAGTAGAATATATTACAATCACTAAAGGTTGTAAAGAAACCCTGTAAATGAAGAAATTTCTCCAAGAATTGGGTGAAATAAGACAATTTTGTTTTGTACTGTGATAGTTAAAGTACCATTACTTGACAAAGAATATTGATGTACGCTATCATTGGATACAAGATGTGCTTGAGAAGAAAACGTTAGTGCTTAAGAAAATTCACCAATAAAGAACAAGTCAGATGTGATGACAAAGTCATTGCCCGAGGAGAAACTAAAAAATTGTACTCAGAAAGCGGGTCTGGTGGTGCTCCTACATGATTTGAAAGGGCAAATTTGTTGAGTCCATCTCATTTGGTGGTCGAAACCCATATTCTGAATTGGTTTGGGTGTTTAAGCGATTAAAAGCATATTGTAGGTCTAAGTGAATTTAGCCATTAAATTGGCTTTGAAAATCATGTGATTAAAAAGCACAAAAGCAAGCGGCGGCAGTGGCATTGTTAGCGTGAAAAAGATGAGAGAAAAGAAAAATATGTGGTGTGAACTTGATTTGGGGTAAGGGTTTCAATCTTTGATTAGACGATCGAAAGGAAAATTTAATTCTATTTTCTCCTAAATTTATAGTAGTAAGTTCCTAATATCGCTCTCTACATTCTTACTAGCCTTGATTTCTCTTTTAACCTCCCATGAATTATTATTTGAGGTACTCACTTGTTAGATAGAAGATATTAGGCTATTTTTGTAAGCTGAAATTGTTGAGATTCTTGATGTTGTTAATCTCGAGTGTTATTAAAAGAAAAATTTATGTTGTAATCCCATTATTAATATAATGGAAGGTTATATCAAAATACGGTCTTATGGATTTCTCTATTTGAGTTTTTTATGTAAAAATCAGTGTCTCTTATAGTTGATTTATAACATTAGATTGTATTGATTTATTTTCTATTTATTAATTTGTGGTACATATCCCATTTTAATCACATAAAGAGGAAAAGAGTTTGTTTCCTCTTAATTTACAGTTATTTGTGTGAGCTCCTTTTCCAGCAAAAATCACTCAATTGATCAAGTATGTTGCCAAAAAATTTAACTCTTCTTCTAATTTTTATATTTGGGGGATTATTTATGCAATAAGAAAGTTTGAGCTTGATTCAAATGGCTAAAACATCTTCTAATTCATATGATTTTTAATTAAATAAAAGTTATTCTATATATCAATTCTTACATCTATTAATAGAGTGACAACTAGTTTTGGTATGTTGGTATACATCATTATTACTAAAGCTAGTGCCTAGATTGCATTTAAAGGTAAAATAGTAATTGAAGAAATATTAAATAAGACAATACTTGAAGTTTCACAAAACCATCCTCTGGATCCGGATCAGGAGTCATACTTCCTTGATAGCCATCCTCATTATCATAGGAAATTATCCCAGCTTTTCATTTAAATCAATAGTAGAAACATCTTTACCAAGATGAAGGAATGGCCAATCGAGTTCACAACCAACCGATTTGTCAAACTCTCAAGACTTCACATCAGTCCTGTAACGGCCACCACGCCACCCACGGCAATAGTAGAACGCCATTTATGCATTGGATGCTTGATAAAAAAATCTCCCTAACAATAGACAATTTTTCCTCAGTAATATGAGCACGTTCTCGGTCCTTAGCGAACTCTTCCCTGAGGAAACTCTCTACCTTCTCCCACTTCTGCTTCTTCTGCCTCAAAAGGAGCAACTCGAAATGCTCCTGCTCTGCCTCCTTGACTTTTCTCTCTAACTCAACAATTCAAAAGTTCTTTTCCACAATTCTAAATTTGGCACATTCGAACTTAGATGACAACTTCTTATAAGACTCTATAGATCCCTTGTAGTCATTATTCAAATGCTATAATTCTGTGATCTTTAATTCTATGCTAAAATATGAGTGAAGAATCGAAGCACTTTCCTTCATATTTCACTATATACAATGCAATGCGTGAAGTGTCCCTCTACCTCTGCCTCAGGCTTATAACCAATGAGCTTTTCCACCTCCAAAAAGTCCTCCATAACCATTAGATCCAATGATGAAGGAGATAAAGTAGTATTAGAGGATTCTCCAACCTTAGATGCAATGAAAATTTCAAGCACCACTACTACTTCAAAATCTTGTTGATCCTTTGGCAAATCATCCATGACTTTCTTTTTCTCAAAGGAAGGATATTTCATACCTAAAACACCTTTCTCTTTCCTAGTAAGAAGGATTTATAATGATTGTCTATTGTTAGGAAAATAAAGAACTTCACTACTAAATACTAACATCTACTTAAAATAAAATATGGAAAGGAAATTGTCACTAGCAAAAAGCATCAAGAAATGAATTCCACACTTGATTTTATCTTTTTTAAAGCACAATTCTTCTGAGGATAAGCTTTATGCTTCAGACAATGAAGCTTCAGTACTTTAGAGTTTAAAAGCTCGGAAGCAAGCACCTTAATTGAATACATAGCTGGAACAGTTATACCTCCCTCAAAAGTTCCTATAGCAGTACGGGTTGCTTCCTCCACAAACATGCCCTACGTTCTCTACTCGACTTTCTCCGAAAGAGAAGTTCCATTAGGAAAAGTAGCTACAAAATCAAGACAAAACATGAAACCAAATAAGAATAAATAGAAAAATCAATAGCAAAAGAAAAAATCATAGAAAATTCTGACACTTACCATCATTCTTTCCTTTTTGGTTTTTCTTACATGAGCATTATTATCCTTCTTCTCAATGGAAAAAGCTCTCATGCCCAAGGTACTCTTAGATAAAGCCTTCTTGCTACTATTCCTTCGGGCTTCTTTCATCACTACTTATTTAGCGGATAAAAAAAGATACTCATCGCGATCCTCTAGAAATCATAAAAGTATTAAAAAGAGAAAAAAAAGGCACCTAACCATTTAAAAAGAGAAAAAAAAAGAGGTGAATGATAGAAAAAATACAACAATAAAAATCCACATGTCTATACAGCACAACTAAAAGTAATACAAGCTCATAAAGGGTTTTTTGAAAGGCATAACTCAGAACATAGGATTCCATGTGCTCCGTCCTACACCAATAGCCTGTAACTATTATAGAGCAATTAAGTGACCACTCTCTAAATTGGTTCCTTTTTGTTACAGCGGGAATTTTATATAAAACACTCTTAACCTCAAACCTTATGGTAGTAAACCATGAATCCTTCTCATCTTTAGGACCTCAATAAGTCTACAATAGAGTAGGAAATCATGAAAGAAAATAGGACCCCTTAAGAGCCAAATTAGATGATTGTAAATGCTTGTAGTAGTGCTAGGACACAAGGGTAAATCATTATTGGTGAAACTTCACAACAAGAAAAAAAATTACATGACCAGATGAGGAATATGGAATGATAATGCCTCTATTTGTTGATGGTAAAGTAAAATTGACTCATTGTCAATTCCCGAGTTAATACTATCAATGCTGCCAACAAGTTCTCTCAATTGAATGTCAGGGCCAGGATCCACATTCTCAACAAATTGCTCAAAAGTGATCCTTTCTACCCTAGGGGCAACCATGTTCCTATTAAAAAAAAAAAGAGAGAAGGAAATTCAAAGTCGAATTAAAAAAAACGAAAGGAAGAAACAAAGAAAGACGACATAGATGTCAAAAAAAAGAGCAAAACGGCACAAGAAAGAAATATTGAGGAAGAAGATTCAAACATCTAAAAAAAATAGGGCAAAAAGGATAAAGAGAGAAAGGCCAAAAGAAGAGAAGCAAACGTTAATGTAGGTGCCATATTTCAAAAGGCACCCAACCATGCCATGTGTCTATACTTTCAAATGAAAAAAAAAGTTATTGTAGGAAAATAACACCCAAGCTATTTCAGAGGAATAACATCGAAGGAAAAATTCCTCTGGAGCTAATAAAGATGACAGGAATGAGTAATTAGTTCCGCAACCCATTAGTCTAAGGAAATCACGTCCAAATGTCATAATGATAGGGAAATATGCATTTGTAGAATAATTCCTTATGGTCAAATCCACTTCCATGTGTACAAAAATAATAGGTGACACATGTCATTTGGTTGAGGGTTCAAAACAAAACTCTAAATCTATATCACTCATCATTTATAAAAAAGTGAGCTATCTCTAAGAAAAATGGCCTCCAAAAGTACTATTCATACTAAGAAATAGAAACACATCTTCTTCATTTTTCTTTTTTTTTAATCTTGATTAAACACTAACTTGGGTATTAGAGTGTATTTTTCAAGTACTCACCTAGTAGAACTCGAGGCCAATAATCGTGACAAATTTTTCACAAACTATAAATTTGTGTGAAGGTAAAAATCTAACACCTTCATATATATAATTCAAACAAAGAAAATCTAAACTCTTGCGTCTTTCTACATCTCCTAAAAAGAACTTTATTAACCTTTTCTATTTTGAGAATCATTATAACATTGTTATTTATATAATGATTTAAAATTCATTGTGAGTTTCTCAACAATCAACCTGATAACTGTACAGTAGCCACTCTTCATTTAGGCAACTTAATTAGGCGTTGAAATTAACAAGTTGTATTCTTTTTAAATCTCTATTAAAAAGCCTACAATTGTTAATAATTATCTATTAACTTGTTTTACTTTTAAAACAAAGACACTATAAGACATTACTAAAGAAAAAATCTAACTACAAGGTCATTTGTGAACTGCTTGAAGCTTCAAGCCATCAAAATTAATATGCGATTTCATTACAAACTTCTATATTTTACTGTTCTATTATCCTCATTATTAGTTTCCGTATTCTTTTTTTAAAGTATTCTTGTCTTCATAGGGTTTAGGGTTTTTTTTTTCTTTTTTTGATAAATTTATGCTTGTTTGCATTTCTCCTACTTCCATAGTGAAAAATAGTGTACAATAAAATATGTATATATCAAGTACAAAAATTTCACAAGAAACGAGAACAATAAAAGGTTAATTCGATCTTAAAAGGAACCCTTGATAAATTTGAGACTAAGATAGGAAAAAAATAAAAATAAAATAAAGTAATTTTAAGTAAAGAATTGGTAATTAAAGAAATTCTAGTTGAATAAAAAGATGATGAAACAATTTGCCTAAAGGCCCTAAACCTCATAAACTACTGAGCCACACTAGCACCGATACAAAGTGATGATGATATTTGTACAGTTACATCAATTAAGAGACAAGATTTCCAACGGTACCAAATTTTACTTTAATGAAAAATTTTATAATATCGTAAATAAATTTATGATATTAATACTGTAATAAATGTGAACTATTGAATTAGATCAATAATATCTAATAATTATAATATAATAAAAGTATTTAAAAATTTTTCGTTAATAGGATTACAACCGATTAAACATTTATTTTAAAAAATTAACCGGTTAAAATTTTAAAATTATATATATTTTAAAATTAAAATCTAAGAAAGTCCAAATAGAATCAAGGTCATAATTCGAAGGTCTCATAATCGAATCTAAAAATTGCAGCACGCCGGATTTTGTATCTTCGAAGCAATCGGGTTTGCTGGCTAACCCGAATTTTGTTTCCTCGATCGTTCCTCTTTTACTGCAATCCTTGCTTTGAAAACTGTTTGAAGCCAAAAAGAAGCGAGAAAGAAGAAGCTCTACCACGGTTCGTGTTGGTGAAGGGGTTGGGTTCGTGTTCGTGATCGTGAAGTGGTATCGGTCCGACGATAACGACTCGGCGTTGGGAGTCAAGAGGAGAACCGGGCTAGGTTCGTCATTCTTCACTAATTCTCCTCTACCGAATTTGCATTATTTTGATCAAGACATAGCAAATATGTATATATATAGAGCATGCATTATTCTCTCACCTATGTGTTGTGCTATTTCACTCAATTCTCAAGCAAGTTGGTTTCTCTGAATCTCAAAGAAATGGAACAAACTTTCATCATGATCAAACCCGATGGGGTCCAAATAGGCCTTGTTGGTGAAATCATCAGCAAATTTGAGAAGAAGGGTTTCTCTTTGAAGGGTTTGAAGCTTATGACTGTGGACCGCCCTTTTGCTGAGAAGCACTATGAGGATTTGTTGTCACTGTGAACTTTCTTTGGTGCTCTTATTGGGTACATAACCTCTGGTCCTGTCATTGCTATGATTTGGGAGGGTGAAGGAGTTGTTAAGACTGGGTGCACTATTATTGGAGCCACCAACCCTGTGCAGTCTGCTCCTGGAACCATCCGTGGTGATTTCGCTATTGTGATGGGCATGAATATCATCCATGGAAGTGACTCAGTTGAGAGTGCCCAGAAAGAAATTGCCTTGTGGTTCCCTGATGGCCCTATTAACTGGCAGAGCAACCTTCACCCTTGGATCTATGAGTAAACTAATGTTTGGTTGAGAAACCTAATTGTTCCAGTAGTTAGACTTATCCCTATTTCCTTATTTATGGTTACTCCTTGTTGGTGAACTGTTATGAAGTTTTGAGATAAATTGAGACCAATCCTGGTTATGTTGGCTGCTTTCATTCTTGTGGTGGCGATTGACAATATTTAACGTTTTTTGTTGACTATATTATGAATTGAGTTTGTTAATGGTTAGCACACACACACATATATATAGTATGCATTGGACTTTACATTGATCTTTTTACTGTTTCTAAGTGAGAGACAAACGAGAATTATACAGATGTTACACCAATAATGAAATATTGGCTATGTAGTAGAGAAGATCAAATAATTGTTCAAAATAAACAATTATTTTGAACATACGCATCCAGTCCAAAAAGAATAAAATCAGCCTTAATTTTGTTCTGCCTGTTGTGTATCACTTTTTTTTTTTTTGTTGTTGATGGGATGTATTAAGTGTTTCTAATCCCTCAATAATCAACTTTAAGTGATCACATAATAATTGACTTAACTTCGACGTGTTTATTTCATTTTGCGCTTTTTTTTCCCAATTATACTCTTGACCATAGTAACCCCAATATTGATATTATATTTAAAAATCAATATAAATATATTATTAATATAAATAAATTAAATATGTTTTAGGGACAGAAGCCATGGAATGGCTGCTGCGGTTATGAGGAACCACAACCACAAAGATGAACTCAAATACGTACTTACTATTATCTGAAATTGTCACTAAGCATGCATTCAAATGTTATTTCATTTGCATTTTCTTTATTGAAAAATCTGTTAAAAATCAGTTTAAGGGGTAGTGATGTGGCATTGATGAGCTGTCCAGATTGGTGTGCAAGTTTCTTAACCGTGTTTAGCACTTAGCGGCAGCTGGAAATAAACATAGGGTCTGAGGTAGAGACAAATATCTATATGAATATGATCAGACGAACGAAAAATAGACAATGGAATGATTATATGGAATTTGCAGGCCCAGCTGAAGGGGGGAGTTGTTGGGGAATTGTGGTATAATTCTCATGCCTAGGACGTGTTCGATAATATGCCCACGAAGGAACGTGCATCCCACCTGATGTGTTGCATCAACTCTATGATTTGCCAAGCACAAGCAATCAACCAACAAAGTCAGTTTGTGAAGGTTTGTTCTACACGAGTCATAGCTAGTGAGCAGATTTTGAGATTCCTTCGCTATAGACATGTATTGTTTTGATTCAATATATTGTTTTGATTTTATATTTTCTGTGCCTTGGTAGTTTATGTAAAAAATTTGTGAAGGTTTGTTGTTTTTCTAGCGACTAGCTTTTTTGCAATTTTCTAAATAAAAATATACATGACAGAATTTGATTATTTATTGCTGCATGAATAATGTGGTGGAACAAAGGAATTGTAGAATTTCTTGAGTTTTAGACATAAAACAGAGTCAGGCCGTAGAATGAATGTATGGAGAAATTATCATCATCTGATGATTGAAAAAATATCATCGCATTTTTTGTAATGATGCTGTGTTTTATTCAAAATTATTTCTTCCAAAAGAGAAGCAATCAATCATGGTATTAATTCTTGAACCAGTGGAAAGCAATTAATTTTCTTCATTTGTTTTCTTGCTTGGCTGTGAAATAGCCCATTTGTGGCTGAACACAGAATCTGTTTTTTGTGAATATTTGACTTAATTTACAATTCCTGGCATGTCTGAAAATGGGTAGATGAATCTGTTAAAATATGGACTCAGATCTAAATAAGATTTATCCATGATACAATCAAGAGGATTCAACATTTGATTTTTATTTTTCTTTTCTCCACCCCTGTATGTAATTTTGGTAGGAGGACTTGGTTGATAGGAATTGACAACTGTTGAATTTTTTTTTTCCTTTAAACAACAGAGGCCGCAATGTCAATTTGAAGACTTCGTTGATAAGAATTGACAATGGTTGATTCTTTAAATAGAAGATGCCTTGGAATTCAGCGTCGTTGACATGTAGTTGATATTTAACACATATTGGATGTTAGGCTTAGAATGTTTGCTGTCGGAATTATTATTAAGAAAATTCCTCTGCTGCTTGCAACATAATTGAAGCTGTAAGTTTTATGCTATGCAGCTCTCTTTATTTTCATTTTTGTTTTTGAATTTTCAGAATTAATATGAAGAAAAACATCATTTATTTCCTAAACAGAACCATTATCAAGTTTCATATTTTTTTGTACTGGTAAACTTTGGTCTTTCAGAAATATTTGCCTTGATTAATTTTAGTTTTAGTTTAGCTGAGTTTTATTTTTTTTCCCCATAAGGTAGAGATGAGATGAGAAATCTCATTCACTAAACACCAAAAAGTGTTTTAAAGTATGCTGGTGGGCTTCCATTAGCTCTCGAGGTTTTGGGCTCATTTTTGTTTGGTAGAA
The DNA here is from genome assembly GCA_029633175.1 of Citrus glauca. Classification (NCBI taxonomy): domain Eukaryota; kingdom Viridiplantae; phylum Streptophyta; class Magnoliopsida; order Sapindales; family Rutaceae; genus Citrus; species Citrus glauca. The sequence continues at coordinate 3,264,425 of JAQOOD010000006.1, read as the reverse complement.
CCATGGCTGAACGCGAAAGTCCACTACAATGACTATATAGAGATCCTGAAAGTGAGATTCTTGATGCACTCTTGACCTCAAGGTACTCTTGTAGCATTGAAATTGCTAGTAAACAATGGCTTGGCAATTTCAATGCTACAAGAGTACCTTGAGGTCAGTCTCTCCTTTTGCGTATCCTGACTATGCCAAAATTATGACAGATAATTTAGCAATGGTATGGACTTCTTCACTTTTAATTTTTTGGTTGTAGGAATGTCATTGTCACCTCCGAGGCAAGAATTCAAAATTGTTGTTCCAGGAAGTTGAATTCCGAAGTGGTTCATGTATCAGAATGAGGGTTCTTCAGTAATGGTCACAAGGCCTTCATACTTGTATAATAAGAACAAGGTTATGGGATATGCTATTTGCTGTTATTTTCATGTCTCTAAGCATTCAACTGGTTTTACACTTCCATGGCGTCCATATCCCACACATAACTTGACCTGCTTTATGGGTGGTTCATATCGCACACATATTGATTTTAGAGAGAAATTTGGTCAGGCTGGGTCAGACCATCTTTGGCTATTGTATTTGTCTTGTGAAAAATGCGACAGTTGACATTGGCATTTTGAATCTAATCTCATTATCATTTGAAACCTTCTTGATTGAAGGATTGGAGGTGAAGAGGTGTGGCTTCCATCTAGTTTATATGCACGAAGTCGAGGAGTTTGACCAAGCAACGAAGCAATGGACTCGCTTTACCTCTGATAATCTGAATGAATTCCATCGCAATTTCATTGGATCAAATATGGAAGTAGCCACAGCGTCAAAGAGAAACCTTGCAGAATATGTTGGGGTGGCCGAAGCTAGCGGAAGTGGTTGTTGTGATGATGAAGAGGAACCACAACATAAAAGATTTAGACAACTCGAATGAAGGTCAAAGCCTAGTGAATATTATCTTCTCTGAATTTATGTGTAAGTAAGCTTCTCAATTTTAATTTATGTTCTTTAAATTTTCATATGGCATTTCACTTACTTTTTATTTATTTATTTATTATATCTACTCTTGCAATTTGTTTTCATGTTAAATTTCTAGAAATGCTCGACTTGGATGAAAAGGTTGGTCATAATCAGAATATGTTGCTCAACCAAATCGAAGCATTGAATTTTGTGATCCTCTGTTTTTGTGTTCTTACTTATCTCTGTTTCATTGCAGCATTCTCTCATTTTATATCCATTATTACACGTGCGAGTTTTGGGTGCACTCGAAGGGGCATAATTGATGAATTGCATACCAATTGCAATGAGTGAGCAATAAACTAATTAGCTCATTGCAATCTGGTTGCATATATATATATATATATAATATTCTTTTGGCGTATAGCTTCGGTTGTTCTAGTTGAGCAACCCAACTAAGCTTATTGTAAATTATAAATGGTACTTGAAGCTGATATGCATTTTTGATTGGTGAGATTCTTACTGAATTTGCATAGATTTTACTTGAATAGCACTATCGCCTTCGTTGTAGTTATTCATGTTACAAACCTCATTTGGAATTGCAGGGGAAATGTTATAAATAGCATATTTCATAAGTTTTGACAAAAATAATGTTTGGATGTTTTTAAAACGACTTATTTTATAAGTTTCTCGATTTTAATAATAGTGCAAGATAAGAGTTAACTTATACAAGCAGTTTATTGCTAACCTTTTTAAAGTTCTGAATATAATAATAATAATATTTATAAATATAATAATATTTTAATGAAATAATAATATAATAAAATATTAATAATAATAACTTATTATTATAAGAATTATTATAAAGTTTGATTACAATAATATTTTCATAAATAATAATCATAAAAAATCATGAAATTAATAAATAATAACAATAATGAATTAGTAATCATAATTATAATACTATTTTAATAAATATTATGATGATGATGATGATTATTATAATAATAATTATTATTATTATTATTATTAATTATTATTATTATTATTACCACCACCAATTGACAATAATCAACAAAGGGCATTTAAGAAATTATGATAATTCATTCTGATTTCAAGACAAATTAAACACATCAATGGAAATGGATCTCATTCCGACTTCAATTTTTACATCTCAAATAAATAACTTATTCTTATTCACATTCTTGATTCTGATTGTAGTCTGTTACGATTACTGATTGGTAAATGGCAATAATATAGACCAGGTTAGAATTTCACTAACCCTATCAAACTCAACTCATGACATCCCTTATATCATTCTATCTAAATCGTAAAATGGCAATAATCCAACTCTTTAACCATTTTCACGTTGGATTTAAGTTGAGGCAATTGACTTAAACTAAATAACCTAAATTCTAAATAAATGTAAAATAAGACAAAAAATTTCTAAACCACACGTATGACTCGTAGATTGAAGGTAAAACGGGTAAATTAGCGTTACAGTGGTAAATTGGTCTACAAAATTAAAAAAATAAAAAATAGAAAAAAACTAGTAAATTGATAGAAAATGTATTAAATTAATGTTGGAGTTATAATTTGTACGAAGAACTTGTAAACAAATAAAAATTTTAAAAAATAGAGTAAATTCACATTGAGTGTGAAATAGAATAAAAAAATATGTAAACCACACATAAAACTAGTAAATTAACGAAACAAATGATAAATTAATGTTGGAATTATAATTTGCACGAAGAACTTGTAAAAAAACAAAAACATATAAAAATGACATAAAACTAGTAAATTGACATTAATTGTGAAATAAAACAAAAAATGTGTAAATCACACATAAAACTAGTAAATTAATGAAAAAATGAGTAAATTAATGCTGGAGTTATAATTTGTACGAAGAACTTGTAAACAAAACAAAAACTTAGAAAAATGACATAGAATTAGTAAATTCACATTAAGTGTGAAATAAAACATAAAATATGTAAACCACACATAAAACTAGTAAATTAATGGAAAAATGGTAAATTAATGTTAGAGTTGTAAATTGTAAGAAGAACTTGTAAAGAAGACAAAAACTTAGAAAAATGACATAAAACTAGTAAATGCGCATTACGTGTGAAATAAAACAAAAAAATATGTAAATCACATATAAAAATAGTAAATTAACGAAACAAATGACAAATAAATGTTGGAATTGTAATTTACACGAAAAACTTGTAAACAAAACAAAAACTTATAAAAATGACATAGAACTAGTAAATTGACATTAATTGCGAAATAAAACAAAAAAATGTGTAAATTACATATAAAACTATTAAATTGATGAAAAAATGAGTAAATTAATGCTACAGTTATAATTTGTACGAAGCACTTGTAAACAAAAAAAAACTTAGAAAAATGACATAGAATTTGTAAATTCACATTAAGTGTGAAATAAAACATAAAATATGTAAACCACACATAAAACTAGTAAATTAATGAAAAAATGGTAAATTAATGTTAGAGTTGTAAATTGTAAGAAAAACTTGTAAACAAGACAAAAACGTAGAAAAATGACTTAGAACTAGTAAATTCACATTAAGTGTGAAATAAAACAAAAATATGTAAATCACACATAAAATTAGTAAATTAATAAAAAAAATGGTAAATTAATGCTGGAGTTGTAATTTGTACGAAGAACTTGTAAACAGAACAAAAACTTATAAAAATGACATAGAACTAGTAAATTGACATTAATTGTGAAACAAAACAAAAACTGTATAAATCACACATAAAACTAGTAAATTGATGAAAAAAATGAGTAAATTAATGCTGGAATTGTAATTTGTACGAAAAACTTGTAAATAAAACAAAAACTTAGAAAAATAACATAGAACTAGTAAGTTCACATTAAGTGTGAAATAAAACATAAAATATGTAAACCACACATAAAACTCGTAAATTAATGAAAAAATGGTAAATTAATGTTGGAGTTGTAAATTATAAGAATAACTTATAAATAAAATAAAAACTTAGAAAAATGACATAGAACTTGTAAATTCACATTAAGTGTGAAATAAAACAAAAAATATGTAAATCACATATAAAACTAGTAAATTAACGAAACAAATGGTAAATTAATGTTGGAATTGTAATTTGCATGAAGAATTTGTAAACAAAACAAAAACTTATAAAACTGACATAGAACTAGTAAATCGACATTAATTATGAAATAAAACAAAAAATGTGTAAATCACACATAAAACTAGTAACTTGATGAAAAAATGCGTAAATTAATGCTGGAGTTGTAATTTGTACGAAGAACTTGTAAACAAAACAAAAACTTAAAAAAATAACATAGAACTAGTAAATTCACATTAAGTGTGAAATAAAACATAAAATATGTAAATCACACATAAAACTAGTAAATTAATGGAAAAATAGGTAAATTAATGTTAGAGTTGTAAATTGTAAGAAGAACTTGTAAAGAAGACAAAAACTTAGAAAAATGACATAAAACTAGTAAATGCACCCTACGTATGAAATAAAACAAAAAATATGTAAACCACAGATAAAACGGTAAATTAATGCTGGAATTGTAATTTGCACGAAGAACTTGTAAAAAAAAATTATAAAAATGACATAGAACTAGTAAATTGACATAAAACTAGTAAATTGTGAAATAAAATAAAAAAATGTGTAAACCAAACATAAAACGGTAAATTAATGCTGAAATTGTAATTTGCACGAAGAACTTGTAAAAAAAAACTTATAAAAATGACATAGAACTAGTAAATTGACATAAAACTAGTAAATTGACATAAAACTAGTAAATTGACATAAAACTAATAAATTGATGAAAAAATGAGTAAATTAATGCTGGAGTTGTAATTTGTATGAAGAACTTGTAAACAAAAAAAAACTTAGAAAAATAACATAGAACTAGTAAATTCACATTCAGTGTGAAATAAAACATAAAATATATAAACCACACATAAAACTAGTAAATTAATGGAAAAATAGGTAAATTAATGTTAGAGTTGTAAATTATAAGAAGAACTTGTAAATAAAATAAAAACTTGTAAATGTTGCATAAAACTTGTAAATCAACATTAACTTGTAAAAGTTTCATAAAACTTGTAAATCACACATAAAATTGGTAAATGTAACCTGAAACTTGAACAAAATAGAGTAATTACATGTTACTTGGGTAACATGTTACCTATTTATTTAGAATTAATGGTAGAGATTTTTTATTCAAATCTACCGGTCCACGTCCATTACGACATCAATGCTGTAAATTTAATTACGGCATTATAGAATGACCCTTACTTCAATAGATATAATTAATCAAATTGCTGACAATGGATGACAGCATGACGAATGACTGTCAACAAAACTGCCTGCTGGAGACCGATGGTAACATGTTGATGACTATTATTAATTAATTAATAAATTAACTCTAAATCGTACGTTAAAATAATACCAGTGATATGCTTAAATTTTATATTTATTTTAATACCTTCTAGCTTAATTGTACTGTTAAAATAATAAACAAATATTAATAAAATAAAAAGTCATTTTATGATGTTGTCGCAAAGAATTTGTTAACATAAATATTTTCTTAATATTGATTTTGGTGATAACAAACTTGATTAAGATTGAAAAGCTCAAAGTATTCTTTCATATAATTTTCATACAATAAAGGCTTTATATTCAATAAAAAGTAATTTTATGATATTTATGTTAATGATTTAAATTGAAAAAGTTTTGAGAACTTTGAAATTAGAAAATATTGCTTAAAATTCTAAAAATGGACTTATTTGATAAGTTTTATAAATTTTTGGGCCATAGTTTAATTTTATAAAATTTTAGAGCTAAATTATAATTTTATAAAATAGTTTACTGTAGCAGTCACTGTAGCAAATGGCTAGTCGACATTGAATAAAATTGAAGAGTAACCTCTGGATACTAATGACGATCCGACATCTTGAAAAAGATAATCTGATAATTTGAAAATTCAGCTCAACGGTCATATTAACCAGTCAAAATGGTGATCCGACAGTGAGTAGAAAGTCAATAACGGCTAGTTTTTAGCTCCAACTATAAATAAGCTCAATCAAATTCAAACTTTAACTATTCCAAAAATTGTCATTGAGCAAATTATTGAGCATACAACTTTCTTTGAGTTTTAAATTCTTGTATTCATCTCATTTACTCACACTTTAGATTTTCATTTATAATCAAACACATTGTGTGAGAGAGATTTATTTTTGTAATATTTTTTAAAAACAAATTGAGAGGTTGTAAGTGTTGGGATACACTTAGGATAAAAGATTGGAAATAATGTCTTTGTATAAAGGTTTATTGACACATTGGAAGTCAATTGTAAGAGCGGCTGAAGCCTTAAAGGCTTGCTTAGTAGAATCCTCAAGCCCGGTGAGCTTGGAGGCGTGGACGTAGACACGATTAGCCGAACCAGTTAAAAATCACGTGTTTGATTTCTCTTCCCTTACTCTTTTATTATCTTGATAGATTAAATTTATTGTTTTAATTGTTTTTTATTTCATTAAGGTAATAGATTAAATTGTTGTATAGTTTGCTTAGCTTATTTTTAATAATCCAATTCACCCCCACTCTTGGGTTGCTTAGATAATATTTCAGAATTTACATCACTAATGGTATAAATATATACCATTAAATTTAATCAACATTTCTAAAAATTAGGAGTTAGTTAGGATAATATCTAATTTCAATTGTTTAAAATTTATCTGCTTATCAAATCAGTTAAATAAATTTTTTAAAGATTAAATAATAAAAAAACGAATAAGTTGGTCTATCTAAACTTCTATGTCTTTCTTTTAAAAACAAGTATTTTAATATTAGCACAATTCAATCTTAAAGTAATTTTTTAGTTCAATTCAATCTTAAAATCTTATTTATTCTCACTTCTTCAATGAAAAGGCAAAAACCAAGAAAACTAGTACAACAAAAAGCAAACTTAGCTAGAATATCCGCCATCTTATTACATTCCCTTGAGATATGACAAATTCAGTAATCGTTCTTTCACCCCAAAAAAAAAAAATACTTGATTAATAAATATTTCAATAAATGATTCAACTCAATCTTAATCAATCAATAACCTAATAATTCAAAATTTGTTTTAATTCATTATAAATGACAAATCTCTAAAAAAATAAATGGAAAAAGGGATCACTAGTAACATGGATTGTTAAATATTAAATAATTCATATTTATCATGCACACATCCAAACTAATATTTATATTTACATACTTAATTTTTAGAAATTAATTAATTAAAAATAAAGTTATATTAAAAAACCTACATATTAATAACAATTTGAATATTACCTATTAATTATTTAATAATTAATTATTCATCTACTAAATGAATATAATGGTGAAGATTAAAACATTAAATTCAATTATCTACAACAACTACATTATCAATTTTGTAAAAATTCATATGGTTAGAAGAATTAAAAATTCACACGACTAGAAAAATCTTTAAATAATATTTTCAAAACCTAGAGGTGGGGGAGTTAGGTTTATTTTATACCAATCATGTTGCATCAACCCCTTTCTGCTGAAAAAACAACAATATTGGAAAAAACAATATTGTACTTATTTTACAAAGGCAAGCGTTAACCTAATTTAGTTTTTTTTTTCCCCAGAATAAGGTGACTATTAACAAGCGGTGAGACCTATTGTTGGATTCGCACTCAAGCCACCTAAATCAGCGTTATGGTGCAAGTTGAAAAATGGGGTTGTGGCTATGTTACCCCGTAGGCACCGTACCCCTTGAATTGTCTTGCAAATGAAGTCACCGTTCGATGGAAAGGTACAGTATCTTGCAGCTGTTAAGTGGCCACGTCGCTAATTTAGCAAACTGGGAGTGCAGGTCATAATAATAAATGTGTTAGCTGGAACAACTATTTATGGGAGCAATTTCCTTGTGAGGAACAATAAATTGCATATCATATGCAATTTTGTTGTTGCAAATGGCATAAATTATAGAATACTGTAGCAGTGAATAACAAGTAATAGAATTACTAATAATGTAACATTAATGAAAGAAAATTTTAACTAAGCATGAAAGGATATGAACTACATATTGGAATTTAAAGGTGTTTCGATTTCATACTAATCCGCTTAATTCGTCTAATTCTGGAAAATTCAACCTGTAAAAATTCAATTTGTGAATTGATAGATTGGATAAGTTTGAAAGTTTTGAAATTTTTAAAATATGCAGTCAGTAAATTAGATATGGATTTACTTCTATAAATCTATGAAAATCCACAAATTCGTAAAAAATATTTATTTAATTTTTAAAAAACTGGTAAATGTAGCATTATTACTAAATAAATAAGTTAAAATATAGTTAACTAACACCACATTACATATTATCCAATAATAATAAAAAAATAATTATATAATTGAATAATTTAATAAACAAATTTAACTATCTAAACAGTAAACTCTAAAGAAAAGTCAACAAATCATGAATTGGGCAAAATGAAAAATTTTTAAGCCACAATCAATCTGCAAAATAGTGGATTAAATATGGATGGAATTAAATTTGCATCTGATCCATAAATATATGGATTGAATAGGGTTATTTTCGCCCTGCACCCAAATGTTTCGACATTTATCGCCCCGCACCCAAATGTTTCAACAATATCACTCCACACCCAATTCTGTTAATTTGACCATTATGTTTAACGGAACTATTTAAAATTTAAGTAAATGACCGAAATACCCTTTATCTTAAATTAGAGAAGAATAAAATGAGATAAAATGTTAATTTAATAATTAATATTTACATAAAAATTTTATTTAAAAGTAATTAATAATAATCCCATCAATTAAATTATCAAATAAATTTAATTTTTAATTCAAGATAAGGGGTATCTCGGTCATTTACTTAAATTTTAAATAGTTCCGTTAAACATAACGGTCAAATTAATGGAATCGGGTGTGGAGTGATATTGTTGAAACATTTGGGTGCAGGGCGATAAATGTCGAAATATTTAGGTGCAGGGCGAAAATAACCCGATTGAATATCACCAATCTATGGATAGGATTAAATTAAAATTTTATAATAGGTAAAATCAATGATAAAAAATGAATCAATGTCGAATTTACAAAATCGGATTCATGAACATCCTTATTGGAATTCGCGCTAGCTGGAAAACCCGTTCAATACTTTGTTCTACGCCTATCACCATAGGAGTGGCTTGAATTAATACGTATTTGTGATTGGGTGCTTGATTAACGCATGAACAACCATATGCTCAGCATCCTTGAATTTGTTTCCTTGATTAATTAGAATAACCTCATTTGAATTGAAATCAAAATGGAGAAGTGATCAATTTAACAGTTCAGTTTAACCGTCTTTGAATTGGAAGTGACCAAAAACGAAGTAAATGGTGCAGCAAACATAATTGAAAAAAATGGCAAGTTTAATCTGTGGAAAAACCATAAGAATATGTGTAATGTTCAAAGGACGATGCAACTGTAGTTCTTAGTAGTTTGATTTAGAAAGCTAAGTTATAATGTCATAAAATAACAAATTTACAATATAAGTTCCACGAACATAATAATCATCATACTTCCTCAACAAGCTACCGTATTCCAAAAAGCTATGAATGCTTAAAAAAACCCACTACAAGTAGTTCATTTTTGTGAATAACTGAACCTATGGTGCACAAAGATTGTCTAAATTTTCTGGTCGGCGGACTTTCTTTCCAATAGAGAGATATCTTGGGTCTTAAATCATAGCAAAAAAGATCGTGCAAATAATTTAGAGGAGATATCATTTTATCACGGGATGAGTATTTGTGCATCAAACTTATGCAGCACTTAAAAAACTCTTGTCCGAAAGTTGCTAAGTAAGTCTATCAAATTTCTTAACTAGTTAAGCGAGGACGCTTGTGGAAGAGCTAGAGAAAAGAGTTAGTAATATAGTTAAAAAGAGAGTATATTATTCACAAGAATGTATACAAGAGAGCTTAAGAGTTTACAAGATTGCTTGAGTTGCTTTTGCTTATTGTGTGTTCAAGTGACAAATGCCAACCATTATTTATGGGGAGGCTTGCCCAATTTTAGAATATTCTAAGTCTTAAGAGTTCTCAAGAATTGATGAGAGCTCTGATGCCTAGCAATGCCTTCTAAGTTCTAGAGAACTATATGTATAAACTATGTGTTACAAGTCTCCAGCAAATTCTAAAGAATTCCTAGCTATGTACTAGTGATGAGAGTGCGCTAAATTGTGCTGGAAGCTTCTAGAATCGAATCAATTTAGCATCTTTGGCTGGAAAATTTGAGTGGCCCGGGACAACATGCTACCTTTTAGTTAGGCTTGTCTATATTGAGGCACTTTTACAGGCCTGCAAATTGTATAAATGAAAAGTCAGTTAATAACAGTTTCACAAACTATCTCATTAATTCGTTGTCACTACTGCTTGATCGTGGCCGTATAAAGTCATTTGCAGCAGCAAGAGTTTTGAAAGAATATGTATTGTACTCAAAACTACTATAATATTAGAAATTGTTAATTTATGGTTTGATTTTCAGAACAATGTCCAGTGTATGCGTAGTGCAGATAATATATATGATTAAAAGCAGGGTAAATTTACCTCTCCTCTCGTCTAGGGTGAATATGGTCAGATATGTCAGATACTGTGGAACTTGAATTACTTACAATCCTGCCCTTCCAGTCTGCAGTTGTGGTAGCACTCTGAGGAGGGAGCAAAACAGCAAAAACCTGCACCTCCATGCAGATTCTTTTGGAATTGTATTTATCCCCTGAGCTTACATAGCCTTATATTAATCGTTTGTCCGCATTTTGTCAACAACGTCGTCGATGTTTTCACCCTCAGATAGAATGCACTTGCAAGCATGAGGGCATGGAACTCCTGACGTCTGCCACAAGCCACTATTGCATAACTTTCTTTGTATGTCCCCCTCATAGAGAGCGGGAACACTTTCTTCCACACCCCTAATTATCCCATTATCATCTTGCACTGTCGGCCACCAACCCCCTATAAAATGCTGTTCAATGATCTTTCTCAATGTCGAGGTCAATCTTTGCCTAATCCAATCCCATCTCCTTTTCTTCGGCGCTAACAAAGATTAGCGGTTCTTTGTGTTAAACCAATAAATCTGTGAGCAATGCTCATGTCCAAGTAATTTTCGTGAATCATCCAAGTCGTTCAATTATCATGCCTATTGCTTCCAATTTGTACCCATTAACCCCGCATGGCAATCCTTACTTTCATCCTCTATTAATTTTCCTCTGAATCTAGAACCCAATTATGGTAAACCATAAAAACTAACTACATGTTCACTACTTGTAAATACCAATATATATTTAATTTATACCGTGCAAATTCACAAACCTCTTTTGTTATGCAAGCCATTCCATCCTTTGCCTTAATCTCACGCCCGGCTTCACCGCTGCAATATCATCATTTGGCTGCATAATTATACTTCTCCATAATTATTAATGAACCCTAAACAATTTACTAAATTTATTTATAAATTCATTAACAAAGCTTACAAATATCGTATGAACCCATTGCCGCACTTCATTTTTCTTCTTCCTTCAATGAGTTGATCATCATCAACCTCTTCAGTACCTTTATCAATTAATCTCACATGACTTATGCTTATTACTTAATTTCAGAAATGAAGCTAAAGTTCATAGCAACGTGTAATTACATTTCTACTCCAAAACAAAACAAACACATATCATTTACATCACAATCCCCAAAACAAACAAAAAAAAAAGTGGAAAAAATAAATAAAGTGGATCTGGAACGAAGGGTAAGCATGTATCGTTACTCCATGTCACCATCTTAATATTAGCTATGGACTTATTTATATTAGTTGTCAGAATATTACTTTTCTAGCTCCTAATTTTGAACATGTCATTGTAAAACTCAATAACACCTCACCATCTTAATGCTAACCATGGACTTTATTATATTAGTTGCCGGAATATTACTTTTCCAACCCCTAATTTTGAACATTTCATGGTAAAACTTAACAACACCTAAGCTACTGTGGAACTTATTATTATGCAGAATATTATTTCAACACATGGACTTACTAAGATTAAAAAAAAAGCCAAAATATATAAAAAAAATTCTTTAGATTACTGAACTTTCGAGAAAAAAGCCCGGCATTCTTTTCGAAAATTAATGCTTTGTACTCCCCAATTTTGCCATCATTTGTACAAACTCTAACCTCCCACCAACTAAATTATGAAGAATTGGTGATTTACATCAGAAGTTTCATATTAGAATTAAATCACAGGTTTCATATTAATCACAGTCATTATAGAAAAAAACTATAATTATGAAACAAAATTAATAATATGTAGTAAATATAAATTTTAAATAATAATTTTGATAAAATTATTAAAGATATAATAAATTTTCTATTATACAAGTGAAAAATCATATCAACATAATTTTGCAGCAACTAATGTTTGAAATATTATCTAAGCAACCCAAGAGGGGGGTGAATTGGGATTCTAAAACTTATGCAATATTAAAATAAATCTTGATGGAAATCTTAAACGAATTTAAAGCAATAATAAATAAAGCAATCAAAATATAAAAGATAAAGCAAGAGAGATTCAAAGATGAAGATTTTTACGTGGTTCGGCCAACTTCGCCTACGTCCATATCTCCAAGTACACCGGGCTTGAGGATTCCACTAGTCAAGGCTTCAAGAACTCGTATAATTGACTTCTAAGGTGTCAATCAACCTTTACACCAAGAGATTATCACTAATCTCTTAACTCAAGTGTATTCCAACCCTTACAATCACTCACACAATGATTACAAGTTTGTTTTTCTCTCACTCAAAATGTATGATTACAAATCAATGCCCAATTGTGAGAATAAATAAAACAAGAATGTATTTAAAACTCAATGAAGATTGTATTCTTGATTATAAGATCAATGATAACGCTGTGATCAGTCCTTGTTTGAATTTGAATGAAGTTATTTATGGTTAGAGCTGAAAACTAGCTGTTATTGACTTTCTGCTCAAAAACGGATGTCGTTAACTGTTATTAGTTAACCATTTTGACTGGACTAAGTGATCGTTGAGATGAAATTCAAATAAATGGTTGATCGTTTACCACTATTGATTTGCCCTTAATTTCCAGAGATCTGCAAAACAAATTTTTGTTATCCGTTCTTGCTAAACGGTTAAAGGTTAGCATGGAATTGACATTCTAGAAATTATCGGGTCACCATTTGATATAATCGGTTAGCCGTTTAATTTCAGTAACCTTCTCTGCACACTTGTTTTGTCTATTTTTGCTAACCAGTTAAAGCTTAAGCCTTTTATTCCTCTCTGGAATTTATCAGTTAATCGTTTCAAAGATAACGGTTCACTATTTGTTTCCAGATTCACAATTTTAATCATATTTTGCAGAAGATGTTTTCCGAGTTTAAAGTTCAATGATTACTCATATTTTTAGGGCAATATTATACGAATTTTTAATGAATTGTTTATTAAATAAAAGCTCCAACAACAACATTCAGAGTTTGTTATCATCAAAATCATTATAAAAGAACATATACATGTTAAAAATGTTTACTAACCTTAATCTCAAATGCACCCATAGTTTATGTGATCCCTTACTCTGTTTTGTTCAATGGAACCATAATGCAATACAAGTCACTGTGATCCACTCAAAAAATCCAAACTAACATGGCGTTGCGACTTCAACTAATTTTACCTAGAGCTAAGAAATTACTCATGTACATCGATTGATATAACCAATTCCGATAAGGGTTTACAGCACCCTAAAACTAGTTAGAAGATATGCAAAGTTCACTCCATTGTTCACTTTCAAAACCCTAGTTCTCGGATTAGAGTCATTATAATTTAACAGTTGGTCTGGATAAGGGCAAAAAAAAGGGTATGGTGCCCTTGGACCGAAAGAAAAGAGTAATGATTTTTATCGCTAACAGCATGTTTGGTTGAAAGAAATGAGGAGGATTGGAAAGAAGAGCAAGAAAGAAAAAAAATACAAAAATAAGGTTAATATTAATTTTATTGTTTAGTTTGATATAGTATTCATCTACTCTTCACTTATTTATTTTCCCTTTTCTTATTTCTTCTCCTCTTTTCTTTCATTTCTTCAAACTAAATATGCTTAGGCCTTAGAGTATCTCAGCAGGCCCTAGTTTTCAATTTATCTTATCAAAAACAAAAACTTAGTATTTTATTTTATTTTCTCTCTCCTTTGTGACCATCCATCCTTCACTCTCACAATTTTATCAACAATAAAGTTTATCACCACCAAAACCACCTATTATTGTCACCATCAATCCATTTTCCACCAACATATGATGAGCTTAAATATTGATTTTTGTTAAATCTTAGGAGCAGGTGGAGGGTTTTGTTATTATAATGATATTGATTTTGATTTGTGTGAGAATCTATGATTTGTTTTATTCCAATTTGAGATTTAATAAGGAGTTAATATTTAATTCAAATTGTAAATCAATTAAAAAAAGAGAGAATTGTGAATTTAATTTATGGAGAGCTTGAGAGAGAAGAAAAAATTATTAATTATTAATTATTTTTATTTTTTAATAAGGAAAATTCTATATTAAATAATATTAATTAAAAACTAGATGCTATGAAATAAATTAAGGGGGTAAAAAATATCACCATTCCTTATCAAAATCCAACCCAACCCATGAAAGTTCGGGTTGTGCTTATCCAAATACCCATTTTGATATTTTAATATCATCTCAAATTAAAATAACTATGAAACAAACAATGATTTATCAACCAAATGCAACATCTATAAGCAAAACATAACTCTTGCATGGGAGGTAAGAAGTCATGACTAGGGTTGGCAAAATCCCAAGATCAGGCCGGCCCTTAAAATCCAAATTTGTTGTCCTGTTCCTTTTTTATAATTTTTTAATCATATTTTACAAGTTCATAATTTGTAAAATTTTGTTTTTATTATATTCACTTTAAAAGTTCAGATCAAAGGATTTAAAAGTTTAAATATGTGCTATTTTTGGGTTAAATAAACAATATATATATACATGGGAGCCCCTAACTTACAGCCGGCTGTAAGTTACAGCACACACAAAAATTACATGGGACCCACCAATCAGTACTGTTCACCCATTTTTTGTGAGTGTTGTAACTTACAGCAGCTGTAAGTTAATGGTTTGTCCCATATACATACATACATACATACATATATACATACATATATACATATATATATATATATATATATATATATAATTCTCTTAAACATTTATCAAGTTTTTGGGTTAGGCTCGGACATCTTATGTGAAGCACAAGCCCATCCCAAGAGTTTAGATCCGACCTGAAATTTTGGGCTCAAGTCCGGCCGGGTTTCTTTTACCATCCCTAATCATGAGTAAATTTAATGGAATATGATTTAATTTAGTGTTGAGCACAATGTAAATAAAAGCACAAAATAATAAACTAAAGTTGTTTTTCTCTTCTTTTACAATCATCATGACAAATACAAGGGATCAAGGATCAAGATACGTTGATACTAATTTATTAACTTTTGTTTTTAATTTTACAAATCATTATATTGTTGTACACCTGAGAATTTGGCAATGGCATTGGGTTCATGAAAAATTGCAAAGAAACCTGTTATAAATCAAAATTTGATAAACAAATTATAGGAATACATATAACTTGGAAAAATCAAGGCCAAGAAGTTCTGGAGATTTAGTGAAATTCAATAAATATAATTAATAATGAGGTTTAAAACTTACAATTGTGATTATGTGAAAGGCCATAGGCCTAAAGTTGTCGGGACAAAACTGTCCACAAGAATATGATATAATGAAAGTAAAGGCAAATGAAATTCGAACCTTGGTTCTTCCGCGACATACGATTGATTATGACTTTTTCTGGCATTCATCCGGTGAAATATTGATCCCCATTTGAGAGAGATCATCCCGCAGCAAATTTGCATTCTTGAAATGCAGACCCACTATGCCAACTTCCTCCGCAGCCTCTACATTTCTTATCCTGGAGTCAGTCCAAAGCTATGAATTATTCATAAACATATAGAATATTAAATCATATACTACCTCATTTTCAATAAGAGAACAAGCAATCTATGCCAATCATGAACGAAGTTCTAAAAGTGTTAACTCTAGCAGGAAACAAAATCAACACTTGCACATTTACCCTTTCAACTTCTAACTAGGGGTAGTAAAACAACTACAAAACTTGCCACCTCTTACTCAAACCATCAGTCCTGGTTTCCTCAACACCACATTATCAATACCTCTCTGCTTTTAATGTCAAGGAAATATTAATCTTGGGGAACATTATCAGCAGACTGATTCTAGCAGTAATTAGAGCAGATTATGAGACCATGATTCTGTCCCAATAACAACATAATCAAGAGAAAACGGAAGGTTACCTGTCATCAATGAAAATACAATTTCCTGGATCAACCTTCAGTTGTCTCAGGACTTCCCAATAAAAATCAGGATCAGGTTTCCTCTTTCCTGAAACAATACAAAAAATAGGATCACTTCTCATATGAACCATGCTGACAACATTGTGTATCCTCTGTTATGCTATTGCTTAACCCCAGGATTGAGCTTCAACAAGTCCCCTCACAAGCAAGACCAATGCCAAACAGATTGTCATGTGGACTAAGCCTAAACAGAGATTGAACATGCCAGCGAACAAAAGAGATGCAGAGGGAGACAGAAACAAACACAGGTGCAAATCACATGGAACGTGTTCACTAAAATAGGGGAGAATCACTCTTATAATGTATGATACTTAGCACCAGTCAGCAAATCTGAAGTAAAACATCAACTAAAACTTAAAAGTTGGCCAAATAGCTCCCTGAATCATAACAGCATAATCTGAACCAAGAAAACTACGACATCTTGAGTCACAGGTGAGAGTACAGATTATGCTCAACTTCATCTAAACATGCAATATGTCTACAGTATAAGAGAAGATAAAACATCTCAAGCAGCCAAGTGACCATCGTTTGACGTGCAGGACTTGACTGATTATGATGGGGCCTAGAATGACCTCAAGCCTGAGTTCATTCTCACGAGCCACACGATTTCAATATTTGCTAATGATCGCAAGATTATTTTGTATAAAAATAGCCAGAACCTAAGATCAGGCAATATTAACACAACAAACATAACATTATGCATGAATCTCCAGTATAAATAAGTAAATAACCCAATAATTGGCCAATAATACCTCAATTCATATAAAAGGAGTTGAAATTCAATAAAAAGTTAGCAAATTGTGGATAATGTTGAGCAGAAAGAACAAATGCAAAATAAAAATATTACACTCGAGCATTTACCCACATTGGAACACAAACATATACAAATGAACAACGAAGGCAGAGAGAGAGAGAGAGAGAGAGGGTCCAAACACCTTCAAACACTGTTTACTGAACATACCAATAACACATGAACAAAATGTCCATGATAAGTAGGTTGAGATTTTTAATTTGTCCTCAATTATTTCGTACCTACAAGAGAAAAATTTGAAAAAAAGTTGATAAGCCATTTTACTGCCGAAGCATCTATTTAATAAAACTTAGAATTCAGCTCTGAAATTTTAGCATTGAATGCTGATAGTAATGAATCTTAGTGTTAAAGTTCTATTGATGACACTATTCTTGTGCAATGAATTTTCTTCTTGGTTACAAATTCACCTACACTTTACAGGATCTTAGATTTAATTCCAGATTGAGATAAATATGAGAGAAAAGAGTATTGCATCCAAGACAAGTTAAGAATCTAAATCGATTAAAAATATTTCAAACTATAATCAATCAGCAGAAACATCATAAATGCAACGTGGATTCTGAAAACGGAAAGGCAACGGGTGGTTGGTGTTCTCAAAAACCCACCTTCTTGTAGCTAATGCTAAATAGTTAACCATGCCAAAGTGCATCAGATTGTTAGTTATTGTTCCCAATTCTTCAGATATATTAAGAGAAAAGAAACTTCCAGAATTGAAGCATCTGGAAAAGCAATATATTAGCATATTGAAAAATGCCCCAATCTTAAGGGCACTGACTTGATAAAGCTTCTTTCATCTGATGGGCCATCACTTGATATAAGTATTTCATGCTAAAAAAATTCTTCACAACAAGGGAATCTCTTTTTTAAAAAAATTTAAAGTGACAAACTAAAAGACAAAAAAACACACACTCCAATGCAGTGTTTTGTCCTATAATATATTGAAATCTGTGGTTTTTTTTTTCTAGTTTTAGCCCGTCCAATGAAGTAAAGGATTCTCTTGTTATAAAATTACTCTTAACAGCAATGTTCAAGATAGCTACCTGACCACACTTTGCAGAAAACATACAGTGATTTAGATGCTTACTTTCTAAAGTAACTTTAACATGAATAAAAGTTTTAAGTGACAGCTATCACATATAATCAAATAGGCCAAAAAAGAAAGTCATTGGGTAAATTAATAAGGTTGTCAGAAAGACCAAAAAAACTTCAGTAAAACGCCGATTTCATCTTACCAGATGGGGTAATTAGTGCAAGAATGCATCTCATAGTTGTTTTGTTTTAACTCATGCAGCAATTCTTCGACACCATCCAGGTAAGAATATCCTTTTTTCATACAAATTTTAAGTCCTGAAAGGATGGATAATTGAAGTTACTAATTTCTCCAAAAAAGCAAGGACATCTGCATTAAAAAAAAAAGCAAAAAAAAAACACAGGCTTATTCAAGAATACATAAACAGAGTTCCAGAAAACTCTACCATTCTAATTAGTTTTTAGATTGGTATGGTCTGATACCACGTTTGACTTGTATCAACAATTTGACCTGATTGTTAGACTTTAGGATACCAAAGAAATTCTAAAGTTGTTTCTGATGTAGGCAAAACAATTACCAAGTAAAAAGGAGTAGTCCGAAATGAAAGTAGTGCCTACTGTATAAGCAAGAAATTTTTTCTGGAATAAATGCTTGAATTATAAATAATTACCTCATATTTCTCGGCTATTCGGTGGAGGTAGAATTTATTGAGGAAAATTTATTCACTATGTAGACAAATAATAATAATTTACAAAGGTTCCTCCAAATTCACTGTAAAACTATCATAGAAGAGATATAATGCACCTCAATCCCTCTTTATACCATAACTTTACAATAAGATTTACTGTAATGGTAGATCAACCAGAGAGAGCTATGGGATAAAACATGCAGCACCTTCAAGGGAGGGCTACAATTGAGGTTACATGCTGGATTTGGTTTCACGAATCTGATAACCGAAACTTTCAGAGGAGTAGAATTAAATAGCTCCACATTATAACACACAAGATTCGTGCTGCATAAAACTTTATAAACAAGTAAAAGATGACTAGCAAAAACCTCAATAGATATAATGCTTAGATTGTCAGTGTAATAAATTGAAATATTGGTATTAAAGGAAGAGAAATGTAACCTTTTTTTCTGGATTACCTTAATATGAAGGTGTAAAAAAAAAAAACAAGCAACAATGTTATATTATTATAAATTACAAGGCTACTGAATCTAAGTATTTAGTAAGGGCATCCACAAATCTTGTTCTAAGGTCTCCTGATAGGCACTAAATTGTCGAAGCTCATATGAAGAAATTTTCACTAACCTTCCAAATCAAAAGGTCTTCCATCTTTAAAAAATTTTCTAGCTAGCTCCATCTGCAAGAAGACAAGATATATTTGAATCACACATTTGACAGGGACCCAAAAGAAACTTAAAAAGCAAAAAGAATAGTTCATTTCGAGATCATGCGAGATGTATTGATGTTCTAATGATAAATAAATCTACCCACACTATAAATTCCAACGTCTTGTATCGCATTGCAGTTTTTAACTTCAAATATTAAGAGAAAAAAAAAACAACTAAAAAATCAATTGTACCACTATTCCACAATCATAGGAAGGCAACAAAGCGAAATCATATTATCATTTTTAAAATTTTATAGAGGGAATTGACTATAGTAGCTTAATGACAGTTTTACTTAAAGTTCTATAAATCCAACATTAATAATTTATCAATGCAAATATGCCTCAATCCTAAATCAATTTCACTGAAAATTGAATTCTTGCTGTTGGAAAAAAAAAAAAAGGAAGTACAGTCTTTAGAACTTGGTACGGTATATACCTCACTGATCATCCCCATTTCAAACTCAATCCATGCATTTGGATGCTTGCATTCTATCAGTTCCTTCATAGACATTCTGAGCAAAAAACTGCAATTTCATTATTTCAGACTTTAAAAGTTAAAGATAACTGGAAACCAGAGGCAAAAAAGGAAAAGAATAGACATGCAGGGAAACGGAATAATCCATGAAATTAGCCCGCTAGAAAATCTACATCTATGTGCAAAGATGAACAATAAATTCACCGATATAGGAAGTCATAGAAGTAAAGATCTTTCTTGAAAACTACCACAAAATCCCAGAGAAAAAAACTGCTCAAGCCACTGTTCTAGAAATTAGATAGAGAACACAAAATGCTCCTCTAAAAATCAGATCCCATATAAACCAATTCAGGACAGATAGGAAACAGTTAGTCTGTTTACCACCAGTAAATTCTAATATGGCAGGTGGTTTCACGTAAACATAACCAAGGAGCCACAAAATTGAGAGAAAAACCTTGGAATACCTTTCAGCCGATTGCAAGGTAAAGCAACTGGACACAAAAGCTACGAAGAACTTTGCCTCTTATAAATACATTAACCTCAGTTTGTCACATCAAATACCAACTTCTGCTTATATAACAACAGCAACAGCCAAGGACTTTACATTAATACGAAACTGCTCCAGACAACTACAAACATACATTTATTATTAAAGAACAGTAAAAATAAGTAGAGTGTTGGCTAGATATTGAATACCCAAATCATACTGATCAATAAGCCATTAACTGAGAGATTCAGATCCCAAATGTAAGATGAATTGGGAAAGGATTCATTTTCTGAGTCCAGGGAAACGACTTGTAGTAAAATTTTAAGTACACATGGACACAACACTTAAAGCGTTTTCAAATAGTCAAAAATGCTTCCACAACTATTTATTATTGTTTGGCTCATATACACAAAAACATTTTTTGGAATCAGAAGCAATTTTAATGATTACTTCGAAAAGTGCTTGAGAGAAATTACATGTGGTTTTTGAATAAGAAAAGCACTTGAAGGTGCTTCCTAAAGAAGCACTTATGTGGGTATTAGGTAATTTAAGCGCTTCAAAAAAAGTAATATATTTATCAAGAAAGAAAAACAAGAAAACAAATAGGCACAAAAGTGGTCAATAACAGACCCAGAAAGAGAAAATTACCCAAAGAAGGCAGGGACGTCATGGTAAAATGGGTCACGAACAATCGTATCCATGATATCAAATAGCAATATAGGAAGCTTCCTCTTTTCATTCTCTTTGCCACTTAAGGAAGCCATAGCCACGGTGGGGGGGTTCATGTTCTTGTTCTTGTTGCTGGAATTCAGTGCCATTATTCTTGTGGGTTTCGTTTTTGAAGTTTTAAAAGGGATTGAAATTAGAGTTGCTGCTCCTGCTACTCTCATTGACGCTGAAATTTGATTTGAGTAATTCGGATTATGTGGCAGGCAGGTGGCTTTTTTTCCTATGTTACTGTTTGTTTCCCGGGAATAAGTTATGCTGTGCTAAGGCATAACATTCAATCGTGGTTTTATTTATTAACGTTAAAAAAATTAAATAATATGGTGCAACGCTATATACCCCGAGTCAAGCCCGAAAATTTAGTAAAACGACGCCGTTTCAATAGCAGCAATTCTTTTCTTTTTCCTTTGCCTGTCTCTATTATTTGTTGTTTCTCTGTCACCTTCCTTTTTCGATTTCCTTTCTTCCCAACTGTCCCTTAACTATTATTCTAGCAATTTACTTTTTCAGTTTTTAATTTTCATCCTTGAATACTCCCACAACCTTAATTTTATCGTTATAGACTTCACTTGGAATACTATCTTTTTTCAATTCTTGAGCTACTTCAATTACATCTTCCACTATAGAATCCTCATATTCCTTTTTTTCTCTATCTTATGAGATAACAAATGCATTTCACAATTTATCTACTTTTAAACAATTACATATTATACGTTATGAATCAATTGTTCCGACTGTCAGATAAATTTTAAAACAAATAAATGAAAATTAAGTAGGACAATTGGCATCCCTTAATTTCATAAGAACCCTATACGATTGAAATTACATTTAAAGATAATTATGAATAGCATTGTGTAATAAACAACCCCATAAAGTTTTGAAAAAACTCGTTCTAAAGATGTGCGATTAAAAAATAAAATAAAATCTGAAGGTTCACATTCTAATAACGTCACTATTATCCCAAACCAGTCCCTCTCTCCCCCACTTTATTCAATTTTCACATCCAAAATTTGCAAAAAAAGAAAAAAGGTTTAATTAGAATAGTGTCCTTTTTTCTCTCTTTTTTTTCCTTCAAATTTTTTCTTTATTATTTGGTTTAGTCTATTTCTTTTTTCTTTGAGATTGCAAGATGATATTTTCTTAATAAATTTGTAATTTTTTTTCTTTGTCATTTTATATTGATGCCCTAGATAAAGAAGAAAAAAAATCAAGAATTTTTTTTTTAAGTGCAGAACTGAGAATTGGTTTGATATTTTATTAAATGTTATTGCTCAAATAATATTTTGCGTATGGTTATGATTAACAATCATTAGTGTGAATCTGGTTTAAGTTTGAATTTGATATTGAATAAGGAAGTGAGAGGAAAGAGGGATTCCATTATTTACTTGCCAATGAAAATATTGTTTATTTAAAAAAGGAATATTTTTAGTATTAAGTTAGGTATAGTTAAAAAAGGGGTTTTAAGAGGATTTTGCAGGATCTCAATATTTCGATTCCTAAAGATTTACTGATGGAAAAATATCTTTGAAAGAAGTAAAATAAGAAAGATTGGGAATATTCACTAATCTATTTGTTCAAGATTCTATTGTTTGTTGACTGTGCCAATACACAAGTAAAATACCAGTTATCAGTAGTCCCAAACAGCTTATTTATTTTGTGGGTTAAATTCCCCTTTAGTAGGGATGGAAAAATTTGAGTCCGGGTCTGAGTCTGGGTCCGGATTTGGCCTTTCCGGTTTCCAACCCGAATGACAATTTTTAATACCGGACCTGGATGTAAACCCGAAAATTTTTCCTCCTGGTCCGGTACAGGTTAAACCCGGAAACATTCGGGTTCCCGGATTCCAGGTTTAGAACTCGGATCATTGCTAAAGAGATACGATTTCCATCTCTTCTTCTAATGAATTCCTTTCTAGATCTCTAAATCTATTCACAACAATAATGAAAAATAATTCAAAATCAAATAATTAGAACTAAAACCCAAGATAACCGAGCATACAAATTCAATTTTCAAACAAATCTGGCGATAATAATGACAAGTTGGGCCTTATGGGGATTAAGTCAAGAAAAGGGAAAAGGATAAATGGCTGCTGATTTTTTTTTTTAATGCCAAATGAACATCTCACAGTAAAACACAACCACAAATTTCAGGTTGGTTGGTGGAAGTGTAGGCACGCTCGCCTTGACTTTCTTGCAGTCCTTGCAATTCACAGCATACTTCCTGCAAAATTTGCAGGAAATTTTGCTATGTTGACTAAACCTTCACCTTCTTCATTGCTTCCTCAAACTAACACCATAACGGGTACCATACTTTCTAACTATTCCGACGTTCTTTGCACGTCGTCATAGTGGCGTCGGAGTGAAGATATGTAGCTCTTCAACAGTCAGCAGCTGCTTCAGACGTTAAGCGATAAAGAAATCATACCGGCGACTGAAGAAAGTTTTTTTTTTTTTTAGGCTTTAGGTTTCTCTTGTTTTTTTACCCATTTTATACTTGAAATTTATTATTTAATTAATGTTAAAATAAAAACATCTGGGTCCGGATTCCGGATATCCGGATTCACCTAAATCCAGATCCGGACCCGGATTTGTCCGGATTTAAAATATTGCTTCCAGATTCCGCATTATTTAATACCCGGGCCGGATTTATTTCTTAGTGTCTAGAGTGTTAAGCATCAATTATCAGTTGGTCAAGGTATTTCTTAAACTAAAAAAATTCAAATATCACATTTATTATGCATCAAATGTCAGTTTTAAAAGAAAAAGTTAAATTTTACTTTTTGATTAATCCTTCATGAATAATAAGAAAAATATTTACAGTTGCTCGTGAAGATAATAAAAGTACTCATTTTCTATTATAAAAAATCAGCTAATTAATAAGCAACAACAATGATACCTGGGATTTTTTTTTTTCAAAATATGGGGACCAATTAAAAAGTTATGCCTAACCCTAAAAATTAAAGAAGAATATACCCATCCGGTAGCAAATCTTAAATAGTTATCAACAGATTAAAGTAGGTGGCCAGACGAACACGACTTGTAAAGCGAAAGAAAATTAATTTAGTTAAAATTAAAAAGAAATTAAGAAAAAAATTACTTTCATTTAATAAAATTATTTTTTTTAATGAAAATTGAAATATAAGCTGGAACACGAAAAGGAAAAATTAGCCTCTCTTAATTACTCGGAAGGAAAGTATCCAAGAATATGATGTGATCAAATTAAGACCATTTCCAAGAAATGCATGATTAAATTGAAGAAAGAAAGTAAGAAATGCACAATGAAATAATTGATGCAAGCTGTGGTTCTTTTAAGGAGAAATGATTAATTTTCACAAATAAGATTAAGGGAGATGGATATATTTTCTATCCATTCTTTCTTTTTTCTTTCTAACGTGTCTTTGAAGAAATTAACTTCTATAAATCCAAGATTGCAAGAAGTTTAGCAATTATAATTTTTGTAAAAAAGAAAAAAAGCAAAAAAAATCATATATAGCGAAAACTCTCTTTGATTTATTCGCAATGGCAGGAATAGAAATCGTACCAGGTGCCATTATAGGTGTTGCATTTCAACAAGTATGGAACGCCATTAAAGAAGTAAATACTACACACAACCACTTCAACCCAACCCTAAGATGGCTTGGAAATCATGATCAAGGCGTATTGTTATTAATTTGTGAAGTATTTCCAAATACCCTCTTTTCCAAATTGACAAAACGTATATGGCCTTCACACGTGAGCATATGTGCTTGGCCCATTTTTTGGTCACTTGATGAAAGCTAAATATATTTTTATTTTTAAATTAAAATCAGTTAGTTAAATTGATAGGAATGGGAATTGCTCATGCGTCACTTAAATAACTTCTAGCACAAAAGTTGTTAAGTGACTCTTATTGAACTTCTCAAACTAGCCAAACAAGATAATTGCGGAAATGTTACAGAGAAGAAAGAGTAATATGGCCAAAATACAAGAGGTTTTTACAAGAGTGCTTGAGTTGCTTGTGCTAGGTGTGTTGTGTGTGTGTGGTGTCGTGGTGAGTAAAATGGTGAGTGTTAGGCCCTATTTATGGAGTTGCTCCGTAGGTCTAGACTGTTCATGCAACTTGCCTAAAAATCTACCTATTTATAAGGTGTAGAGAAATCTAGAAATTAGGCTAGGCTTGTTTATGGGTTGCCCGCTTACTAAGCGCACCACAATTTGTTAGTAGTATAAGGCAGCCTATTGTTGAGCTCACTTTGTTGTCGAGCGCATCCTACTATTGGGCAAACTTTTACTAAGTGTACCCGTGTGCGCCAATTTAGCCCCCATTTGCGGCAAATTTGAGTAGACCATGACATTCCTCCCCTAACTATCCTTGCGGCGTCCTCATTGCGTTCTCGTGCTTGTAACTTGGATGTGTTTTGCGAATTGCCATAGGTATTCTTTGCATTCCCAAGTGGCTTCACTCTTAGTGAGATTCCTCCACTTCACCAAGTACTCGATGTAGGTCGGTATACCCCTTCTTTAGATTATTTGATTGGTAAGGATGTACTCCATGACTTTGTTGAATGCGGTTACAACAACCGTTAGGACACGTCTTCACTCACCTCAACTTGGGTCTTTCGCATCCCCATGGTATGGCTTCAGTAGACTCACATGGAAGATCGGATGAATTTTGAGTCTTGACCAAAGTCAGAGTTGATACGATACATTTTTTACATGTCGTACAACTTAGAAATACCCTTTTGTATTGCTTTATTTACTCCTTGTGGACTTTCCGCGAAGTTTTGAATTGTTAGGATAGGAGTTTGATCATGACTTGGTCGTCTTCCCTGTACTTGACGTGGCATCTCCTTGAATCAGCCCACGTTTTCATCTTCCATCGCTTCCTCGTGTCATTCGAGGGCGAGCTTGTGAGTCGCTGGGCTTTTTCCTCTGTATGTCAAGGCTATGGCATTGCGAGTCATAGGCTGAAATCCCATGACGATCTTGAATAGACTCTTGCATATAGCCTCGCTCCGTTGTAAATTGTATGAGAATTGGGCAACACCTAGGAACTTTGCCTAATCTTGCTGATGAGCGCTTACATAATGCCTCAAATACATCTTGAGGATGTTGCTGATATGATCTGTCTGCCTATCAGTTCGGGTGGAAGCTTGTTGAGAACTTGAGGTTAGTTTACAACAACTTCAAGAGCTCTGTTCGAAACCATCCAATGAATAGTGGATTTCAGTCGCTCACGATACTCTTCAGAAACCCCCATAACTTCACAACATGCTTGATGAAAAAGTGGGTAATTTCGTCCACTTCGCAATCGCTCATGTGATGATGAATATCGCGCACTTCTTGTAGCAATCGACAACAGAGATGATGCTTTTGCACCATTCAAACTTAGGTAAGGTCGAAATGAAGTCCATGGTGACACTTTCCCATGGCCTTGATGCTAGTGGATTAGGCTCCAATAATTTTTCCAGAAGTTGGTGATCGATCTTGTCTTGTTGACACATAAGACAAGCCCACAAGTATGCCATGCTGTCGTCTCTTATATGCGTCTAAAAATAAAAGGCTTGGACTAGTGCGATTGTGCACTGAACTCTGGGATTGCCAACCCACTACGAATTATGGCACTCCTTGATGAATTTTTTCTGCAAATTCCTCTATTTAGGCACGAATAGTCGATCTCTTTTGGTGAGGAGGGTGCATTTGTCGTGTCAAAATTGCCTTGGTCTTGCCTTCGAGTACTTTCCCTAACAAGTCTTTCGCAAAAGGATCATGTTGGAGACCTTCCTTGATGCGTGCGATAGACCTGACTAAATTTGACACGATCCGATTACCTGACACGAATACGACATGAATAAATGGGTATGAGTCATCAAATTTGACATGATTATTAAATGGACTGGGTCTAGGTTGACACGATTTTTTTTCTTATTGGGTTACGGTTAAAATTCTTGATCTATTTACCTAACCAATGACACGGTTATATTTTTTTTAAATTAATTTTTAGATTCTTGTCATTAAAACTCAAATATTGAAAATAAGGGTAGATATATATACAATGTTTTATTTATAAAATTATATATAGATTTAAAACTTTAATAGTATAAGTATGTAAAATATCGGTATACATATATATTAAATGGGTTGTGTTTGACATGATTATTAAATGCTGCACGGCATGACCCGTTAGCCACCTCTATTCATGACCGAGACAATTATGAGGGAACAGAGTAATGCATCCAAGACAAGAATCTAAATCGATTAAAAATATTTCATTTTACTATAATCAAACAGCACAAACATCATAAATGCAACATGGATTCTGGAAACCGAAAGGTTATAGATGGTGGATGTTCTCACAAATGCTAAACAGTTAACTCATGCTAAACCACATCAGATTGTTGGTTATTGTTCCCAATTCTATATAAATGTTAAGAGATAAGAAACTTCCTGGATTGGATTATCTGGAAAAGCAACTTATATCAGCATATCGGAATGTGCCTCAATCTTAAGGGCACCGATGCTTGAAAAAGCTTCTTTCATCTCATGGCCCACCACTTGATAAACAGTATTTATATGAAAGTAATTTATGCTAAATGTATTATATGTTAACAACAACGTTCAAAAAAGATACTTAACACTCTCGGTGGAGGAAAACATACAGTAATTTTACGACGCTTAGGGGCTGCTCGGTATAGTTTTGTAATTGGTGTTTTCATTTTTAGTTTCAAGATTCAAGTGTAATCATTCTTCGGTAGACTTTATCCAAGATTCCATGTTGTAAAACACAAAATCCAAATTCTATTCGATAGTTATAAATCAGAAGACATCTTTGACATGTTTTCTCTGTTCTTTAAAATATACCACGAAATAAATTACAAAACATTATTTGATACTATTTCCAAGACATGATAATAAATTCATTTTTTATTTCACCAACAGTCATCTCCCGCATCAATCATCATCTTTATCTCTTCTCAACCTTATTTTTTCTCCGCTTTCAACTGTAATAGTTCATCTCTCTCCCTTGCCAAGAAAACTAATCTCTTGCAACTCACCTCTCATTTTCTCTATCTTGTATTCCCCAGAAGAGAACTATATATGTAAGTGTTAGTTTCTTTTAATTTTGTTTAAACTTTCGTATCGTAGCCTCAGGCTAAGTAAGAAAGTCAAACCTGCATAGACAACCAAGTACAATTTCTTTTACTTCTCCCCCCCCTCCCCGGGG
The DNA here is from genome assembly GCA_029633175.1 of Citrus glauca. Taxonomy (NCBI): domain Eukaryota; kingdom Viridiplantae; phylum Streptophyta; class Magnoliopsida; order Sapindales; family Rutaceae; genus Citrus; species Citrus glauca. The sequence goes on along the minus strand of JAQOOD010000006.1, from coordinate 3,235,828 downwards.
CCCCTAAAAGAAAAAACTGTAATTAGTTTATGGGATTTGGGTTGGCAACATTATTATTTTATCCAAAAGAACTTGAGACCTTGAGTGGATCAATATATGGATTTATTTACTTTTCTTTTCAGTTCTGTTCATTTGATATAAATTATTTTAAATTATATTAATTTATATTAAATTTAACTACAATTATAACTTAAATTTTGAATAAAAACTATTTTAAATATGGTACTTGTTTGAGGGAAAAATATGATGAACAGTAAAAGTGTCACGTGTCGACTAAATAAGCGAGTCCAGAACGAATGAAGGTACTCCACGTGAATTGGGATACCCCGCATAAAATAAGGTACTCCATATGGGAAGGGGTACCCTAAGTAGTAAAGGGAATAAAATAAGGTATACTGTATGAGAAGAGATACCTTAAGTATAAAGGGATACCCTAAGTACAAAGGGGTACCCTAAATAGTAAGGGGTATCCCATATCTTGGGATATCCTACGAAACGGTGTAAGAGAATCCTCCAAAATATCCGCCATGCGCAACGTCTCCGCCTCCTAAAAGATTTCCTTTGATTTTGTCAGAAAACAGAATAAAAAATGATACGCAAAAGGGGGGGACAGCCGCCTGCCACAGTGCAGAATATTACACCAAGGACAGTGGTCCCCAACCGCCTACCCGACAACTGCTGCAGAGGTACCCCGGGACCACTCACCAGCGCGCGCCACGTCTCCAAATGATGAGATACGCCGCGGGTATGCATATAACGGCCCAAAAATCATGAAAACAGCAAAGAGACGTGAGCCAAAGAGGGTACGCCACGTGGCAGGGAGGTACACCATATATAAAGACACCTAGGGTTTACTCTCCACAAGTTCTTCCACACAAGTTTTTCTCCTTCACCATTATTCTCCATTCACACTCCCACTCCAAAAACCAGGTTCTCTCCCTCCTTAAACCCTAATTTACAGAGAGCTTGCTAGCTCTCTTCACCTAAAAAGCTCGAGTTTGCTAACTTGAGCGTCGAAGTGTGAACGCCAGGGGTACCCCCCCTTCGGCTTCACCTCTAACCCTCCTTTCACTGTTTTGCAGGAACGAAACTCACTTCAAAGAATATCTTGTGTGTCACTGACCTTCCACCATCGCCGTCTCTCACTCCCTCCTTCTCACCTCATCAGACCTAGGATACCCCACGTCCCACGCAGCAAACCAGTGAGGTACCCCGTCTTCCCCAAAATAATAAATTCATTGTCTTAGATTGGTTTTGAATTTACTCATCCCAAAATCAATTGAAAACAGTACTATTGAATAAATATTCACTGTTTTTATCTTTCTCAATTGTGTCGATCGAACACATGTCATTGTTTTCAATTTTAAAATATAAGATACATAAAATAATATCAAGACACATACTTAACTTCGAAATGCAGTAACGGTAAAACACCAAATTTAATTTTCATTTTTATTTTCAAAAAATACCAATTCAGAAACAACATCGAACAAGCTCTTATTTTCTAAAGTATCTTAAACATGAATAGAAGTTTTAAGTGAGGCTATCATGTATAATCAAATAGCCTAAAAAGAAAAAGTCATTGGATAAATTGTAATTTTGTATCTAATAAAGGATTTATCTGCATTATCATTATTACTAATAATAAATAGTAAAGGATCTATTTGTAAATAATACAAAAATTCTTGATATTTTCATAAATTCATGGACCAAAATGCAAAAATGAGAATTTAATTGAGGGTAATTTGAAGATTATAATTATTTAATGGGGTAATGGGTAGTTTCGGGCATCTAAGTTTGATTCCCAATCCTCCTTGGGAATCAAATCTATGGGAATGATTCCAAATTTATGGACTCTAACTATTCATTCTAATTTTCACTTTTTTTTGTAAAATAAATATTGTTAATAAGTCTAATTTTAAATTCTCATTTTTCAATTCTAGAAGTAAAAACACCCTATGAGTTGTAGACCATGCTACTCTCATTGGCGCTGAAATGCATAAGTAGGCAACTCGTTTTTTACTCTTTTTTTTTTCAAATATTTTGTTTGTTTCCAGGAAGAGTTGAACTATTGTCTATTGGCACCTTTTTTAAAATTTTATTAAAAACTCTATCATGTGTTTATATTTTTACACACAACTGAAATTTCCTAAAAAGACATGTATCCGATAAAGCTAACTCATTGACTTGATTTCAATGAAAACTCTTTACAACCATATTCAGTTATATGTTCAAAATTTCAATTAAAATCGATTTACCACATGGAAAACAACACAACTTCAGACATTTTCAAATCCTGCAATAAGTTTTATGGTCAAGAAGATTTAATAAGGTCGAGACTTCGAGTTCACAATTCTTGTGCAGTTGCAGTTGTAGTTGAGCTGGAAAAGTCAATACCGTAAGTAATTTTATGAGTTCTATTCCAGAGCAAAATTCTTTTATAAAAAAGGAACTAATTTCTTTAATAATCCTTCACAAATTAGCAAGCAAAACGTCAGTCTCTCAAAATAATCTCTAGCTATTTTAATCAAAACAAACCACTCTCAAATTTATTTGCTTGCGTATTTGAGCAAACCAACAAATCCTAGCGATGTCCTTAAAATTTCAGCAAACCAGCAACTCCTGAAGTAGAGATGGCCAATGGACTGGTCCGACAAGGCCCATGCGTACTTGTGCTCGTACCGTGTTGTGCTCACTATGTGTTTCGTGCCGTGCCATGTCATGCTTAATTTTTTTTTTCTTAGGCATGGCCTTGCACACGTGCCGTGCCCACTCATGATGTGCTCACATGTGTCGTGTCGTGGGCCGGGCCGAGCCGGCTGTGTCTAAAGAAAAAAGTCCAATGAGTTTTTTTTTTTAATTTTTTTAAGAGCGAATGACAAACTATTGGCATACTTTTTTCAAGTCTTTTTTTTTTAGGTCTATGTACCTTTATTTAAATTTAGTAGAATCGAAAATTTAAAATTTAAGTCCATATTCAATAATAATAAACTAATAATAGTAAGAAAATGGAATATTAATTATTAAGTTTGATCTTATAGTAGTATGAATTTTTTTAATACTTAACAATAATAATAATAATTTTTTTTAAGGGTTAACTTTGACTTACATAGAGTAATAGATCATAGTTCACTATAATTTTAATGCCTATTTATAAAATCATTATATTTATAATTTTATTCATTAAAATCATGATATCAATTATTTATTTAATAAATTATAAATAAAGATGGTCAATGGGCCGCACAACACATGTTCGTAGAACACGATACAACACAAGCACATTTCAAAGGGGTAAGTGGCACGACACGACACGCACGTGAGTTGAGCCGGGTTTAGAATTTTAGGCACACAGGCCTAACACGACATGATTAGCGATGAGTTAAGAATGACACGATGAAAAAACCCATAATAAGCATGTTTTATTTTTTTAATGAAAGTAACTTAAAATTTTATGATTTTACAAAAAACTTGAAATTTAATTTTTTAAATTTAATTAATTCTTAGTTTCAAAAAAAAATACTATAATTGATTTATATTTATAATTTATTAAATAAATAATTGATATCATGATTTTAATAATAAAAATATAAATATCATGATTTTATAAATATGTATTAATATTATTGTGAACTATGATCTATGACTCTACGTAAATCTAAGTTACTACGTAAATCTAAGTTAACAATTAAGTTAACCCTTAAGAAATTTTTATTATTATTATTGTCGTTGTTAAGTATTAAAAAATATGATCATACTATAAGGTCAAACTTAATAATTAATATTACATTCTCTTACTATTATTAGTTTATTATTATTGAATATGGACTTAAGTTTTAAATTTTCGATTCTATTAAATTTGAATAAAAGTATAGACCCAAACAAAATACATTGACTTGAAAAATGTATACCAATAGCTTGGCATATACTCTTAAAAAATTTTATTGGGCTTTTTTCCTTAGGCATGACACAGCACGGCCCACGGCACGAGTGGGCAAGGCACATGTGCCAGGCCAGGCCTAAGAAAAAAAAATTAGGCACGGCACGACACAACATGTAACATATAGTTGGCACAGCATAGCACAGGTACGAGCACGCATAGGTCTTGCTTTGATGGGCCAGACTGGCACAACACGACTGGTTCGGTCCATTCGTCATCTCTAATTATAAAATAAATCAATTATAGTATTTTTTTAAACCAATAATTAAATGAATTTAAAAGATTTAATTTCAAATTATTTGTAAAATCATAAAATTTTAAATTTACTTTCATTAAAAAAATAAAATGTGCTTATTACGGACTTTTTCATCGTGTCGTAGTTAGCTCATCTCTAATCGTGTCGTGTTTTTAAGGTCCGGACGCCTAAAATTATAAGCCAAGCCCAGCTCGATCTAGCCCACATACGTGCCATGTCGTGCCGCCTGCCCCACCAAAACATGTTCATGTTATGTTGTAACACCTTAGGCGAATCCCACATCGGCAAAGCACGAGAGAGATGTTGGTTTATAAAGGTTGATCCACATCTTAATTGGCAAGACGTGTTTTGGGGTGTATGGGCGCCCCAAGAACAAATCCGTGCGGGCCTTATTAAGGCCCAAAGCAGACAATATCTTGTCAGATCTTGGTTGGGTCATGACATTATTATGTAACACCCTAGGTGAATTCCGCATCAGCAAAGCACGGGAAAGATGCTGGGTTTATAAGGAGTGATCCACACCTTAATTGGTAAGACATGTTTTGGAGTGTATGGACGCTCTAAGAACAAATCCGTGCGGGCCTTGTTAAGACCCAAAGCGGACAATATCTTATCAAATCTGGGTTGGGTCATGACATATATCGTGCCACGTGCCGTCCAACTCATTGGCCATCTCTATCCTAGAGTATCACAAATTAACAAACCCAAACAGATACCAATTTGGAAAAAATCTTTTTAGCCATTACTCACTTTTGTCAAACAACTTTTTTTTTCCTTTTTTCTATTTTAGGTTACTTTGGGAATAAGTAAGGCGTTGTAAAATTGTCTATTTTTTTTAATGTTTTAATGGGGTGAGTTAAGGAAAGGGGTTTGAAAAGTTGTTTAGAGGGGTCCTAATAGTTGCATCCTTCCCGAAAAATGTTATGTTGTGCCATAAAAATCAATGGAGGTTTTATTTATTTACGTCAAAAGAATAAATAATCATGTATTATACTATAGCTATAATACGGGGCAGTGGAAGAAAAGTTTGTAAAATAGTAGCTGCTAATTTATATTTTATGTAATTTATAGTTGACCTAAAAATAATGTCTCGTGACCTTTTAATTCTTTGATAGCAATAATTAAGTCATAAGAAGAATAAATTCTGAAATATACTATATGAAACATAGAACGAAATAAATGAATTTTTTTTAATCTTAAACATGAGATAGAAATTACAAAATATGAAATAAATTTTTGTCTTTTTGAATATTTATTTTATTTTTAACAAAATATTTGTACTAAAAAAATCTTTGTTTATATTTTACTTTATTTGGTTTTTTATTATTTTTAATAAAAAAATTATATCATAAATTATTGATTTTAATTTAATTTATATTAAAATACAAATAAAATTGAGCAACTTGTTGCAGTCCGTTAAAAAAGATAATTTTGTTGTCAGATGGTAACCAAACAATGTTTGTTTACTACATGGATTGGAGAATTGAAAACCAAAATCGAAATCATTAATAACATTTATTTCACAAAATAAGAGAAAGAATGGAAATCAAATAGGTGGAATTCATCTCAAATTAGGTTTCGGGTATGAGAGACTGATTTCCAAGGGGTGGGAATCAGTCTCCCATTCCAGGATTATTGATTTTTGCCTTGTTAATATTCTGATTTTTTGAAAATGCTCTCTGTTTAAATAAAAAAAAGATGACAAAGAATTAAAAAAAAAAGTAAATCGATTGTAGCCAAACAGGCCTCACCGTCATTGCTAAAATGAAGCAACACCATCGTCTCGCTGGTCATCAGTTGTGGAGTAGTAGTAGCTACCTTGTTGCCACCGGTTCCGAGTTGATGATGTTGATGAGGTTAACGACGACGACGATTTGTTGTTGCTCTTCTTAATGATGATGATTTTTGATCATTACTGTTTATTTTTAAATGGATAATTATTATTGACAATAATTATTAATTATAGTACTAAGGTTTGCGATTTTGGACTGTAGTGGGAATCTTGAGATTAGAAAATGTAGAGTGAAAGTAAGAGTATGAGTAGATTGTTTACTTACACTTGAATGAGAGTATGGAATTGAAACTAGAATCCAATTTATGTGTTTACATTTTCTTGAATTGAGAGTAAATGATTTTAAATTATAGTTTTGCCCTTATTTAAAGAATTGTAATTTTTATATACAAAATTAATAAAAAAATATATTTAAAAAATAAAATATTTATTTTATTTATATTTTTAAATTAATAATAATTAATAATATTATTAATTATGTAAATCATAATTTTTTTATTAATTTTAATTTTAATTATGTAAATAAAAAATTATTAATAAAAGCAACACAAATGAAACATTATTATTAATAATATAGTACAAAATTAATATTTTTTAGAATAAAATATTTATTATTATTAATCACGAATATTAAATAAATATAATTAATATTATATTTTCAAATAAAAATAGTATATAGTAATATTATTAATTCTCTATAAGTATAATAATATTATTTTTAAGTAATTTTAACTTAGAATTAACGTAAATTATTATTTTTTAACTAAATATAATAATATAATATTTAAATATGTTTAATATTATTATTTTTAATAAATATATAATATTAAAATAAATGTTAATAACAATTTATTATTATTATTGACAATAATTATTTAATAATTATAAATTTTGAATAATAATAATCACAATAATTAAAATACAAAATAATAATTATGACAAATAGTTATTAAGGATTTTTTTAGTAATTTGTAACAATCTAACTCATTCTAATTTTAATTTCAATAGAAAATAAATACATTTAATAGCAATACAACTTATTATGATTCTAATTCCTACAACTAAAGTAAATAATTTATTTTGATTCCCCATTTTTTATTTCGATTCCAACTTATTCCAATTACTAGTTAGTAAATGTACCATAAAGGTGAGCCAATCTACCCATACAACGAGTTTACAATAGTGCTAGCAAAAATAAGTCCTTGTACTTCATAAAAAAAAAAATCCTATATAGCCACCTAGAGCTGGCAAAATTTGACACGACCCCGATTACTCGACACAAATAAATGGGTATGGGATCATCAAATTTAACACAATTATTAAATGGCCAAGTCCAAGTCGACACAATTTTTTTCTATGTTAAGGTAGGGTTTAAAGTTTCTAACCCATTTACTTGACTAATGATACGATTATATTTTTTTAACTTAATTTATAGATTCTTATCATTAAAACTCATATATTGGTACATGATTCTCTCTTTTTTTTTTTTGGAAGGGTAGATATACACACAATATTTTATTTATAAAATTTTATAGGCTTTAGGTGTTCTCTTTGACTTATGTGGCTCCTTATCAGTGTACTAATATTTTACACACTTACACTATTAAAGTTCTAAATCTATGGAGACTATCTTGAGCATGCAAGCCATGCATGAAACATGCATTATGTGGAAATAGCATGAGAGTAAGTACTGGAGGCAAGTTTCGGTTGGTTTACTGCGTCAAACTAATCGTGGCAGATTTGGTAGGGATCATATCTTTGGTTGTTGCATTTAAGTTGTTTATTGTTTCGAGTTTATAGCTAGGTTGTTTAATAAATATTTGCTACTTCTTGTTATTAGCTTTATTTATACCGTCTTTCACGATTGCAAAGCAGAGTTGTTTGTTACACTTAGAACTATTAATATGCTTCAGTGATGAATAAAGAATTATCTAGAAAAGGCTTCGGTGATGAAATAAAGAATTATCTAGAAAATTATCCATACTTTTTTTCTTGTAGTTGTTCTCACCCGAAGAAGAATATCTTAATTCTATTCATCGATTGTTAGCTAGCCACTGACTCTGACTGGGACCGCATCAAGTGGTATCAAAGCGAGGTTCGACAATGGCAACTAACAAGGAACGGATTGAACGTGTAGAAGCTGAGCTTAGGGATATCAAAATAGCATGAAAAGAATGGAGTTAGGGATCAATGACAAATTGCATCACTTGGAAGAGACTCTCAGTAAGTTAGCTGAGTTAATTAGCGCCTCCAAAGGGACTCCAAGCCACAACAACCATGAGAATGCAGGGTTCATCATTACCATGCCGTGAAGTGATTGAAAATGGTCGTCAACAGTTTCCATCTAGATTGGCCAAACTAGAATTTCCTTGATACTCCGGCGATGATTCAACCGAGTGGAGCAATCAAGTAACACAATTCTTCGAATACGAGGAAACAATGGAGGATCAGAAGGTGGCGTTGGCTTTCTTCTACCCTGAAGGCGAAGCCAACCAGTGGTGGCAATGTTTGCGCAAGGCTTATAAAAAAGAAGGTTGTACACTGACATGGGAAATATTTATAGAGGAGTTACGGGCTCGCTTTGGTCCAACGGAATGCGAGGATTTTGACGAGGCATTATCCCTATTAAAACAAATTAGTTCTCTTCGAGACTATCAAAACGAATTTGAAAGGCTGGGTAATAGGGTTCATGGGTGGTCACAGAAAGCATTGGTAGGGACTTTCATGGGGGGACTCAAATCGGAAATATCATAGGGTATTCGTATGTTTAGAACAAAATTATTAAAAGAGGCAATCAACTTGGCATGAATGAAAGACGAACAATTATCGTGGCAGAAGAAGATGTTGCGACCATCACTCAGCAATTGTATACTGCCAGTACAACCAATCATTAACAGAGCTGCCCTAACAGTGCCCTTCAAAAGACTGTCCTAGGAAGAGATGCAGCGATGAAGAGCGCAAGGTTTATGTTTCAATGCAATGAAAAGTTCACTGCAGGTCACAAGTGTTCAAGAGCTCAACTCTTAATTCTAGAGAGTGAAACCATATCAGACGAGACTACCTTTAAGGACATTATAGAAGAAGTACAATGAGGAATAGAATAATGAGAGACCATTCATCCTAAAATCACCTTATATGCACTAACGGGATGGGTAACACTTCAAACTATGCGTGTGATAGCAAAAATTGGACCATATGAAATTATAGTCTTAATTGATAATGGATCGACGCATAAATTTAGTAGTACAAGGTTGGCCAATTTGCTCAATCTACCAATCATTCCCACGGCAGCATTTTCAGTTCGAGTAGCAATGGGAGAAAATTTGACATGCTAAGGGAAATTTGAGAAAGTACGGGTCTTGATACAAGAAGTTCTTTTTTCACTTACCTTTTATTCACTCGCTATCACAGGATTAGATATAGTTCTAGGCACTCAATGGCTTGAGATGCTGGGTTCAGTTGTATGCGATTGGAAATCCCTCAAAATGGATTTCAATTGGGAGAATGAGAATCGGTGATTGGAGGGGATTGGACATCAAACAATACAAACAACCTCCTTGCCATAAATCACGAAGGAAATGAGACAAGGGCATTCAATTTTTGCAGTTTGCTTGCACATAAATATAGAGGAATCCTTAAGCACGACACCACCAGACATGCAAGATTTATTGAAGGGATATATGGACTTGTTTCAAGAGCTAACTCAACTATCGCCTACATGTAAGATTGATCATCATGTCACGCTTAAGGAAGGAATTGAGCCCATCAATGTTAGGCCGTACCATTACACCTATTTCCAAGAGGCTGAGATCGAAAAACAAGTACACGAGATGAGTTACTGCATTAATTAAAAAGAAACCTAACAATGGCAAAAAATAGAATGAAGCAAGTGGTTGATAAAAAACGACGAGAAGTTGAGTTTCAAGAAGGTGATATGGTGTTCTTAAAACTTCAGCTGCACCGTCAGTCTACTGTTTTCAAGTGTGCTCATCAGAAACTGGCAAGTAAATTCTTTGAGCCATGCCAAATTCTTCACAAAGTGGGCAATGTGGCTTATAAGTTACAGTTACCAGCAGGGTCACGTGTCCATCCAATATTTCATGTGTCTTTACTTAAAAAAGTTATTGGCAATTTACCTCAATCTACCAGTGACCTACCATCTATTGATGATGATGGAGTACTAATATTAAAACCTGATTATATTGTTGATGCTCGATGGTTGAAACGGGGGTAGCAAGTTTGTTGGCCAAAGCTTAGTTCGCTGGAAGCGGCTGCCACGCGAAGAAGCAACTTGGGAAGATGCTGATGTGATCAAGCAGCAGTTTTCTCATATGACCCTTTTCCTCAAGGGTCCACTTCATGGAGGGGGTATTAATAAGGAGCCACGTAAGTTAAAGGGAACACCTAAGCCTAACAAAAAATATGAAGACTATGCTTGAGCATGCAAGCCATGCATAACACATGCATCACGTGGTAATAATATGAGAGCAAGTACTGGAGCAAGTTTCGGTTGGTTTACTGCATCAACTAATCGTGGCAAATTTGGTAGGGATCAACATTGGTTATTGCATTTGAGTTGTATTTTGTTTCGAGTTTATAGCTAGGTTGTTTAATAAATATTTGCTACTTCTTGTTGTTAGCTTTGTTTATGTCGTCTTTCACGGTTGCAAAGCAAAGTTGTTTGTTACACTTAGTTCTATTAATAAGCTCCAGTGATAAATAAAGAATTATCTAGAAAATTGTCCATACTCTTTGTGTTGTGGTTGTTCTAACCCGAAGAAGAACATTTTAATTTTATTCATCGATTGTTAGCTAGCTACTAATTAGGACTGTGTATATTTTATGATATTGAAATATAGCATTATTTGTATATATGTAATTAAAAACTTTAATAGTATAAATGTGTAATACTTTGGGGGTGTGTGTATATATGGGTGTGTATGTGTGCGTGTGTAACGTTTGTTAAATATGTACATATTAAATAAGTTATTGGGAAACCTATTTATTTTCCGTGTCAGGTTTTTGTCTTAATATTTTAACACGATTATTAAATGCATTGTGTTTAGATCAACTTAAATTTAACACAACACAAAGTTGACATAATAGGAACACGACTAGATAACCCATTTTGCCAACTCTCTAGCCACCCCAATTATTTTGAGGAGAGCTAGCAACGATCACCTACATGGATGGACAAAGATTCAATATTGAGTTACGTTTTTTTTATCAGTATTGAATCAATTATTATTAGGTAAGAGAAATGAGAAAAATAAAATAAAAATTAAATAATGAGCATTCCTTTAGTGCTTAGCAAAATCGCAATGCAGCATTAATCGTAACCCATAGAGATGACCATTTGAACTAATTCAAGCATAGCACGTGGCAATGTCAAAATCTGGCCACAACACTATAGGTGCGTTTGAGATTGAGATTGGACAGTTGTAGTTTAAAAGATACAGTATTAAAGTGTTTGGTAAATACTAATTACTGTACTTTGAAAGTTATGTTGATATGATTTTTCATTTATATAATGAAAAATCTAATATATCTTTAATAATTTTATCAAAATTATTAATTAAAATTTACGTTTACTATATATTACTAACTTTTATTTCATATTTATAACTTTTTTTTTTTCACAACAGCTGTATCTTAAAAGTTACAGCACCTTAATTCCAAACGCATCTTATGTGTTTAGCCAATATTTATTCAAACATAAGTTGAGCCACCAATATCGTTGCCACATTTTTTATTTTATTTTAATTTTTAACTTATTCTTTTAAAAATTTGAAAAATATAGTAGGGCCATCACCATATAATATATATATAATTATACGTATGTATGTATAAATAATATGTATAAGAGTCTGCTTATTATTATTATTTTTTTAACTAAATGACTGTGTATCATTATACAATCTACATTAATTTTTTTTGTAATTTTTGAAAATTTTTATAACAATTTTAAAATAATTAAATAAGAGTATTATTGAATATCAAAATATTAAGATTAAAATTATCATACTTTTCAATAATAATAATAATAATAATAATAATAGAGATCTCAATATTTAAATTTAACTTAAGTTTTAATACTATGTGTTATTTATTTATTGAATAAAAGATTTCATAATTTATAAAATTATTTATTCAACATCTAATGGTTGAATATCACATCTGTTAGAATTTAAATAAATAAATATCATATTAATTAAGATTTAAGTTAAAACTTAAATATTAAGATACATAGCATTCCTATCACCAAATGTTAGAAAATATAAAACGAACGGAAAAGAAAAATTCTTTAAACTTCAGGTTTGACCGGGAGTTGACTAGTCACAAGAGACTCAACATCCGCGTGTCCACGTTTTTGCTTAATGTGTAAGTAAAAGGCAATAGTAAGACTAGGACTCCCCATTAATCAAGAATAAAAAATGCCATCTCATTGTGGGAAATAAAATTTATTCTTCTGTGGGCATTTAGGTCTTTTCATAGTAAGATTTGGTTGAATTTTCAAATTTTCTTCAACTATGTCCCTGTTAATTTTTGTTACAAATCAAAGACTGGTTTCAAAATTATGTCAGTATAAAATCGCCAGGCCGGGAGGAACCACTCTGTTCTGGGATTCAAAAATCACTCACTCTTTTCAGCTCTCTATCTTCGATTTAAAGAGAAAAACCAGCAATACGGATCGTAGCCGAAAGACGAAATGACAAGTCGGTTCGGGTCCCAATCATCTGCAGTAACGACGATGAATGTGATCAACACACCATCAGCAGATCTTGCCCTCACCAATCTCGCCTACTGCTCGCCCGCGGATCTCCTAAACTTCCGCGTGCCGAACTCCAATCTCTTCCTTGCTTCCGTCGCCGGCGACTCCTTCGTTCTATCACTTGCATATCCTTTTTTTATTCTTTTTATTTTCTTAAAATGTCGATTAAATATTTTATTGTTTTATAAAATTTGATCACTATTCAGTTTGCGATCTTTAATTGAAGATTACTTCTCATCCAAGCGTAAATAAAGGCCAAATTGCTTTGAATTCTGTTCAGCGTCGACATGCTAAGGTTTCCACTGGCGATCATGTATCACTCAACAGGTTATTTTTTATTTTTTATTGTTGTACATCTGTTAATCAGTTGCTTACTTGACAGAATTTTCGGTTTTTATTCAATGAAATGAATGTTTGTTTGGTCGTAGATTTATTCCTCCAGAGGATTTTAACCTAGCATTGCTCACTGTTGAATTGGAGTTTGTGAAGAAAGGCTCTAAAAATGAACAGGTTTGCACATTTACTTCCTTTTCTGTTATTTTATTTGCTCACTTATTCTTATTAAATTAAAAGCATTTTTTTTTCAGGTTGATGCTGTTCTTCTGGCTAACCAACTCCGAAAAAGATTTATTAATCAGGTTTTTTTTTTTTTTTTACATTTGTTATGATAACTGTGAAACAAATAGCAACTCTATGTGCAGAGAGTTGTATAAATGAGAATGGGAGTAGTGTTTATTTGACATGTTTAATTTAAATGATGCTATTGGAATTCTTTCCAGGTTATGACAGCAGGGCAGAGGGTTGTATTCGAGTATCATGGAAATAATTATATATTTACAGTAAATGGAGCTGCAGTAGAGGGTCAAGAAAAATCTAATGCACTTGAAAGAGGGATTATTACGAATGAAACTTATTTTGTCTTTGAAGCAAGTAATGACAGTGGAATTAAGGTCTGATTTCAATACCTTTTAAATCAAAATCTGATGTTTCAGTTATGTTGTCATTGACTTGGTGAATGTTTATTCATTAGTTAGCTTGTGTTTTGAAATGCAGATTGTCAATCAGCGAGAAGGTGCCAACAGCAATATCTTTAGGCATAAGGAGTTTAATCTTCAGTCATTGGGTATAGGTGGTCTAAGTGCAGAGTTTGCTGATATCTTTCGAAGAGCTTTTGCATCTCGTGTTTTTCCTCCTCATGTGACCTCTAAGTAAGATAACTAATTCTTCAAGTAACTTGGGTATGGTTTATCGATATCTTTGTGATAATAATTGAAAGACTTTTGATGTTCCAGATTGGGGATTAAGCATGTAAAGGGCATGCTACTTTATGGGCCTCCTGGTACTGGCAAGACTCTTATGGCTCGTCAAATTGGAAAAATGTTGAATGGAATGGAACCAAAGGTTTGAAGTCTAATGAATCTATTATTCTATGTGTATTTCTATCTGGACTAAGGGTTGTGCAACTATTTCTGGCAAGAATCTTTTGACCTTTTTGTTAGACTTATTGATTGCTTCATATCTGGAATGTAACCCTAGTGACTACTACGTTTTGGCTGAGTATTGTTATTGTTCTCTACCAAGTGAAGGAAAATATTTTTCATTCCTTCTTTTTGGTGAATTTACCAGATTGTTAATGGTCCTGAAGTTTTGAGCAAATTCGTTGGTGAAACTGAGAAGAACATTAGGGACCTGTTTGCTGATGCTGAGCATGATCAAAGGACTCGTGGTAAGGGAAAAATAAACTGGCAGGTTTACTTGTAGACTTGTATCTTGATCAGAGACTAATTCTCATTATGCCCTTTTACTTTTTCAGGGGACCAAAGTGATTTGCATGTTATAATATTTGATGAAATTGATGCTATTTGCAAGGTATGAGATTTGGCAACTTACTGGTCTTTCTTATTTTTCAGATTAAAAGTGCCATTAATTGTATTTCCTACTAACTGGGTTAATAAAATCTTTCGTGTTTTGCGGATTTTTATTGGTTCTTAATGCTTGCAAGAAATGATTGGTTAATTACACGGTCTAGGCTAACTCTTCCTGTTATGTTGATCGTGTTACTGATGCTCTATGCTGTTTTAGTTTTTTCAAATAAGAACTTACTCCATTGTTTATTCTTTATAATACATGTTGTTTATAGATTCATGTCATTTTTATTATTTGGTAAAATGTAATCTTTACTTATTCACTACTGTAGTACTGTTGTTAATTTGGGTATGTAATTTCTTATATACTGTACCTGTTCATTATATTCATTTTTATTTTAATTTGAGATGAATTCATTAAAAATACAAGATGTTTAAAGAAGGTTTACTCTGAGTCAAGTGGTGGGATCCAATTTAGTAGAAAGAACCTTTTCCTTTTCCTTTCTTTTCATTTTTTTTTCCCAAGCTGGAGTAGAAAGAACTTCGATTTCACATCAATTGAAATTGTGAATAGCATTACCAGAATATTAGATTCGGTGTTGGTGATGCACTGGATTATTATTGATTTTTCTGTCAAATTTTGTTCTCAAGATTGATCTCATGTTGCTTATCTTCTAATGCGATATGCTTTGTTGCTGTAGTTGTATTTCCACCAATGGCTTGAACACTTATATCTGTTGTTAGAGTGAATTCATATTGTTTGTTTGGGCAATTTTTGCAACAAAAAATAATAATTGATTTTTTTTTTTTTGGCACTTTCAGTCCAGAGGATCAACTAGAGACGGTACGGGAGTTCATGATAGCATTGTGAACCAGCTACTTACAAAGGTTACTGAGAGTGTTTAAATGATATATGAATCTTGTGAATTAATACAATTTTTCGTATTCATTTAACTTTCTGTATTTGTGGGTCCTCTTTAACTATAAAGGCCTATAGAAATGTTGTCAGTCTGACCAATAAACTATTTGCTTTTCAGATAGATGGTGTGGAATCTCTAAATAATGTTTTGCTGATTGGAATGACTAACAGAAAGGATATGCTTGATGAAGCCCTTTTGAGGTTGATTTCTCTCTCCCCCCTCTACAGACATGCACCCACAAACCAAAAATTTATGGAAATTAAAGATCTAGTTGATGTGTAATTCAAAACAGAAGCCATGTTGATGTTTGTTGGTATAATTGCCAAAGTAGTTATGATTTACAGTAACTTGTCTGTAATGGAATATGCAGTGACTTAGATTTGTAATAAATGATTATCTAATGAGAGCCCTCATCTTAAAATGAAAACCAAGCTATAAGACAAGGAAAAACTCAAACTTCAATGCGTTGTTTTTGTATTTTAGAACATTGACAGTTTTTTTTTGGGGGGGGGGGGGTCTTTTAGCTTGTTCCTCACTTTATTAAAAAATAGGGGTTTCTAAGTAGATAATGACTTGATTTATAATTTTATTCTATGGAAATAGGATGTACTTGAATAGCTATTTGAATTTTAAATTATTTGTGTTTGATATTTTGTTTCTCAATTCTCTGTCTGATTATTAAGATATTATTCCATTCCACCAGTGTGGTATAAACTATTCATTTGGTGTCCATTTAAAAACCTTTTTCTTCTCTTAATTTATAGACCAGGTCGTTTGGAGGTTCAAGTTGAAATAAGCCTTCCAGATGAAAATGGCCGCCTGCAGATTCTTCAAATTCATACTAACAAGATGAAAGAGAATTCTTTTCTTGCTCCTGATGTGAACCTTCAAGAGCTAGGTATGTGCATTTATAGTGTATGCTTTTAAATATTAGAAGATCTTATGGTAGGAGTTGGACTAGGTATGGCTATCATTCATTTTTATTTCAGAGCACAGCATTTTTTGTTCTTAACATGTTTGCAAGAGCCATAATGGACTCCTTTTGCACTTTGGATGATTTTGAATTTTAGTATTGTTTGATATGAATTGGGCTTCAATTTTGCCTGATTCAATGACTGGGTTTGTTGCATTTTTTCCACTAAAGGAAACAAAAAGGTGATCTGATTTAGGGGTGGGCATTTTACCCAACCCGATCCGACCCGACCCGACCCGATAAATTTCGGGTTCGGGTCGGATCGGGTGGGGAGTAAAACCCGATCGGATTGAAATTGATTAACCCGATCGGGTTGTGATCGGTTCGGGTCAAACCCGACCCGATCCGAATACCCGATCGGGTTCCCAAAAAAAAAAATTTTGCCTCTGGATCCTTTTTTTCTTCTGCCTCTGTACTCCTTAATCCTCACTGTTATTGTAAAACAGTAAATGACTTTATTTTAATTAACTAAAGGAAGAAATTTGAAAGGAAAAGTAATTAAAAAGAAAAATTGAAAGTGGGTGCTAACCATGAGAGAGTTCCAGGGCATGGTGGGGACTATGATTGAACAACTCAGTAGCATGCAAACAACTGAAACACTTGAAAACCACCATGATGTCAGCCATTTTTATGAACAAATTAAACTAGCAGCTCAAAGTCACAACTAAAGCTAACACAAACAACTGAAACAAGTTCAGCCGCAACCCGCAACAAAAGGCCGCAAGTCTGCAACCACCAACCAGCCACCACAAGCCGGATCTGTTGCTGCCAACTGCTGAAGAAAAGACGGATATGTTGCTGCCAAGTGAAGCCGCAACCAGCCGTGAGCCGTGAGCCGCCGCATCTCCGTGATCTGCTGCTGCCTGCTGCCAACTCAAGTGAAGCCGCGATCTGCTGCCAGGTGAAATCCCGTCCGTCCAGCCGTGAGCCGTCGGCACCGATCTGCTGCTTGAAGGCCGAATCCTCTCCACCCAAACCCGATTTTGAAGCTTCCGGTTTCAAGCTTCAAGGCTCAAGCTTTTTGACTCCGTTTGTTGAAACTTGAAACCCTAAGTGGCTGGCTGCTAAGTGCTAACTAAGTGTTTCCGTTTGGAGTTTGGACTGTTTCGTTTTCAACTTTTCAAACCCGATTTTTAACTTAAAGGAGAGGACATTTTAAATCCAACCCGAATTTATGACCCGACTCGAATATAGTTCGGGTCGGGTCATATATTCGGGTTGTGTTCGGATTGGTTTTTATCTAACCCGAATAACCCGAAACCCGATCGGGTTGACCCGAACCCGATTTTGCCCACCCCTAATCTGATTGACTCGTTTACACCATTATCAAGATATTACTGATTACCTCGAAAGCTCTAGAGGTTTATTTTTGTGTTATTTCTTTGAATGAATTAGAATAAGTGGTTTAAAATTTTGAAACATCTAACATACTAATGTTCGAACTGCATTAGTGGATTTGAGAAATCCGTGGAGAGTTTTGGTCATTCATTATATTATGTGTCCAGCTGCTCGTACGAAGAACTATAGTGGAGCGGAACTTGAAGGTGTTGCCAAAAGTGCAGTATCTTTTGCTTTGAATAGACAATTAAGTATGGACGATCTTACCAAGCCAGTAGACGAAGAGAGTATTAAAGTTACTATGGATGATTTTCTTCATGCTCTTTACGAAATTGTTCCGGCATTTGGAGCCTCAACTGATGACCTTGAGCGATCTAGGTAAATTTTTTATCTATAATAATGAAATTCTTCTGGATCAGGGAGCACTTTTAGCTTAATATTTACTTGCATTTGGATCATTTTCTGCATGCCAGAAATAGGTTGGGAGGTGGTAATCTTTATCCTGCTCGGTTCTTATTACTGTTGAATTGAAGGTCCCATGCGTAAATTACAGTTTTAGTATACTGACACATCATGTACGCCTGAAAAGTAAATGAAATGTAAAAAATACATTTCTGTTATGGCTTGCATTTGATGGCAATTTTATTCTCATGTTCCAAGAATATAAATCTGTTTTGAACTTCGTCCGTTGATAACATAAGTGACAGCAGATGCTCAACTTGTGTCTTTATAGTTAGTACTTATTTATTTTGCTTATTCTTTGTATGCACTGGAATAGTGGACCTGGAGAGAAGTGTTGTTTTTCCTCAAAATGATGTGTTTTATCTTGGATATGATATATTTTGGTGCGTGTTACTGCTTGTATGGCAAAAATTGTGAACTGTTTAGAGCATTATAATATGTACATTTCTCGGAGCTGGCTTGTCTCTTTACATTATGATCAATATTTTGACATTCAGCTGGTTTATTTATTGCGTTCTCTGCATTGCAGAAATTGATTTATAGATATCTTGAAGTAGCTCGAGGAATGTGCAACTGATTCTTTCTAATCTTGATTTAGTTTACAAATTAAAAAAAATGATTTAGTTTTTTTCCCCCCATAGGAAGGGACTTTCAACATTTATCTATTCAATTTTTTTCCCCAAATTCCAGCAGAACTATGAACCTATTAACTTTCTATCTCGAAATTCATGAATGGGTTTGCACCTTTATTATTTTGCATAAATTGTTCGATGTGACATTATCTGCAGGCTTAATGGTATGGTGGATTGTGGTGATCGACATAAGCACATTTATCAAAGAGCTATGCTACTGGTGGAGCAAGTTAAAGTGAGCAAAGGAAGTCCTCTTGTCACCTGCCTTCTAGAAGGCCCTAGTGGCAGGTATGCATATGGTCAAATTTTTAGGTTGCTTTTGTTGATTGTGGCTTATTCTGAATCACAGTGATTTTGGGCAGTGGTAAAACTGCATTGGCAGCTACTGCAGGCATTGACAGTGATTTTCCATTTGTAAAGATAGTAAGCTCCTTTCCCTTGTTTTGTATGACATTAGCTCTCTGTAATTTGGAGTGTAATTTTATTTTTCTTTTTCTAAATTTTATTTTTTTAATGGGGCAGATCTCAGCAGAATCAATGATCGGCCTTCATGAGAGCACCAAGTGTGCACAGATTGTCAAGGTTAGTGAATGCCAATTTTCTGGGTCCTGATTACTTATATCATTGTTGGGAAAAGTATTGGTCTAGTCCGGAAACTTTTACTTCACTGAAAGAGGGTTTTCTGCTTACACTTGGAGATAATTATTATTTGTCTCTAGCATATTGAGAACTATGTATATTTGTTGGTTTTAATCCGTAGCTAGTACATTTGCTGGCTCACAAAAAGCTCAAAGTTCCATTGAAATTGTTTGTTTTGAAAGGTGTTTGAGGATGCATACAAGTCACCGTTGAGCATCATTATCCTTGATGACATTGAGAGGTACTGCCTGCAGCTTTGAACTATGGCTTAGGTTTTCTCATACGGTTTCCATTGATGTATAACCCACAATTTCTCATACTATTTTTGCAGGTTACTGGAGTATGTTCCAATCGGACCTCGTTTTTCAAATATAATTTCTCAGACAATGTTGGTCCTCCTCAAACGGCTTCCACCAAAGGTTCACTTTTTAGTTCTATTAATCAGTTCACTGCTCTACCATGATCTGGCTTAAAGATATCATTTCTCATAACAAGATAAAATTGCATGGCTAAGCAGAACATTGTTGGTAAAATCATCATATCTTGTATCACGTTTAATTAAAGAGGGTATAATGTAGTAAAGAATATCTTTAAGTTGATCAATGTTTTAAGAAGAATGAAAGTTAAATTGTTTTATCATGGAGGTTCAACTTGTGATAAGTTTAATGATGTTACTTAAATTATGAATTTGTTTTGAGTAGCATTTGAACATGCAATTTGAAACTGCCTGAGCCTTGTACTTTTGATAAAGTTGGTGTCAGGTGCATGAATGCATTCAACTTTTGATGGATTTGTTGCGATGGAAAAGACTATCCTTGTTCATTGTTGCTTACAGTAATCCTTTAGATTGTGCTGATGACTGAGGGTAAAATAGCAAAACAAGAAAAAGGGCGTCATCTTTTGAAATTTTGCACAACCTTTTGTTTGGATATGATGACTTAGGCTCTGTCTAAAATAAGCATCTTATGGTCCAGTAATCATATAGTTTTCCATACAGTTAATTTTGTAGTAAATTTTTGAAGTTATGATCTTTTTTTAGGGTAAAAAACTTTTGGTGATAGGGACAACAAGCGAAGTGAGCTTCTTAGATTCAGTTGGTATTTGTGATGCTTTCTCTGTCACTTACCATGTTCCCACATTGAAGACAGATGATGCAAAGAAGGTAAGCATTTCTGTTGTCTTGCATTTTTGCTAATCTTATGAGATGGTCCTTTAACAAAAAAGGTTAAAAAAAAAAATCCTTGTCTGCATGCTTTTCTCTAGTAATGCTTGATAGTTTCAAGAAGTAATGGGAGAACATGTTTAAGCATTGTATTGTATTGATTCGGGTAGAATGGTTCATGTTGCCTTTTTACATATGCCTGCTATATATGAGGCATGCCAGAACTTAGGCATAGTTTATGGCTTTGGGGCCAATTTTCAGGTGAACCTTAAAACCTATCTTGTTTCTGTGAGATATATAAATAATAGTAATGATAATCATCATCATCAGTATGTTTATTAATTTTTATTTTACTGAAAGCATGATTTTGCTATTGTCAAATTGTTACTCCATTTATTTTTTATTTTTCTTTTTTGTTCATTTATTTTTTATTTTTTCCTTTTTGTAGGTAAAAAGTAGATAACATAAGCTGATATCTCCATTATAAAACAATAAATAAATGTTCTTTTTTTATCATATATGTACAATTTTTTAAGATGTTATATTTCTCTAAGGGGCCTGGGTAGTGGTTGGATCTAACCTTCTAGGATGAAACAACCTTCCAATTTTTGGAATACATTCTTAAAGAAGAAACTGTGTGGTTTGCTTTTATATGGTGTTCAAAATGGTAGTTATGTCTTTCAATATGATGTGTTGTTGGCTTAGTTTAGCTATAATGGGAATGCTTTAACAGTCCTTATTGTTAGCAAAACAAATCCCCTTTTTGCTAATTGATACTCGTTGATACAAGTTTATCTGGATCCTGGAAGGATATTCTAAAATTGTAGTTCAATTCAGTGTTGTGTTATGAACCCTAGATGCAAACTCTTTTTAAGAATTTAGCTTCTGACATCTGAGTTTATATTTAATCTCATCTCTTTCTTGCCAGGTTCTGAAACAACTCAACGTATTTGCTGAAGAAGATGTTGATGCAGCTTCAGAGGCCTTAAATGATGTGAGTTTAAATATTATTAATCCTGTCGATTTCCTTTTTTGTGGTTATTTCTTTGTAATAATCAGTTCATAGATGTGTAGACTTTAAACAAAAACAGTCAAAAGCCTAACTATCATATTTGCTGGGAAACTTGATGCCTTTTAGCTTTCTAGATTTATTTTTCAATTAAATCTAAATGGTGATCCTCTTTTATGAAAAATTGTTCATTCTTGAGGTGAACTCGTTAGAGGTAAACCTTTAAATGGAGACTTATTTATTCATCTGTTTCCACCCTTTTGTTCTAAGTCAAGTAAAATGGACGGGAGGGTGTGAGCTTCAAGTGCTTGGCTTTTTATCTTCTAGAAACTTGGGCTTTAAATGTGTCCTCGATATGCTTGGCTTTTTATCTTCATACACTTGTGTGTTCAAATACCCTGCTCTCAAAGATAAGGAAACGTCATCGACTTCTTTTGGTTTTTTTGCTGATCACAACAGCATCTTCTTTGCTTTTAAACAGTCATAGCTGAAGCTTTTCCGTGCTTGTACCTTGTCACTTAGTCTTTCTTCTTCTTTTTTTTTTTTTTCCTGGTCTCAACTATTATGATCAGTTTCTTTTTTGGCTGTTTGTTATTTGATTATGTAACTGAGACTGGATGGATTGGAGGTCATTATCTTTAGTAGGAACTAATATCTCCATTTCCTAAGCTTATGATGCCATTCCACCAAACACAACATTGCTTTGTATGTTTATTAGCTTTTTGGCTTCTGGTGAACTGGGGATACAAGATTCTATTGTTGATTTCTGTCTTTCTTTTCTCTTAGATGCCTATCAAGAAGCTGTATATGTTGATTGAGATGGCAGCTCAAGGAGAGCAAGGTGGTGCGGCAGAGGCAATATACTCTGGCCGAGAAAAGATTAAGATCTCACACTTTTATGATTGCCTCCAGGATATGGTCCGTTACTAGTTTGAATGCTTATTTTTTACCTTTTACTTTATGATCTGTTATTGAAATGGTGCTTAAGCTACATTGTATAGTTGATTAGTGCTCCTTTTTTATTGCAAAGGGCTGCTTCTTGTTGTGGGTTGCTTCTCTCATTTTGTTGATTGTTTTGTTCTGGCATACTATTTGTTGCCCATCGTTGTGTAGTTACTATTTTGAGGCATTAGAAATTCGAATTGGGGCGAGAATTTAGAATAGTCAAAAGTTTTTATGGTGATAATATGAGAAGTTCTTTATTTTTGTGCATGCTGCCCATTTCGCTTTCACTTTGCTTGAGTTCAATGCATTTTATGTAATCATTCAATTTGAATCTTCAGTCTTGTCGAAAGAATTACTTTGAAATGAGAGATAGGCAGGAGACATAGCGAAATGTTATGCTCTTATTTTTTTGAATATTTTGGATATTACAAAAGAATAATAGTTGGATTCTGCATTTGCTAAGACTCCAGTTATTTGAACCCCATAAAATTTCTTATACCCATTTTACGCTATAAGCTTGGAAATGTTCCTATTTTTTTCCTTCTTCAAGCCTAATCAGAATCCCGTTTCATGCATCCAGACTAATATCTTCATGGTTTGGATTGGGACTTAAGATTTTTAGTTATAAAAGCATGTATTTAAATGAGTAATTATATTTAATTTACACCCACCAAATTACTCACTAAATCTATGTTTGAAAATAATTTTTAATGATTAAAATACTCCTAAATCAAATTATAATTATGAACACTAAAATATAGTAAAAGGGGAAGAAAAATTGCTCTTTGAACTTATCTTTATGTTCAACATATTTTTGTTAAATCTTAATCAATTGCAAAGTCCTAATCGTCTAGAGGTGTGATTCTTCTAAGTCATTTATACTATCCAGTGTCAAAAAACTTCCTCTAATATTGTCTATACTACACAGTACAGAAAAAACCTTCCTCTAATGTTGTCTGTACTATACAGTACAGAAAAAAGTCCTCTAATGTTGTCTAAGAGCCTTTAACCTTCTATTATTTAACCTCTAATGTTGCCTTAAGAGCCTTTTGCCTTCCACTCTTTTAATTTCTGTGAAGTAATTGACTGTAATTGAAAAGCCTTACTCTTTATTTTGTTGGGTGAGTGGTTATTTTCTTTCAGGTGAATGGCTCATCTTCTTATTTGACCATGGCATCACCAACATGAGTCTGTGTTGGGTCATTGGGAGGATGATGAGCTGTTAGATATTTACTTTGGATTTTGAATGACTACATATAAAACATTCATTAAGGGCCTATCAATCAATTTAATGGCTTTAATGAGTAAAAATATTATTATTATAAAAAAATTGAGTTTAATAAGGGTGTATCGGATATTTTAGTGGATTTATTGAGTAAAATTTAAATTTTCAAAATTTGGGAGTAGATTTATTTAGCAAGTTCAGCGAGTAATTTAGTAAATTCAAATAGTCTTATCCCTTGTAATTTATATTATTAGATTTTATTTATTCCCATAAGTACCCTTATTAAAATAATAAATATATTTTTAGTTTCTAATCATTTTTCATTAAAGATGATGATTATGAAAATAATAGGATTAATTAAAAAATAAAGCAGATGGGATCAATTATCGAGCTCCAATATTTTCATGTTGTTTTGTCATTTCCCCCATTTCTGTTTGTCAATTCAAATAGTTTTATCCCTTCTAATTTATATTAGTAGATTTTATTTATTCCCATAAGTACCCTTGTTAAAATAATAAAAATATTTTTAGTTTCTAATCATTTTTCATCAAGGATGATGATTATGAAAATAATAGGATTAATTAAAAAATGAAGCAAATGGGATCAATTATCGAGCTCAACACTTTCACGCTGTTTTGTAATTTCCCCCATTTCTGTTTGTCAATTATTGGATCTGGGATGTCACCCTCCGGTACTTACTGTAGAACAATGTAGATTTCTACATGAAGACATTTTTATTCTCACTAATATTTAAGGAGACATTTATCTCACCCTCTATTACAAGAGGTTATCATCCTGCCCAGTTATCAAAAACATATTGGAGTCCTTACTGAAGCATACACATTCATTTCAATTCAGATCCATTCATGCCGAAACAATAATGAATAATCAGAGAAAACAATTCGATTTAACCTACCTTACAAGGCATTTTTGAAATTAATGCTTTATTTCATTTAATGTGAGATATCAAATACAGCATATATACGTAATCCTGTATAAGTTAATTACAAATTGCAACTGAAATCACTAAATAATTTATAAGAATGGCTAATATACAAACATGCTAATACCAGCGATGATATATTTAGAATCATTTATGCATTTCTTACGCAAACGTTCACATCTCAATGTCTTCTAAATCCGGAAGAGGAAATCGAAGGATTGCAGCAATTCCAGTCAATTGTCCTAGTTCTGTATTTGATAGAAAAACAAGGGTTAGGAGGACTCCAAATGATATAATTACTAGTCACAAAATACCCATTCCATTGTGTACCAACTGTTAGTTTTAGTATCACAAGAGATCAAACAATTTGAGTTGCAGATTGAGTACGCCAATTAATGGGTGGGTTACTAAAAATTGAAACTCATGATGCTGTGTGTGTTTTAGAAAAAGAGCATGTATGGTTAGTGAAATTATCCTGAATGTAAACCAGAGTTCTGAAAAAGATAGAAGGGGAAAAAAGTAGCAAAACTGGAAAGAGAGCATAGAAATAAAAACTCACGTTCTCCTGAGACATGCATAGATGAAAATATATGAGCAGTGCCTCCTGAATCCTTAACCGAGGTGACCAAATTAACATACTTCTGCCTTGTAGCAATATCAGAATTCCTGGAATCCAATTTGATCAGAGAAAATGCTTCACATTAAGGTTCAAAAATTTTGTGCTTTTGACCATGATGCATGCACAGAAAATTTAGAGATATCTAAGCAAAGAATTATTGATCAAGATGATAAAATATAACTACTAAATATTAGGGAACTTCCACCAACAAACACAAACCAGCCTTGTCAAGAGTTCTGAGAAAACAAAAAATGAGCTCAAGTGTCTCCTTTAAATTTTGTCACGTGCTCATGTGAATGAAGAAAGTTAGCACTAATTAGCATGAATATACACTAGAACGTGCAACTCTGATAATTGAATGCGTGTAATTAATTATTTGAACATAAGAATTAATTTTAGTGATACTACTGGAATTCATAAAATGAATGAATATCTCAAGGCAAGACTTGAAACTCTCAATTTGTCATCCCCAAGATTTTTTATCATGCATGATGAAGACCAAACTCCTTCCCTGTCCATATAATCAGAATTTGAACTGCAGACCTCTTGTACCACCTAAGCATAACCAATTCAATCAACTAGTAAACATTCTCATTCCCTAGACTTACAATTGGATTACACAAGAATATATTTTATCATTTGATAGCTCATAAAATTCCAGGAGCATGCACGGAAAGTTTGAACTGAGGACTAGTACTAGATGTTAAAATAATTTGAATTTAGGAAACCTGGGTGATATTACATTACATATCAGTAGGTTGCCCCATCGGGATTTGAACCTCTGGGTTAAAAACCATGGATCATATACATCTTGGGATTGATTATATAAGAATATTCTTATTTTTCTACCTATTGAAGTGTAATCTATTTATCCCGCATAAATTCTTACTGCTGGTGAATCAACACACTATAAAGTATAAATTGTTAAATTTAGGAATGAAGACACTTATGAGGTCTGACTGTCCCTACAACACTAAGCTCTGATTCCGTAAAACAAGGTCCAACGCCAGCACATTGGATTGTCAAAGATAATCAAGTCAATAGCAAGAGATCGAGCCTACAATTTAACTTTATAAGATTCTGCAACATCTCAAGCAAAGAACTGAAGTTAAAAGGAAATTGAAAGTGTGGTAAAACATCCACAAACAAAGCGAACATATTAGCCAGCACATCCAGATAATCATGACTTACTGCATACCAACCTGAAAAGATCATCTGTGATTAGAAGTGTTTGAACAGCCATTCGCTCATGGGCAACTTCCACATGCTTTGGTCCATAACATGCACGTGTAGGATCCTATAAAGCACAGAAAATAGTTCATTTACAGAGACATCAACAATGGGAACAGAAAAGAACAATTGGCGAGTTAAAAGGAGAATGAAACAAACCATAAGTTTTAACAAGATAAATTTTGTTAAAGTTATTGTACACCAATATTATTCCCAATAATATCATTCACATTGATACCCAGTGTCTTGGACTGAGGGCATGAACCCAGTTGTCAGGCAGGGTCTGTAGATTTCAGCATTTTGAATGAAGAGGTGCTATAATCAGAGAATTGAACTTACTTCACGAAGTCAAAGCTTAAAAAGCATCCGTCACTTATGAATAGGATATAATTAATCAAATTCCTGTGGCTTTTAGTTTTAGTGCTCAGTTAACTGCAACATTCTCACAGGCCGGGCATTTGAAGAATCCAATATTTCTCCATCAGTTTGTGATGTGGCTTCTCAACACACACGCACACAGAAAAAAAAAAAATTCACAGATCTCAGAGATAGAATCTGACATTTGTTAGCATGTTGAAGAAGTCCTTGAGAGCTTGGACCTGGACAAAAATGAGACAACAGAAAATTATTATTGAAAGGTACACAATAAGTTTGATCACTGACAGGACAATATGGGATTAAACATTAAAAATATGAATTTCTTAGCAAGAGAAAAAAAGTACATTTCAGAACTAAACTTTAAACAATTGCCAACACCACATGGGATAGTACAATCGATGTTCTAGGGCAAATTAAATTTGAGACAATTTCAAATCTTTTTTTCCTTTCTTTTTCAATTTTTATAAACGAAAAGGAGAAAGATTGGACAGTTGAAACAATTCTAAACGTTAGGCCAATTTGATTTCTTTCAGCCATTCTTACCTCTTGTGCTGCTTTGGTGTCTTTGATCATGTTCATTACATTTGGTGCATCCAATACCTCTCTCAAACTATGCCTACGTACCAAAGTTTAACGTCAAATAAAGATATGAAGCACATGGTCACATAAGTTTGAAAAGAGCGTAACATCAAAATGAACAGTCAGAAATCACATCAACATGTTTGCGCTTCACAAAAAAATTTGCCACACTCCTCCCACCCCAAAAACCCTCATTTATTTAAATTTAAGCATAGCATACTGGCAATTAAAGCCCCACCCATGTGTTCAGACTCTAAAAACTTTTTGTGCCACCTTAACTATCGAATTCACAGGGTAAGATAAATGCTAATATTGGACAGAAGCATTATGTAAGAACAGCACTGTTTTATGATATTTGCTCGACAGAAATCTATATATAGATGGATTATGATTCTGAGATCCAGGAAAAATAAATTGAGTGATTGTTATCTTTTTTGTAACTTTGAAAGTATCGATAGAGACTATTGGGGAGCAGCAGTTTTGAACCAATTTTTTACTAATAGGTTTCTGTTCGACCCATGAAAACTTATGTTAGGCACAAAAATAAAGGGTCAGGGGCAATTTAGTAACTTTATTATTAATTAGGGTTTAGCTATAAATAAGCGATTATGAAGTTATTTAGGGTTTATGTTGAGTTTTGTCTGATATTAAGAACTATTAAGAGTTTTGGAAGAGATTGACCTACCTCTCGAATTGTAGGTCAGGATTGATTGTTTGTTTTCTTTTGATTTAATCAATAAAAGTCAGCCCTAATTTAGCCCTAAGTCCTATCAAAGTGGTATCAGAGCAAGAATCCTGAGACAATGGCAGCGAAGAAGGTGGACGCGCTTGAAGAAAAATTGGAAGCAAAGGTCAGATCACTCAAGGCTACGATTGATGAGCGATTCAACACCATTCAACAACAATTTTCATCTCTTGAAGCCATGTTGTTGAAATTGACGGAACTCCACCTCAACCCTCCTCCGACAGCATCGAGGGGCCATGGCGGTGTGGTAGGAGAAGGATTCGGGGTTATGGAACCAGTGGTAGGCAACAGTGCAAAAATCAGAGTGACCGGGCTAGGCGACTTGGGGGCATTTGGGGGTGAGGCACAACCTGGACAGGCTGAATTTGGGGGCGGTAGGCCAGGAGGAGGGATTTCTGGTGACAAAGGGAGCGGTTATGGCCGAAATACGGCTGGGCAAGGGAATCCAGCCCGCTATGGTGCTGGGCAAGGAGAATTTTGGGCTGGATCTTCAGGATTTGCAGACAATGGAGTAGATTGGGGAGGTTGGAGACCTCTGATGGCACGAAATTGGGCGGGTCAGACTCAATTTGGAGTAGATTCTAGGGTAAGGAAACTGAAAATGCCTATTTTTTAAGGCGAGGATGCCTATGTATGGGTGTATAGGGCAGAGCGCTATTTCGCCATTAATGGACTCTCAGAAAGGGAAAAATTGATGGCGGCGGCGTTATGCTGGAGGGAAAGGCCATTGCATGGTTTCAATGGCGAGAACGACGACAACCAATGAGGTCGTGGGGTGAATTTAAGGATCGGCTGTTGGAGATGTTTCAGGCCACTCAAGAGGGAGTTTTGCATGAACAGTTTTTTGCTCTGACCCAGGAGAGAACAGTTATGGAGTATAGGGAGAAGTTTGAGTTGCTATCAGGGCGTCTAGGGGGGCTTCCAGAGGCGGTGTTGGAAGGGAATTTTATGAAGGGACTAAAGCTAGAAATCCGAGTCTCGCTGCGCTTGCTAAGGACGAGAGGGTTAGGGGAGTCAATGGAGTTGGCACAGATGATTGAGGATAAGAACACAATAAAACGGATTAATATGAGCAGTTCAGTTGGTTTTTCATATCGAAATAGCACACCATTGGTAGGACAAAAAACTCAGACTTTGGGGTTTCAGCGAGAATCCCAAAATACACCATCGAGAGGCCAGAAAATACAAATGATGGGTTTACAGAGAGATTCCTAAAGGGATCAGGTTAGTGAGGCACGACTAGGGGTGACTTTCAAACGCCTTACAGAGACAGAGATTCAGGATAAAAGGGCCAAGGGGGTGTGTTTTCGATGCGATGAGATATTTTCACTAGGGCATCGATGTAAGGATAAATCACTACAAGTCCTGACTGTGTGTGACGAGGAAGAAGGAGAGGAAGAAGAGGCAGCAATTTCTTAGATTTCACCTTGAGGACAAGGTGTCTTTTTGGGAGGGGAGTAATGTTAGACCCATGAAAACTTATGTTAGGCGCAAAATATAAACGGGCAGGGGCTGTTTAGCAATTTTAAAGGCAGGGGCAATTTAGTAACTTTATTATTAATTAGGGTTTAGCTATAAATAAGAGATTATGGAGTTATTTAGGGTTTATGTTGAGTTTTGTCTGGTCTTAGGAACCATTAGGAGTTTTGGAAGAGATTAACCTACCTCTCGAATTGTAGGTCAGGATTGATTGTTTGTTTTCTTTTGATTTAATCAATAAAAGTCAGCCCTAATTTAGCCCTAAGTCCTATCAGTTTCATATGCCACATTCGAAATGCATGCGTTAACTTTTTCTTAGTATGTCATCAAGGAAAAAATCTCCATGCCGAAAATGTTGAAGAAAAGAGAAATAACAGGTGAAGCTCTGTACGTTGACACATAATTTTATTTTTTATTTTTTATTTTTCATTTTAAAATAGATTGAATTGATATAAATGAGAAGAAACAGAAAAATCTAGCCTATGTGAAATTTAAATACGTATGAGAAACACAACCATAAAATGGAATACCACACACATAAATTATAGTGATAATAGCTCTTAAGGGTGCCAAATACAAATGAAAATCCTTCCATCAGTGTAATTACTAAAACTAAGCTAATGTGACCAAACATTTGAGAAAGAAATGTTGACACAGTAGCAGATAGGTTTTACATCTTTAAGATAATTATTTCTATCAGAAAACTTATGCTTTGATACCTAGGGAAAGATGTTTAAACAACATATTAACCATACTTTAAGATAAGAACCATACTTGTATCCAGAACTTGTATGCACAAGAATTATGCGTGACTTGTTCTCAATAATTGGTCTCAACTGCCTTCTTTCTGCCTCTAATAATAGGTGACGATGAAATTGATCCTGAATCACAAACATGAACAGAACACCAAATATGAACAATTCAATTATTCACTGTTGAGTTATAGATTATAATTATCATTAGAAAACTAATAAGAAAACTAACAAGTAGTCTTTCAAATGAAATTTAGGCTTCTAAAAACGAAAAATAAAACAAAGACATTAATCACAGACCTTTGTGAAACCAGGACTTGCAATCACAGCACACCGAACCACATTGAAATCAACATGTTTCAGGAAAGCCTGAGACATATTAGAAACGTATTAGAAGGCACAAAAATCCAATTTTAGCATTCAAATACAATGTGCACAGATATTCAGGAGTAGGAAATAAAACTTGATATTACTATTCAACTAATTCTTACCTGTAGAACATTCTCAAAGAACTTATTCAAAGCCTGTAAAGACGATTGGTTTAAACATAAATTAGTAAGGTCTAAGAACAACCATGTTCTCACTGACTAGCAGCATATATATCCATCTAAACACATACCGACTCATAACCAGCAATTGCAGGACCATGCTTGCGAGGAATTGATGTTTCTATTCGTGAACGAGTGATCGTCATGCTGTTTTTATTAGCCATGTGAACAAGAGGAGGTTAAATTGTCAAATAGATCAGTTTATCGACCAAGAAGAGAAAAAGCTCGGGGGTGTTAGGGGTGCTCAAGGTGTTGTGTGGTTGGGAGAATCAGAGAAGAATCACAGCACATGGTATGTGATACTATAATAAATGCATCTGTAAATATGTACAAGTCATAAAGACTTATCACTATAATTAAAATTGAAAAAAAAGAACCATCATTTTCAACTTTATCTCAACATCATTTGAGTCTACAAACACCAACCATCAGATTCCAGTGGGGCTACATTTCATAATCTCAAATTAGAAACAATCCATATTTTAGGTCCGCAATTCGTGTTAAAATCAAGATAACTGAAGCAGATCAAACATTCAGATTGGTGTACTAAAGATTTAAGTGAATTAAGCAAGAAGCAGCTGCATAAAAAAGCTTGATAAACAAAAACACAGTAACAATCTGAAAGAAGCCAAAGTGATTATGAGAAAATAGCTGATTCTCACACCAAGCAAAAGTTTTCATTAGAATACGGTCCTGTTTAATAACACCCAGGCAGCAAAATTTTAAATAGCCAAAAGCTTGTGTCAATCCATTATTTCTAATTACAACTCTTACTCCAAGCATATAAGATTCAAAATTAAGATGTGCACATATCCTCCAACACTTGAAATCACACGAATTCCTCCATATGGATATCTGAATCAATAAAGAAATAGCTTCAGATGCTAATCTTTGAGACATCAAGTTTGAAAAAACAATTTCTGGGGTTAGTAAGTAATTTAGCAATTATTAAGTCTTGGGATTTTAAGGATTGATTAATGTTGTTTAAGGAACTTCATTATGCATCAATCAGATAGGATTTACATCTTATGCTCTAGCGGGATTTTCTTTCATGTTGTAGTTTGGTTTACTTACTTTTGAATCAAAGCTTATGCAGTCAGAATTATTTGGTGCCAGTGATTTTATATTTGCATCCAAATAACTTCAGTGGGGACCAAACGTTTAACATGATATTGATCCTCATAGCTATCAAATGCTACGTACAGAAATTTAGCAATTAAAAGAATATATTAAGTCTCTATTTTGTGAAAGTTTTGTGCCTTGACCAGATACCATACCAAACAGTCCACGCAGATATTCCGAATACAATTCACAAAACAATACAGATTTACAAGTTAAATTAAAATATGACCAGATTTTAATTGCAGCAATCAACTTATAGCACAAGCATGCATATTTAACAGTGAATCATGTCCCAACAGGTTACTCATACCTTCTACCAACAAGGAGGATATGTGCTAAACCTTCTTGCATTAAAACAACAGCGAGATCTGCACTGGCAGTTGGATCTGAAATTGAGAGCACAAAGAGTACATAAAATAGTGGTATTAAACGAAAAACATTCAACAACAATAAAACCCATACATATTCCAATCAACTGATAGAGGACTTTACCATGATCAAAATCAAACACTATTGTACATAATTTTGTGGCCAGACCTGGCTCAAGCCAACATAGACTTTTTATGCTCAAGTTACTGTGAATTATAAATTTAAATTAAATGGGATAGAACTTCCAACCTTCCTTCTATTTCGATCTAATGATTTTTTTTAATAATAATAATCCTTCGCAAAATGTTTAGTTGGTAATACCAAATGTCGCCTTTTAACTTTCAGTTTGAGTTACTTTTTTTATGCCAACTCATAACGTTGCAAACCCCTGGATCCATATAAAAGGACAGTTGCAAGTAGAAAAATAATATAGTCCCAAAAAAATACAGAAAAATTTCAAGTACATAAGCCTGTGCTCTGCTTTTGCAAAGTAGTTCACAGAATGATAGCTTTTTTTATCAATTTTTTTGATAGGAAATAACCAAATGTCTGCAGGAAAAGTGAAAAAGAGATCCAGGCATCTAGTGGACCATTTAGAGGGATGAGACACTATACAACTTTTGCCGTATAAATCTGAAACTGACATCAAATTGTAAGGAGAAACTCTTTACCAGTAACAAAAATGTTCTACCAGCCTAGACTAATTCATAATCCCAACCCGGCCAAGTAGAATTTTTAAAATCTTTAAGTTCCTTTAGAACAGATGCACAAAGAGGTGCAAATAAATTAAATGCTTCTAGCTTGGAATCTTCAAGATAGTTGAGAGACTTATAAAGCATACCTGCTGCCTGATGAAGTGTATCTAAGGCCAATGAGTCCCAGAGATCCTAAAATTAAAGACAAAATACATACCAAACATTAAAAAAATAAAGGGAACAAAAACCAGAATATGGGTAAACATGCAATGTCTAAGAGTAGACGTGATAAAGTAAGCATTAAATTAATAACATCTTTATAATGTTTGGACTGAGGAAAGAGAAATTTTAGGTATTTTGACTAGAAATTTTAGCTCCTTGCAACTAGAGATAACAAATTAGGTGCATTAAAAACTGCACCTAATTAACATATATTCTCTTCAATTTCACAAGGACCCAGGTAAGAGTGTAGTTACAGTAGGGGCCTAGAAATCCAGTTCATCCAAGCCTCAGAAAAAAAAAAAAAAGAAAAAAAAAAACCTGAGGACTTGACCAAAGAGAACCACAATCCGCCTCGGTCTGAACATGTGGTTGACAAACAAAGCCAGGGGCAAAGCAAAGCCAGGGGGAAGGGGCAGCCGGAAAGGATAGTTCCGGAGATGCTAAAAAAGAGAAGAAGAAACAGGAGCGTGGGCTGGAATATGCTGTTTTAATGACCTTTTAAATGGCTTTAGAGTTCCTTTGAACTGTCATATTTCAGTCTGAGTCTGATATTGGTAGTTGGTCTAAGTTTTTTGGAAGCTAGTTTCTAACAAGATTGAAACTTGTGTATACATTTCACACCTTTATCTATTTGGGCACAGTTCTTTCAAATTTTATCTGGAAGTAAAAGCTTCAGTTTTGACTGCCATGGGGATCAATTATTTAGTGACTACTTACCCTGCTTCTTTTAAACTGATCTCTTTCTCAATAAGTCCAGTCTCCCTCTTGATTGTTCTCTCACTGTCTCTCCAACCACCAATTGTTTCTTCTATTGACGATCTTCACCATGCTCAGTTGCGCAAAGACTTGCTGTAACTGACGTTTGTTTATCACCTCAACTCAAATAGTACTTGTACCCCGTCATCATTGGTGGTACTCTGGGGAAAACTGACCAATCTCAGCCATAGTTTATAGAAAGATCTCTCCATGGGGAAGGTAGAATTTCAGCTCTCTACTAATTTCACTCATCTCTTCAAAGTGACCAGAGTCTATGTTACAGAAGTTCTGTTAATTTGGAAAGTCTAGTCCTGCTACCTAGGACAACAAACGGCCTCCCGCAACCACAAACCCCTCGACATATTGGTTCATTAACCACAAACTAAATGCTGGTTCTCAAATCACTTAATGAATCATTGCTGGCCAATCCCCTCTCCCCACCACAAAACTTATATATTATTATTCATTAACCACTAACAGAATGCAGATCCTGAATCAATAAAAGCATCATTGCTGCTAATAAATTCTCAACTACTTTTCAAGTAAACATACTACACGATAGAATATAGCGTGTGCAAAGTGGCCAGAAAAAGGACAAAAATATTACAAGCATACACAAGTCAGTAAAGGCACATACCTTTCTCAACACAAATGCTCGATGCAGCTCAATCTCCAAAGTATGGAAAGCTCCAATCTGAAACAATATAGAAGAGTAAGAGCAGAAATAGCCATACATTTATAAGATCGAAGCTCAACGTAATACATTTCTTACTTTAACATGTTCATTTTCTAGGATATTCTTTCCACGTATACGCAATACGGACCCTTCTTTGTCATAATCCACCACCTGAGAAACAAAAAATGTCATAAATATTTCAAATTAGTAAATATTTCCTCTTCATGTTATATTCTAGTGCCGACCTTGATACAATCATGTTGCACTTAGGAACACAACCTTGAAGTGATTTACCATAATCAAAATCAAAAAATTTTTTTTTTCTTATTTTATAATGTTCAGCTAGACTAGAGATAAGAGAGAGCTTTCTGAAACAAAAGAAGCATATAAATTGTCCTTCCAAAGAAGCAATTGATATACACTTTAATAGAAACAAAAATTTCGGAATTAAAAAGGCACTTGAAGTGCTTTCCAAAACAGCATTTCTTATCAGATAATTTTGCAAAAAACTTCACCTTAACTCAAAATTCCAATATTTAGTAAGTATTATGAGTTCAATAAGCACAAAAAGAAAACAGCGAGAAAAAATAAAAAAAAATTAAAAACAAATACACCTCAACTTTGATTTCCAACTTAAGCTTGACACGCTCTGCATCTCTTGAACCAGATGCCATCTGTCTCAGAACTTTCCTATAATTTAATACAGGAAATGAACTATTAAATTTATGCGTTGAAAATAGTAAAAGCAAATAAAGAGCGGAGGACTTGATGGAGCTACCTGACAGTGACTGCCATGACGGAATCTCCAGGAGCAATGAGATTGTAAGCAAACCAAAGATCATCCGAATCAACCGGCTCCATCTGACAATAATGGAAAAAAAATTTATAAATAAATCAATAGCCAAATTAAATTAAATTGCGTGATCTTAAAGAATGAAAGTGAAATTGAAATTGACATTGTATTCTACCTTGACGCTACCAGGCCCATTCTCTACTAAGTTTCTGCGTAAGATCTTCATGCTTTGCCTTTTTGTTTACTTTGTCTATCAGCCTGCTCTTTTTTTTTTTTTTGTTATTTTATATTTCTAGTTTGCGAGCGAAAGAAGACGATGAACCAGGGAAGTGAGCTGAAGCTGACGCGTCTTTGTAGTCGATTTTGAGGGACTGTCATGGGCTGGGCCTAGGTTGGCCTTAATCAAGTAAACCTTGGCTTAAACCCAGGCCTCTTATTATTTTTTTAAATTTAAAATTAAAATTTCCTATTAAAATCTTTTTAAAAGAAAAAAGTTAATTTGTAAATCTCCATTAGGTCCAAAAATCTAAGTTTATAAGGAGGAAGACAAAATTAAAAAAAAATACAATATATAACATCATTAAATCGGGTCCAGCTATGTTGCAACTGTGGTATAGTACCATAGTTGCTTTCAGTTATTAAATCCAGTTTATGTAACTATGTAATTATGGATCTAATGGTTGAAAGCAACGGTGGTACCATACCACAGTTGAAATATAGTTTTGCCCCACTAAACCATCTCTCTTTCACAATTCACTAATTTTCATCTTTACTAAACTTTTTACAATATACTCTCTTCTCGTTATTTCATTTACTTCTTAAAAACAAAGTCAGGCGAATATAATCATATATTATCGCCCTAAATGTAGTGATTTAAGTGAGATAAGAATGTCACAAGTTAGTATGGGTTGGATTTTAGGTCAACCCAAGCCAAACTCAAAAAAAATTGTTCCAACCTAAATCAATTCAAACAATTGTTAGCCCAACCAAAACCAATTCATTTGTGTTGGCGTGGATTTGGTTTATGATTTATATGTTTTTTATTTTGATAAACTCAAATATATCAAAATAATAATTATTAATTATTATACATACTGTTATTAAATAAATATTAAAATATAAAAAAATATTTCTAAAAAATATAATGGAGAAAGATATTTAAATAATAAATTTTGCACTAACTTCATTACAAATCAAATAATATTTTGAAATCAAATAATAATTTTTCAAGATATACTTGGTAAATTACTCATCTAATTGTAATGTATATGGAAATGAAAAAAATTGATATTTATATTTCTTTCTTAAATAAATAGCACTTAAATTTTATTTCAAAATTATTTCTTTGCAAAATAAATATTTCTTTCTTAAATAAATAACACTCAGATTTTGGTTCAAAGTTATTTAATATAAAATTCATTGACTTTTTTATTTTCTATTTATATCTTAGAAAAAATAATTAATGTTTAATATGACAATTACTGCTATTTCTTAATTAATTATTAAAAAAGAAAATATTGATTTAATCCACCGGCGTGATTGTTCCTCTACCATCAACGGTGCCGTCACTATTGCTAGTAAGTAGTTATGACAAATGATCCATGATCAAGGTAAGTTTGGCAAGCATTGGAATCAAATTTTTTCGATCTATGCTATGGTAAGACATTTGTAGAAAAAAATGATCAAGAAACTTGTGATCTAGGAAAAACAAATTGAGTGATTGTTTACTTTATTGTAACTTTGAAAGTATCAGTAGAGACTCTCGAGGAACAACAGTTTTGAATCAATTAAGCAAGTTAATAAAAAAATAGAAATCAGAAAAAATAAAATGAATTTTTTGAAGCATCAGAAAAAATGATCCATTTTTTTTCATATACACAAGCAAAACAAAATATTATGTTTGGCAAAGTGTTGGTGTCGCCACCTTTACAGGTGGCCGTTTATTTGTAAAATCTAATATCACACAAAGATCTATAAAGAAAATTACTAATAATTACAGAGTACAATATTATTATAATTAAAATAAATTAAAAAAATTGAACTCATGCTTCATGGATCACTCTTCTAATTCTATATTCCTCTTTCTTCATTATATCGAATTTAAATATCTTTTGAAGCATGATTAATATTGATATCTAAATTTATTGAATAGTTATACTTTTATCTTATCTTATGAATCGTCAACTATATAGTAAAATTTTTGAAATATCAAGATGACATAGAAAAATGAAATTGACATATAACCTACTTATTCTTAACCGAGGCAATTAATTATAGAGAACACTTCCAAAGAAGGGTCATTTATTTCCAAGAGATCATATATACCATAATTGCCTCCATTTCATAGTATTCATGTTCCAATGCCAAGTTTATGGCAATTTGAACATTAATAATGCTATGCATGAACTTACATGTTGGAGAAGAAAATGAGAACGAAAAAGAAGAGATGAATATTTACATTGAATATAAAATATTAGGGTATTTTTGGTATTTTTTAGAGGTGCATAGAACAAAAATCTTTAATTTTAGTTTTCGATATGGGTTCATTAAGGAAGAGGTTATAAACATGCATTTTGTATATTCAAATAACCGCATCAATAAAAATATGATTTTCAAAAAAATATGATCAATTGTGTCAAATGGATTAACCAAAACCAAACTATAGTTGGACCATTTAGTGTAACAAAACTCAAGCCCAACCCATTTGCCAATTTACGCAACCAAACCATTTTGGGTTAAACCATGGGTTATAAGTTTTAAGCTCACCCCTAATTTAAAACTTTTTTTTTGTTATTTTATTTATATTTTTTTCTTGACAGAATTTAGAAATAAATTGAATACAAAATCAAGGTATGAAGTCGAGAAAAATAATACAAAATTGACTTTTAGAATAGATCAATATTTTGTCGAAAATCAACATGATGCATGAAAAACAGAGAAAATAGATAGCCGGCTAAATTGCAACGGCTAACTGCATGGATGGCAATGAGCATGCCGTTCGCAAGGGGTTAGCCACTAAAGACTAGTTTGAGATTGAAGTTATTGATTAAATAAGCTGTTTTTATTGTACAAATACAATAAGCAGTGAATTAAAAAAGCAACTTAGTATCTGGTAAACTGTGTTATTTACGATTACTGTGAATTTGAAAAGCAATGTATATGCGTTTAGTAAATTTTATTACAAATATATTGTTATATTATATGATGACCAAAATAGACATAAGTTTAAATTACCTTTGATTTTTTTAGAGTATATTTAATGATATTTAGATATAACCTTTTTTATTTTTAAAACACGTAAAATTACATAAGCTGAAAAAAGAACTCAATAAATTTGTTGTATAAAATATGATAAAAATTCATACCAATACATGTTTAAGATAAAATAAAAAATAATACGAATTCTATTCATATTAAACTTGATGGAATAAACAAAAAAAGTAGTATGCACTATATTCATATTAAACTTGATGGAATAAACACCATATTTATAGAAAAAAAAACCATGGTTATGAAATTAATTTTAAAGTTATGGTTAATTTTCATGTGAAACTGTTCAACGTTCAAAAAATTTTATATAATTATATCCAAACTTTTTTAATCATATATCAAAACTTTAATACTAGAGAGAATATACAATAGTTGTGACGGTGATATGATTGCGGCAGTAATATGATATCTAATGACTTAATATTATGGTGTGTGGGAAAATAAAACATAATTATTTTTTTTTGAAATATTAAGGTTATAATACGAACTATAAAAAGGTATGATAGCTTATTTAATAAGATATTTATGAGAAACAATCATCTACCTGCTTTTAAAAACTGTTGTCAAAATGAAAAAATTATGAAATAAGTACTTTTACAAAATCTATCAAATACTATTTTTGTTACAATTTAGAGTATAAGCAGCTTATTAAGTTTTAACCTTAATTCTAAATAGGACCTCACTTTAAGCAGTGAATTGTGTCGATGTTAATAAGCCTCCTAATTGCTAGCAGCTAACCGCTACCTTGAAGCGGTTAACCAAGTGTGTTCTTAACTCATGATATTCTTTTCTCTTCTTTATCTTTCTGATAACAACATCAATCACCCTCTTTTTAAAAACCAAACACACACCCAACATCTCATTAGAATCCATGGCCTTCTAACTAATTTGATGCTTCCAAATCATTTCCCATCAACTTAGACATCAATTGCTCATCCTCTAGACAACATTTACCACTCAAATTTCAGAAAATCCCAAATCAAAGCCCCTAACTATAGCCAAACGGATTTCTTCAAATTAACTAGTCTACCTCTTACATGCAATGTAGTAAACCCACATCCAACCGAGTAACCTCATCCACATGGCCCTTTCCCGCGCTAATAACATGTTGCAGTACAATATGCAAGATCCGAACTCAAAGAAACATAAATTAACAGCGAATTGTGACGTCACAAAGCTCACCAAAGAGACCGATTTCCTACAGAAGTTTATAACTGCATTCGAGTGGTTAAATCTTGCAAATTCAAGTTCTTTCTGAGAAGTAAAAATCTAAGACCATTGTCTGCTAGTCCTATGATTTCACTAAGGTCAAAAACAACAAATTCAACTAGTATCCCATGAATAGGGGTAATTACTTGATTTTCATTACAGGTGAAAGGATCTCGTTTGAGTAAAAAACTTTGACCGAATTCAGATAAATATGTTCATTTAGCAGCTAAGCATTTTTCAACCCATACTCTCAAGCATGTTTTTAAGGTTTTTGCCAAAATTAACTATATTAATATATTATGTTGGAGAAAAATCAGTTTTTAAATTTTTATAAAAACTTTTACGATCCCTCTCATATAATATATAAGAATTTGTAATCTAAAAATCGTATCTTAAAAATCCGATTTGACTTTTTTTCGCTGAAGTGATTTAGGCTCTCAGATCATGATTCGTCACCACCACTCCTGTTAGATCACTATCCGTCACCAAATAATCTTCCAGGCTATGACTCAAGTTTGATCTGCATTTGATGTGTAAGCGCCTTTATCACCACTTAAGCAACTAGCATGAGAAATTTTTTCTCTCAAAATTAGAGAGAAAAATCTTTTTCTCTTATGTGTATAAAGTAACTGCTCTCTTTCTTTCGGAGAAAATAAACCCTTTTATATATATATATATCTAGTGGAAATCCTAGGCTCCATTTTTTATATTATTTAATTCTATTAAATCAAGTTTGATTTGAATTAAAAATAATAAACCAAAAGTAACATTACTTCTTTCTTGTCATAGGGGCCCACCTTATAAAATAACACAAGGCCCCTTAGACACAAGTACATTACATGAAGCCTCCCACCAAATAATATATTTAGGCTTTTAACCAAAATAGATAGTTATCTTACTTATTAATCCAGTAGTGGTGCAGTCAATTAAATGAGCTAACCCGGAGATCAATTGAGAATATACAATAGTGGCTATAATAATTAGGTCTGTAATTAAACTAGCTCAATTATTTAATTCCAAATCTACTCCACTAAAAGATTGGAATTGACCTCTATAATTGTATACTCGAATAATAATTCGTCCCAAGCCACACTGATTTCTTTACTGCTTAATCCTTTGTACCAAATCGTTAATTAAATTAATATCTCAACTGTCCAATCGATTTAATTACATCTTATTCCTTGATACTTACTGGTTTTCTCTAATGATCATTTTCAACATAAAAAAATGTTGACACACTCTGGTCAGAGAATTCTATGATCAAGTGCCGAAAACTCATCAAGTGATGTGTTGTATAAATTCTATATTGTTAATCTATAACTCCAATATTAATAATTGCTCCCACCAAGATACCAGATAATCTTGACTACAAGTGTGTGTCGTGCTCATTGGTAACTCAAATGGAATAACAATTACAATCATCAAAATTATAACTAACTCAATATTAAGATTACAATAAAATCAATGCCTATGAGATTTAATAAGTCTGATAGTCATTTCAAGGTTAATTAAATTTTGTATGTGATCCAACTCAATATAGTTAAACTACATCAGTAAATTCATACATGATTAAGACAAATCATTCAATGAATTTACTACAGCCTAAACATAAATAGAGTGCCCAACTCTATTTATCAACTGCGAACTTAATTTATTTAATCATAAGATAATTTGTATTTATGTCTTCTGTAAATCCATATAATAATTAAATAAATACATATAATATGATTAAACAGACTTTATTCAATATATTTATGCAATTAAAAAATATCACAAATATTTTGTTAATAAAAAAATAAATGAATATTCTTTAAAAGAGCACATAATCCCAACAAATTATTCATATTATCTATATGGACAAAGTAAATAAGGAGTACCACTTTTGGAATGCACAAAATTGTGGGATGTAAAGCAGCAAAACATGCGACATGTTTTGAGAAATTAAAGACTCTTTATCAATTTACTAGAGTTGAGCCTCCGGCCTCTTCTAAAATCCTTTTCATCTTTAGGAAATAAAGGACAAGCTCGCTTTTTCATGTCTATTTGTTGGAGTGATTAGTAACATCTAATGTTTTTCCTTTAGATGCTTTGCTAGGGTTAATGATTTTCGATATATCATATGCTTCTTTCTCAGTGAGAAGAAAAAACTTTCAGTGGTAGCTCTTAGATTAGGAAAGTTGTGCGGCTAATATGTTATAATTAAATTAAATGGATAATTAAAAAAGGGCATTGGTAAGGGGAAAAATAATAGGAAAGTGTGAATAGCCACCACCTCAAAACTAAATAAATTTTAGGATTATTAATTCAAAATATTAATTAACCTTTAGTTAAAGTGGTGGTAAAGCAGTTATAACTACATTCTTGTGTATTTTGTTTTCTTTATTAATGTTTAAAGTTTGAATGTCGTTGTATTATGCTTTTACTTTGTACTATATAAATTTAAGCTCCAGTACACTATTACCAATGGGCAACATAGGGGAGGAGGCACTAAGTTTAGGAATTAGCAATATGAAAATGTTATATTTAAACATCAAATGAATCAATGATTTGCCAACTTTTGCTAATTAGAAATGAGACCTTTTATGTCAATGACACCAGAAAAATATTAAATGAATAGAATTGAGATATAGATAGAATATAATGAAAGAGAGTCACTTCGAGGTTTTATTGAAAAAAATTATTTTTTTAGGCCAAATAATTGAGAGTGATATCTTGAATCAACTTATTGGTACTATGGTATTCTTATATTCTTATTTTAAATCAGCCGTTTCTAAAACTAATTTTTATTATGAAATGAAGTTGATTGGTTGGATTTTATAATGAAATCATATGGATTAGTTAGATTTTATAACTTTATGGATTTGATGAGGATTAAATCCACAATAGATTGGATTTGTTTTCATTACTTAGGGATTAAAATTGATTGAAAAATTAATAATCCTCAAAACAATGGTCGATTGAACATTGATCTATGTCAAATCCACATAATCATGATTTACATGTTAACCCTTGATAAACACAAACGCGTGCATATACACACACACACACGCATATAAGAGACATATTTAATAAATAGAACCATATCAAAATAATGTCTTTATTTTAAAATTTTTGTTTTAAGGAAAAAAAAAGTCTTGACCTAAATGTTATCATTATCAATTAATAGGGAAATTTCATTTTACTCTCTAATAAAGTGATTATCATGAAAATATCCTAAATTATTGTAAACCTTAATTTATCTTTAATTATCTTTCAAAAAGTAAGTGTTAATAGCACTAATTGATTAAAAACTTTTGATATTCTTAATGATTACAATAGTTTTTGGGTATTCCAAGGATAATCAATTTATTAGTACTAAATTGAAATGAATGTGGAAACATTTCCATTCTACTATTTTTATAAATCCACCTACTTCCAAAAAATAATTATAACTATTTCACATTATTTTTAAATATATAAATTAACCAAAATTTTATACACACTACTAGAAAAATGAGCTTTACTAACACTTCGTTACTAACACTTTGCAAAAAGTGTTAGTAATTATGTACATATATACCATTTTCCGTTTTTGACAAATAAGAATCACATGTTAATGATACTAAGGTGTCAGTAAATTAAACATCAAAGATCACTGACACTAAAGTATCAATGATAAAAAAAAATTCATAAAAATTTGTTTTAGCTTCAACTTGAACTTGAGAGCTCTAAGATTTAAAACTTTAATGTTTGGAGCACGTACCATCAAATCTCGATAAATCAAAGTCATAATCATATTTAAATAATTAAAAAATGAAAATATAAATAACGACAACATAAAACTCACACTTAATGACTTTTCCCCATCTACCTAGACTGTATCGACTATCTCTATCTTGCTTTTCATTTACTTTCTCTCTCATTTTTCTCTTCTCGATCTTTTTTGTTTTGCACTATCCATTTACAAATTAAATTCAATTAATTTATATAGATAATGAAAAGCTAAAACGCCGTTTCGTTTTTCCATTTTTTCCAAATTGAAAAACAAACCAAAACCTTAATCGTTTGTTATTGAAGGGATTTTTTCTCTAACTAAACCATGCAGTGCCTATACTGGGCAAGCAGTAAAAGCTATCAACAAGGGGTGAAGTGGCGCTATCGGTTGCGTATTCAAGTAGTCTCATTCTCCCTCACAAGTTAAGTCTAGAGAAAGAACTGTAAAGGAGGTTATCAGCTATTAATGGCTGAATATTTTATTTTTTTGGGCAATTTAATTAATGGGTTTGTTTTAATTAGGCTTATGAATAATATTTTTTAATTTTAATTTTTGGGTTGTTTCAGATGTTCAGAAATTGAACAGTAGTGCGACCTTGGTAGGTTTTGTTTTCCAAATATTTTTTTCTTTTATT
The DNA here is from genome assembly GCA_029633175.1 of Citrus glauca. Classification (NCBI taxonomy): domain Eukaryota; kingdom Viridiplantae; phylum Streptophyta; class Magnoliopsida; order Sapindales; family Rutaceae; genus Citrus; species Citrus glauca. The sequence continues at coordinate 3,191,125 of JAQOOD010000006.1, read as the reverse complement.
TAATTGTAACTTGAAATTTTTATTCTTATTTTTCTATATCTTCACTCACATGCAGTCCAAAAATACAGGCATTTTAAGTGGTGCATTAGTTAAACTCAAAACATTTGCTACTGTGACTCTATTTTTTCTGCCACATTTGAGGTCAGTTTAAAACTTTTATGCATGTGATTTATTGTCATTGGTATTTAAAACTTAGAAAGTGCATTTTTTTTAGTTTCTGAAATAATCTGTTAGCTCTGTTTCTTAACTTTGATTAATAAGTTAGTTGATTTTGAATGTACTAAAATATGAAATTTCATTTTAGCTTTTGCCTTTTTGATTAGGAGATGATTGTTTCGGTATTATATTGGGTGAATGACTGTGTATTTAGTGGTTACGAACTAAAATCTCCGTTTCTTGTGAAGAGAGGCAAATTTTGTTATATAATCCTACTTGTTTATTTATTCTGTTTTGGTTGGAAGATTTGTAATAGAGACAATGACTATAATATGAATTAATTAAATTCGTGGTTGTGAGTATTTTGAGATTATATAAAGTTGATGATTTGTGTTTGATTCAAGAAAGAAATGCTTGTTTTAAAGTAGTTCTGCATGTTGTATTTGAAGTTAAAAAAGTGATCTATAGAATCTTAAAAAATGGCTTGCAAAGTGGTATGAGGACATTATTTATTTGAACCCTTAACTTTTGTTAGTTGCTTGACTTATGACTTTACAATATGAAAGGGAACTATGAGTGGTCCGATAAAGGGTTTTCTACTTTTTTAGAAGTCCTTGCTGATATTTTGCCAAATAATAATACTCTTCCTAAGTCAATATACGAGGTTAAGAAAACAATGAAAGTGCTAGGCTTAGAGTATGAAAAAATACATGCATGTCCAAATGACTGCATTTAATATAGGAATGAATTTACTGATTTTACTGAATGCCCAAATTGTGGAGCATCTAGGGATCAAAAAAATAAAAAGATAGCTTAACAAAATTTAGGAAAAGGTTTCCTAAAAAGGTATTATGGTATTTTCTACCTATTTCTAGGTTAAAAAGATTGTTTCAATCATCACAAACAGCTCAAAATTTAACATGACATGCTAATAAAAGAATTAGAGATGACAAACTTCGCCACCCAATAGACTCACTAGCCTGGCAACTAATTGACAAAAAGTGGCCAAAATTCGCATAAGAACTTAGAAATCCCCATTTAGCTCTCTTAACTGATGGGGTTAACCCACATAGTACACTTAGCACTACTTATAGTTGTTGGCCTGTTATATTAATAACATATAATCTTCCTCCATAGTTGTGTATGAAGAGAAAGTTTTTGATGTTGTCTCTTTTGATATATGACCCTAAACAACCTAGAAATGGTCTAGATGTATACCTAGCACCTTTGATTGAAGGCTTAAAAACTCTATGGGATGTAGGTATTGATGTTTATAATGCTTATAGAAAAGAAACCTTTAATTTACAAGCTTTCTTGATGTGGACAATCAGTGACTTTCTAGCATATGGAAACCTCTCTGGTTGTACTGTTAAGGGCTATTATGCTTGCCCAATTTGTGGGATAGACACTTGTATATGTTGGCTGCCATATAGTAGGAAAATGACAAATATGGGCCATCACCACTTTCTACCACTTGGTCACTTATTTCGAAAACTGAAAAGGTTTTTAATGGGAAGTAAGAGTCGAATGAGCCTCTTAAAACTTTATCTGGTGAGGAAATCTTTAATTTAGTGGAAGATATTGATATTAAGTTTGGGAAAAAGAAGGCCAAAAAGCAAAAACATGATGGCAGTGGCAGCAGTGATGATGATGAGAACATAATTGAAAAATCGTACAAAAAAAGTCAATCTTTTTTTACTTAGACTATTGGAAACATTTATTAGTTCGCCATCAATTAGATATGATGCACATTGAAAACGATGTGTGCGAGAACATATATGACACATTACTTCATCAACCAGGCAAAACAAAAGATGGGATTAATACTAGAAAAGATCTTGAGTCTTTAAAGATCAAGGGAAAACTAGTTCTTGATGAAACAAACAAAAAACCAAAATCATACCTCCAGCTCCATATACTTTGAGTAAAAAAGAAAAAAAATAGTTTTTTGAAACCTTGCTGAGTGTGAAAGTCCCTGATGCGTATTCTTGCAATGTTCAAAACCTTGTTTCAATAGATGATTGTCGACTTCAAGGCCTTAAGTCTCATGACTGTCATATTTTGATGCAATAATTTCTACCACTAGCTATTCAAAACTGTTTGCCTATAAATGTGAGAAGGGCCATAATCAGGATGTGTTTCTTTTTTAATACATTGTACTGTAAGGTGGTAGATTCTAATACTCTTGACCAATGCAAGAGGAACTTGTAATCACTTTATGCTTACATCAACAATACTTCCCACCTAGCTTTTTTGACATAATGATCCATTTAACAATCCACTTAGTTGAACAAGTTAGGTTATGTGGGCCTGTTTATCTTCGATGAATGTATCCTTTTGAGAGAGAAATGAAAACTCTCGAAGATTATGTTCGTAATAGCTATCGCCCTGAGGGTTGTATTGTAGAAAGTTATATTACAGAAGAAGCACTTGCATTTTGTGCTGAGTACCTCTTAAATTGTGATGTTATTGGGTTGTCTACTGGTTGTCCAATTGATTTATCTGTCGAAAGGCCTTTGGGAGGTGCAAACATAAAGGTGGTTGATGATCCTTTGTTGGCACAAGCACACCAATGTGTTCTGATGAACACCCCTGAAATCCAAATATATATCTAGTAAGTTGTTAATTTTTCAAAAATATTACTATTGTATTATAAAATTACTATACTAGTTTTTAAATCTTAATATGGTCTCATTGTAGGGAGCATATGCATTATTTGGCATCCAAAAACCCCTATAATGAAAAAAAAATTTGTGGTTGCAAAATGAACACATATGTACATTTTCTAGTTGGTCACAAGCAAAGGTCATAATTACTTAACTAAATACAATAAAGGATATAAATTTTAACAAAATTTTTCTACATGTTACTAATTACTGGACTTGTTAATTTAAATTATAGGTAGCACATGATAAAGCAAATAATGTGCCGATTGACGACATAGTGTGATGGTTAGAAAACAAACTACGTTCAAGCGTGGTAACCTTCTCTGACAACGAGATCAATGGCTTCAATTTTACGAGGGACCCGGACAATAATCGTGTGACCCAAAATAATGGTGTTAGGGTTGTCATTAACACTCTACAAATTTCAAGTTCAAAAGATAAAAGTCCTCATTTTGGAGACATGATGTTTTATGGAGTCATTGATGAGATTTGGCAACTTGATTATCTAATGGTTAAAGAAACATTTTTCAAGTGTGATTGGGTAGATGATAAAGGGGTTTGCACTGACAATTTAGGTTTCACTATAGTTGATTTAAATCGGATTGGCTATAAATCTGATTGCTTTATTCTAGCTTGTCATGCAAAGCAAGTATTTTATGTAATTGACTAGCTAGATAATAATAAATCAATAGTTTGTTCAGTGACTGACAAAGCTTATAAGTTAAACGTGGAAATATGTGAAGACGTTGATGTATTTTCTCCGTTATCTAACAAACTTCCAGTATGTGAGTTGGATAAGAAAGATGACAAAGGAATTTATGACAGAAAAGATTGCCTCCTATTGAATATCCGAGCATTAAAAAGGAAGAGTGGAAATTTTTTGTTGACAAAGTTTTGTCTGGACAATTTCAAGTGTGTTGTTTGTTAATATTACTTAATTTATTTGTTGCTAGTTACTAATAATCAGTGGTAACCTTTTGTTCTTCATATAAATTGTTTGTGTAGAAAAAAGTAAGAAGGAAAAAGACAAAAGAGCAAAGAATGTCTACAACCATCACTTTGGTAGCACAGGATATGGTGGCATGTTGTATAGAAAAGTATGTTTAGTAAATAATCTAATTACAGTAACATAAGTAAATCTAATACATATAATATAATAGAATCAATTATTTATGTTTTATATCACCATGTAACAGAAAAAGGAGAGTGGAGTTTCTGGGCGGGAGATTGACCGCAGTGAAGCTTGGTTAATGGCACGAGCAGACCGAGATGACAAATATGCTTCTGATGTGACGCCAATTGCTGAAAAAATAGTAAGTCACTTGTATACTTAATTCTTATGAATTTTCTTTATAATATGTGTGTGTGGGGGTAGATATTTACATAAATATATACTGCTTTTTGTCATAATTGTATGGCAACATTTACAATTGACAGAAAAACAATAAGATTTCATCAGAACTTATTTCTTCGCATATAAAAAGGTTAAAACTTGTGTGAGGTGTTGTCTTGTAATATTTTCTGTAGTTTCAATTTGAACCGTATATGGATTTGCTCTTTGTTAAAGATTTAAGAAGGATATTAGTTTAGTTTAGTTGATGTCTTGTACTCGTAATTGCAGATTTACAATATTTTTTTTTATAGAATGATATGATGAGTCAGGTTGAATAAGGAACATTCCAATAACAAGGGTCACATGACATTCTAAGTGAAGCTCTTCAGAAGCAACCAAATGGAAGTAGGGTGCAAGGAGTGGGGCAATTCATCACCCCATCTATGTACTTTCATGTCCCTAATGCCACTGAGTTAGCAAGAGAAAGAAAGATGTATAAGTATCAAGAGAGTTTCCAATTTATGTTTGCTCAATTAGAACGCATGAATGCAAGGTTAAATGCGTACAACAATATTGAAGTTGAAAGTTCTAAATTTCTTAAGCCCAAAACTTCTACTGGTGTTCAGATTGACAATGATCAACAATCCCCTGAAACTCTTGGAAAAAGAAAGGTATATGGCATGTTACATGTCATTATTTTATTTTAATTTGTATATGCATGTATTACTACTAATGATATGTATTTTGATTATTGCATAGTCTGATTTCCCATCGGGTAAGTCGACTCCAAAATCTATGAAGAGTAAAATGAATGATACTCCCATAACAATTTCCCAAGCAACTCTTCAACAAACCCTCGAAAAATTAGAGTGTGAAATTACTTCAAAGTCCACACTGAGAAGATCTCCTAAACTAACTCTTAAAGTACTAGATGTGTAGTTCTCCTATCATGGCAAAGTACCCAAGAAAGAACCATTGGTCATTAGACCAGTAAAAGTACAAAAAAAAAAATCACTGGTCATCAGACCAGCAGAAGTACCTAGAAAAGAACCACGGGTCATCAAACCAGCAGTAAAAGACCTCAAGGTACGTGTGAAAAGTACACGGGCAGCAACACGATCAAGAAAGAATGATAAGAGTGAATATATGAACATGTTTACCATGTTCATTGAGAATTCTTTACCTCGGTTGATCAAGATTCGGCATGACACAGCAACCTTTGGTGAAATTTAGGAAACACACTTGAACAAAATGATTTATGCTGAAATCATTGAGTTTAAAGAGGTCTCAAACTGCATCATTAACATATGGATCAAGTACAGTGAATCATAGCTTATGTTTTAGTAAACTTGGAGCTATTATTTTGTTTCCTTTATTCAAACTTACTTTGTTATATATGTTTGTTTCCTCTTAGAAATTTGTATGAGGAGATGGAGAGCAATAAAAGTATTAAGCCGGATTAGTTTAGGCTTTTTGAGAAGCTATATCCAAGGGTCAGCTTCAAAGACAGGACTCAATACATTTTAAACTTTTAGGATTGGCAGAATTGGGACAAGTCATCATATTCCCGTGTAACTCTGGGTATAATCTTTTTCATTTGCTAGCCATATTCTTTATTTAGTAGATTAATCATGAAGTTAAAACTTTTACTTGTAATTCATTTGTGAGAACAATTTTTACTTTGTTTAGTGGCTACTGGGTGTTATTGACAATTGATACGGTGAGACGTACAACCTATTAGCTTGATCCTTTGGAAGGTAGTTTTGATAAAGAGCTAATGCAGATTGTTAATAAGTTAAGTTTGTTATTTGTATCTTTGATCATACTATTTTATTTTTATGTCTTATGCAAATTATTTGCTAATATTGGCTATGTCACTTAATTGTAGTGGGATTCGAATACATCAGAGTTTAAATTCTTATACAAAGGCCAATGTTCAATGGATACCTGTCAAGGTAAAAATTAGACAAACCTAAAAAATTATTGTTAACGTACAGTAAAAAATTAATGTAATTTTGATCTTGTAGTGTCTGAGGCAGCCGAACAGCTTTGAATGCGGTTACTATGTGATGAAATACATGTAAGATATTGTCACAAATGTGAATGTTTTGAAAAATGATGTAAGTATTGAAAACAATTTTTACAACACTACATCATATTTTTTTAATTTTTTGTGAAATGAATCAGCTCAAAGACTTATTGTGTGCTTCTTTATAGTTATCTTTTCATTCCGTATTATATGTATTTTATAAACTGTAAGGGTACTTATAATGGTGACTATGTTGCTTACTGTTGAATAAATTATATGAATATCCATATAGACATGAATTAGGATTTGGGATATACACAAGGGATTGTATATCCCAACACAAAACAATTGTTTGGGTTGCAAAGTAGTTGTTAGTGGGAATGTGCTATGGTGTCGTTGCTTGTACTTTAATGAGGATAAGTTGTCATCCTAATTAAGGTTTTGTATCTACGTTCATATTTGTATTAAATTGCGTATTGTTGGGGTTCACAAGTTGCTTCGGCTATAAAATATTGTTGTATAAGTTGACTTTAAAGTAGTAATTGATAGGATAAGTACATCAACAATGTTTTTTTTTTGTTTTACAATTACCATGATCAGGATGTTCAGTATTTACCGATATAATTTTGGATAAAACAGTAACGTTGTTGGAGTTTTTTGTTAGCTTCAATTGTTAACACACAAATATATTTAAATGAATGATAATTAAGTAGTTTAGTCAAGGATTTTCGGTGAATAACTTGTTTTAAAATTAAAGTTCAAGAGAATTGAGGAATACATCGTGAAGGACCTCTCGCGACTTCATGATCAGTGGGCTACATAGATTGCCAAGCTAATTACAGCCTACAATCGCGAGGTAACATACAAGTAATTTATGATTATTTTTCCTTTAAAATATACAAGACTTATTTTTTGTGGTGTGCTAATTGATTTTATATACTTGTAGGTGGAAAAAAATGAAGGCATATGTGGACTCCAAAATCAGTGACATTGTTATCTTTTTTTCTTGTTGGTTAACATTTTCATAAATTAATTTAGTACTTTATCGTGTATATATACTACTTGTTCAAAGCTTAATTTGGTACTTGAAGTTTTTTTTTTTACCCCCAAACAATGATGTATTTGAACTATTTTAATTTAACGATGTATTTGAAATGTGTATTTTGTGAATTGCATTACAAGATTTGGTATGTTTAATATATTTTGAATTTATTTTAATTGTAAAATAAACAGGATAATGTGATTAAAAAAATAAAACACTTCTGGTATAGTACCGTTAATACTGACACTAATTATTTAAATGATGTTAAGAATTTTTGATATTATTGAGTCAGTGGATTCCTGATACTGTAGTCACATAAATCAGTGACATGTAAATAGTATCATTAAATGCTAACACAATTGATTCACTATCTTTGTAACTCTTTAGTGACACAAAATACTAACATAGAAATAGTATCAACCGATACTAACACCATCGTATCACCATTGTGGTGATACTATAGTGACACAAGATACTGTTATAAAAATCACTTACACAAAAAATTAGTGTTAATGTGTTCAAGCTTGAGCATTACTGATGTGTTAGTAAAAGTAATTACTGACACTAAAGTAGTGTCAGTAAAGCCCATTTTTTTAATAGTGACAATTAATCAATTAAATCTTTCTTTTACACATTTATACAATTAATCAATTAAATCTTTTTTTACACACTAACACACACATATATAAAATTTAAGTATCTTTAACCACTAAAGTGGTTTATTAAACTAATTTACACTCGTAATATAAAATTGTAAATTACCTCAAGAAACATAATCTCTTGTATCTCATAGTTTGAGCATTTAATTTTGTTTAATCTCTAAATTTTTTGTTTATGAATTTTTTAAAATATAAAAATTCTCAAGAGTTAGTGCCATCAATTTTTTTAACGTAAACACGCTATTAAGTCCAATAATTTAATAGAGTCAGTGTTTAGTTTACTATAAACTTATATAATTTTTTTTAGTTATAAATCATCCGGTGTGCCGCAACCGCATTGGGTCTCGATTAATCTGAATTCGAAATGTAGTCACAATTAAGGTTCTTTACCCTCTCAAATGGTGTGTTCAATAGGGATCAAACCAAAGATCTTTTCCCACAAACTCAACTTGTACTGCTAATTGAGTTACAACCATTTAGTTAAACTCATATAATTTATTAGTATGTCTACATTGATTCTATTAAATTATATAATTTAATAATGTACCCATATAAAAAAAATTGAAGGCGTTCGCATGAAAAAATGATTCTTTTAAGATAATGTAAATTTATTATAATTAATTCCTTTTTGGAGGCGGCGAGATAGGCTTACAAAAATTACAGATGAGAATATAACTAGCCCCGAAATTAACCAGGATTAACATCATTAAAACATTGAACAGTTGGAGGTGGTGTGAGGAACCACGTTGAAATTAGGGATGGCAAAAATCCCCACGGGGACGGGTACCCTCGGGGATTTTCCCCATTCGGGGAGGGTACGGGGATAATTTTATACCCAATTTTTTATTCGGGGAGGGGACGGGGATGAGGTGAAATCCCCATCCCCTACCCATTTCCCCATTTTAATTTTTTATTTTATTTTTTATTTTTAAAATTACTAATAAAAAAATAAAAAAATTATAAATATTGTTAAAAATAATAAATATCAAAATATTTATATTATTAAACTTTTAAATTTAATTAACTAATTAAAGTCTTAAATTTTTAATCCAAACCACAATGCTACAGGAAAGAGCTGCCTAATTATAATTTACAACATTCCTAATCCTAATTCGTATAGAAATTAAACGCAATACCAAATTGGTAATCCTACTCCTGTTCGGAAAGAATTTCCCAAAGTTGAAATCGTCTCAGATTTTGAAAAGTTTGCCTATAAATACACAGCTCCTTGTTCTTGTGCGTTCCAAATTAAAAAAAAAATCCCAAACGAACAGCGCACGCTTACAATTGTCTTTGTCAAGTCAGTCTTTGCAAATTAATCAAAGTCTTTGGGCGTTCAGCACTCTTCTTTGGTGGCTTTTTATTCATCACTCACATCACACCACATCCATTCACATGCCATAATTTGTGCGCCACATCACCATTGTCAAATAAGCATTCACGATCAACATCCACAAGTAAGTCTTGATTCTTGCAATTTATATGTTTAATTTTTTATTATTAATTTCTTTCATTGTCACATCTCATAAGTAAACTAAGTTTTTGTCATTTTATATAATAAAAGTGGAAGACAACTCTGATGATATATTGATTCTATAAAATTCTTGTGCACAAATCTTTTTAATTGAAAATTTAAATTGATATTATGTTTAATTTATTTTATTTTATATATTTTTAGACCAATGGAAGCAAACATGTCAAGTGCCACACCAACACCACAATTAGAGGATGTCGTCCATGTGGATGATGGTGGTCAAACAGAAAACATTATTTCGGATAGGTCATCAAAAAGAGGAAGCACTAGAAAATTAAGATCTATTGTCTGGGATCATTTTGAGAAAAAGATAATTAATGGGGAACAAAAGGCAGTATGTAACCATTGTAATTCCAAGTTGGTATCAAGGCAAAATGATGGAACAAAGCATTTGCATGACCATATGAAATCGTGTTTCATGAAAAAACAAAAAGATATCAATCATTACATGACAAAATTGAATACTGTCAAGGATGATAAAGGACATTCAAAGGTAGAATCTTTTGTTTTTGATCAAGATGTCACAAGGAAAACAATTGCACGTGCAATTGTCAAGCATGAGTATCCATTAAGTATTGTTTATCATGAAGGATTTAGAGAGATATTATCCTCGCTTAACCCAATGTGGAAGCATGTGTCCCGAAATACAATTAAAAAGGAGATAATGGATTTGTATGAGAACGAAAAGGCTAAGAATTTGAATGCCTTGGCGAGCAATCAAAGTAGGCTGGCCATCACAACAGATATGTGGACTGCAGATACCCAAATAAAGGGGTACATGGCAGTTACTGGACACTTTATTGATGATTCTTGGACGTTACGGAGTCTAGTTTTGAGGTAAGGTCTTTATTTTTTATTTTTTGTATTTAACTTATTTTTTAATGTTAATTAAAAAAACTTAACAAAACATATATATATATATATATATATTTTATTTTCTTCTTGTAGGTTTCAGCATGTAAAAGGTTCACATACTGGCTTAAAGCTTTGTGACACATTATTTAATTGCTTGATGGATCTCCACCTTGAACATAAGGTATCTTCTGTGACTGTGGACAATTGCTCTACCAATGACCGCATGATGGAATATCTTTTGATTAAGCTTAATAAAGATGATCTTATTTTGCGTGGACAATTATTTCACATTCGTTGTTGTGCTCATATATTAAATTTGATTGTCAAAGAAGGTATGACTGTGATTAGTGATGGAATTGCAAAAATTCGTGAGAGTGTTGTTTTTTGGACTGGATCATGTAAAAGAAAGGAGAAGTTCGAAGAATTTGCTAGTCGTTCAAATGTTAAATATGACAAACAATTAGTGCTTAATTGTCCTACTAGGTGGAATTCCACATATCTTATGATTTCATCTGCTTTGCAATATAAAAATGTTTTTCTTCGATTAAAGCATATTGATGGACAATATAAGTGTTGTCCTAGTGAGGAAGATTGGCAATTTGCCATTATTTTGGAAGAGAATTTGAAAAGCTTTTATGATGTCACTGAGTTATTTTCAGGAACTAAGTATCCGACAGCAAATGTATTCTTGCAACATGTGTGTGAGATTAAATTATCTTTACAAGATTGGCTTTTATCACCTTGTGATAGGATTCAACATATGGCTCAGTTGATGTTATTGAAATTTGATAAATATTGGCAAGATATGAGTGGAATTTTGGGTGTGGCCTGTATCTTTGATCCAAGGTATAAAAAGAAGTTCATTGAATATTACTTTTCTATGGTTTATGGTGGTGTTAAAGAGTTGTATGTTGGGAAAGTGGTCACCCTTTGCCGGGAATTAGTGGAAGAGTATCAATTGAAGTCTTCACCAACTATTAATTGCTTTGATTATACTGGTAGTAGTTCTTCTACTAGATCTACAGGGGATTCTTATAAGAAAGCAACCAAATGGATGACAGGTTTTGATGATTATGTAAACAATGGAGATTGTGTAGTTGTTGCAGATGAATTAGATTCATATTTGGATGAGAAAGTTATACCCCGAATGGAAGATTTTAATATTTTAAGTTGGTGGAAGACAAATGCTAATAGGTATCCTACATTGGCTCGAATTGCTAGAGATATTTTGGCAATTCCAATTACAACAGTTGCTTCTGAATCAGCTTTTAGCACCGGTGGTAGAGTTGTGAGCCCACACCGTAACAAACTTCATTCAAGCACATTGGAGGCCTTAATGTGCTGTCAAAGTTGGTTACGAGCTTACAATAGCAGTATGAATTTATTTTACATTGTTTATATTATACAATTATTAATATTTATACTTATAAGTTACGTTACTTATATCATTTTTATTGTTTTAGATTTGAAATCTGAGGCTATCTCTCAATTTGCCACATTTCTCGAGGAAGAACAAGAGGAGCAGGACGAGCAGGAGGTAAATAGTTTTATTGAAAATATTAATTAAGTATCTACATTTATTTCATTTATTTTATTGCCGATATAAAAATAATTTTTTTCTTTTTATTGTAGGATTATGAAGATTGAGTGATTGACAAAGATAATAATTTTAATAATTTATATTTTGAATGTGATTTTGTAATGGATCAATATTAATGTAAGATATATTTTGAACTTTATTTTTATCTGAATTTTTTATTTTAAAATAATTAATTTAAAATCGAAAAAAAAATGTATTAGACTATTAGTTATTCGGGAATCGGGGACCCTCGGGGATCCCCTATTATTATTCGGGGAGGGAATGAGGATTTTTCAAACAATTCTGACGAGGACGGAGAGGGGACGGGGATATACACAAAATATCGGGGATGGGTATGAGGAGATTGATCCCCTCCCTTCCCCTCCCCATTGCCATCCCTAGTTGAAATGCGGAGCCCATCAGTGTCCACCTGCTTGCACCGCAGTTTGCATGCAATTTGTTCATATCTCTCATTAACACGCGTCGCCAAGGTACAGAATCCCCACGACATTACATGCATAATGCATATCCCTTATGCAGCAGCAGTTTCGTTCGCCTCGAAGTTTGTGATACTGATATCGATGATGTGTATGTACATATCTATAAACCATTGTGCTGGAACCACCCGACCACTGCCCAAAACTTTCACTCTCTTGTTTTACAAACGATATAATTTGCATCATGAGATCCCCTCAAGCGAAGTATCAGTAAAGGTACAAGATATCAGGTATAATTTATCTGTTTAGTATCATTAATTTTTGCTTCTTTCTAACAATGGAAGAAGTAGAAAATTAATACTTCATGTAGCTTGAAGTAGTTTATAAGCTGTCTCCGGTTTTTGTCAGTGAGTCTCTTTGTCTATCTGCTGAAACAAGATAAGTGCCGTTATGTTTTGTAGCTGGAATCAAACCTTTTGATTAGCTAGATCCGAACTTCGAAGTTCGAACCTGGGTGGTCAGTCGAAGATAGCTGCTTGAAAACGACTGTCGACTGTCGCGTTTAAAGTTTTGTGCTTTGATTTGTTAATTTGTAATTTGTATTTGACAGCGAATGATTTAGTCATAGACTCATAGTTGAATCATGCTCTGGGTGGTCAGTCAAAGATAACTACTTGAAAAAGATGGTCGTACTTATGTTTTGTGCTTTAATTTAATAATAACTCACACATGTTGTTTTTGACGGCAAATGATTTAGTCATAGTTATTCTACAGTGTGTTTCATTTTCTGAGCTGCTTCTTTATAGTATGCTAATGTCACATGTAGGCTAGTTTTTGATTTTATCGGAACTAACTGAACGTTGAACTTTCATCAAAATTTGGTAGATGGAAGATACAGATCCAGCCGAGGAATGGGCTATTCAAGAGTACTCAGCTGAACAAGAGTGTGGCAAATTGAGTTGGATCGTGAACAAGGGATTAAGTGTTGGAAAGAAGGTTTTGGTTACAGGTCTTGTCATATCTTCTGCACCATTGGTTCTTCCTTCACTTGTGGTTATCTCAGTTATTGGGTTTGCTTGTTCGGTCCCTTCTGGGCTCTTTTTGGCAAGCTATGCTTGCACCAATAAGCTCATGAGTAAGCTGCTGCCGGGGTCTACTCAGCCTCACTTTTTATTAGATTATGGAACAAAGTATAGAGATGAAGAATTTGAGAATTATGATACTGGAGAACAAGGACACGTGGAGCTTAAAGGACATATTGATAGGGGGAAGGAGCAAGATGAAATTGATGGAGGAAAGGCTTTGGTGAGTGATGAATATGAGCAAGGAGGTTTCCATATTAATGATGCGAATGAGATTGTGGAAGAAAATGAGTATCAAGAAGGTGTTGGTGAGTGTGAAGATGAAATGGAGGAAGCAGCAGTTGGAATTGAGGTGAAATTTGAATCAATTAGAGAGGAAGAAGGGAAACCGGTGCCAGAAGGAACCCAGGGTCAGCTTCCTGTAGCTGAGGCGCATGCTGTTGTTGTTGAAATTGCTGGAGATGAGACAAGTGGCATAATTGTTGAAGAAAAAGAGGCACTGGCATTTACTGTCACAAATATAGCTATAGAATTATGTCAGAATAGAGACATTGAGGAAGAGCAGGAATTAGTGAGAGAGACCAGGGGATTATTAGAAAAAATCAGGGAGGAGGGTATGACTGCTAATGGAGACAAAGAGAAGCAGAGTGTAGAAAAACTGTCTGGAGTTGCAGGGGAAGGAGACAGGAAAGTTGAAGAAATTGGGTTGCCTTCTGAAAATAAAAATTATTATGGCACCATCAGAATCGAACCTGCTGAAGGTTTGTTAGGTAAAAGAGATGGCGATAACATTTTGGACTCAGGAAAATCTGAAGTTGAGAAAGATGGAGCAACTAATAGTGGCAGTGCTAGCAAAAAACCTAAGGTAGAGATGCATTATTTGTTGGAAGGAGGAAAAGCTAATGAAAATATTACTGGTAATGTTCAACAAGATTATCAATTGAATAAGGAGAAGGAAGCTGTGATCTCCACAAATGCAGATGCAAGAGAAATTGCTGATGAAAGTGGATTTGACTTGTATGATGATAATAAAATTGATGCCTTGCAGCAAAAATCCTCTACAGATCGTGGATCTGTTGATGGTAAAATTCAAAAAATATTTGCTCCTTATACCAATCAAAAAATTGCTTTTTATTTTTAAGATAACTTCTGAGTTCATGATGGATGTGCAGATATTGAGAAACCTTCCAAGTTATTAAGCCTTGAGAATGCTGATTACATAGAGCTTCTTGTTTCTGCAGGAGAACATGAATGCAATGGCATTGCTAAAATTTTATCTGAGAAAGACTTGGGTTTCCACGAGGTTAGAGATTAATGTATGTGTTTTCCAGATTAGTATCTGAATTAAATATCCCTCTTGTTATAAGGCAATGCTATGTTCCTATCTACGTAAAAGTTCTATCGTTGTCTGAGTTATTTCAAATCTTTGTTATTTCACTTAACAAATCATGTTAAGTGCAGAGAGGCTCTTGATTATTTTGAGGCTGATGAACAATCAAAAACTTGATTATCTTCAATGTTTCTAGGCCTCAGCTCTGTTGTCTTTCTTTCATCCCTTGCAATTGGAGTTGCACATTGTTTCTGGCCGTGTTTGCATGATCTAATTTCATAATCACTTTTTTTGGCTAATTTCATCATATTCTAGGACAACTGATGTATGTTCCTATGATTCCTTCGAGTTGAATCTTCAGTTCTGATCCACTTTGTTCTCTTCTTTATAATGCTTAGTCAATTTGAAAGAGAATTATACTGTTTGATTTGCTGTTCATCTTAAAAACCAAAGGAGTCTATCCTGCGAACTTTTCAAGGTTTCACGCTAGAACTCAAGCCTTCCTTTCTTTTACATGTGCGCGCACACACACACAGTGGAACAGAACCTATATATAAGCTTGTTATAGGTCAGTGCTAATTAAAATGGAAGATACATCAATCATTGTCGACATGTAGCTACTTTAAAGTGTAAAATGCAAATGTCTATATTTGTTGGAGAACTTTAAAGTGTAAAATACAAATGTCTATATTTGTTGGAGAACACGTCTGCTCCAAATGGTCCCAAACTTTTCTTTTTGTTTTTAAAGGCATCGGATCTTTGAAATATCAAAGGAAAAGCATTCATGGAGTCATCACTTTGTCAGTAGAACTACTTTCGCAGCAAGCCTTATATTTTTACGCACTCTCTTTTGTTTAATTCTTAGAAATATGTATTTATTTCTCGGTTGAATGACTAGCATGATCATGCAGTTAGTGAAATACTAGCAACATACAAGCAGGGAAAGCTCAAAGCTTTCATCGTGGAGTGACTGTCACAATATCTATAATTTATATGCATAAATTTGATCATGACCATCTATTTTCTTGCCAATATCGATGATCTTTTTTTTTTTTTTTGCAGGTAATGTACAATGAGGGAAAGATCTGGGAACAAATTGTTGGAATGCAAAAAATAGTGGGATATAAAGCAGCAAAACAGGCAACATGTCTTGGGGAATTAAAAGCTCTTTATCTCTTTACTGGAGTTGAGCTTCCAGCCTCTTTTAAGGACCCTTGTGATCTTCAGGAAGTAAACGACAAGCTTCGATTACTAATGTCTATTATTGGAGTCAAGTAGTAGCAGCAGATGTTTTTCGCTTAGATGATTTGCTTGGTTTTAATGGGATTGCTGTTATGTCATGCTTCTTCCTATGTGTACGGTGTGAACTTCAATGTTGTTTTTGCATGCATCTGGATTTTGGATTAGAGCAACGGTTGCCATAAGCATTTTAAAGTATTTTGAAGTGGGGTTGGCAATTGGTGGGGGTTTGTTGATCTTGATCCTGTCTAGATTGATTAAAATATGTGTTTTAAATTTTGTTTGGAACAGTAAATCGATAAAAATTGTGTTTTCAATTATGTTCGCAGCAGCAGATCGGTACAAAAACATGTCTTGATTTCGTCAAGATTTTGAATTTTCTTAATGACGTGAGTTTTGTGCTATACGTTGTAGATTTTATCATAAATGATGTGTCTACATTTATAATCGATGTCATACTTTTATGTCATCATATGTCGTACACATACACGATTGATGTGAGATTCATGTGAATTATTCAATGGATTTGTTTTATTCCAATTAGTAAGTTCAAATCTATCGATTTGATTAGTGAATCAATTTATCTAAATTTACCAATTCGATTGGTGAATCAATTTTTTCTGAATACTGAGTTGGGATAACATTTTATATCGAATCTCAGAACGGAGCGGGAGATACTGCCATTTCTACTTTCATGCATCCAGTTTCAATTGTTGCTATTGGGTTTGTTAGATAATAGTAACGGAAGTTATCGACGGATTCTGAAGGAGAATAACTAGAAGTCTGAAAGTGCCTTTTTAATCCACAAGAAGAAGTGGAAATCTCTCAACAGCACTCGTTAAATCTTTAATATTAACCTGTAATAAAAGAAAAGAAAATAAGGCTCTAAACAACTAATCTGATATGCTGAGTTAACTCCAAATTCGGCATGCACTGGGACTTTGTAATTCTTCTGCATCAGTATCAACTGTAAATACAAGTTTTACCCTGTCAGATACATTATACATACATCATTTCTGACATGCAGCAACGGAAGAAGTGCCAACAGTGTAAGCCGCCAGGTACTCATTATTCATCTCTGAAACTGGATAAACATCTTTATCATCTAATATACTTGGGCAGTATCTGATAAGTCACCAGAAACTATCAAATAACAAATATCTTATGATTAAAACAATCACACAGAGGATGGGATAACATTAGCCAACTGGTTAGATCCACCAGTGATATCAGAAATATACCCAACCAGGCTAATTCTATCCCAAGCACAGACATAACATGGTATCCATCTTTCATAGCTACAAATAATCCTTTATTTCTGTCCCATATAAGAGGGTATGTTGAATAATCACCAAAACTAGAAATAAAATCTGACAAATATTATCTGAATGATCATAACAAAGAAGAAAACAGCTACTATTATCAGCTAAACACCAAGAGTGGAGTGGCTAGCTCCAGCCGCTTTCCATATTTTAACCCATTCCACCATTGCTTCGGCAGCACGAGCAAACAAAGGATCCGTTCCTCCAAGCCGATCCTTCACTGATTTCGCCATTTCAAGCAAACAATCCTCAGCAGTAGTCGCTGTCCGTGGCAACCTTACTGACTGAAAGAAAGGTATTATTTCCTCCATCTTTTTCACCCCTTCCCATTCCTTTTTCAAGCTCTCTATCGGATTACCCTTGTCGCTCCTAAACACATAAGGTAGCCCGGTTTTCACACCAATACTCAAGTGATCACATATAACCTTGACACACATCCCACACCAGATATCTTCAATTGTTTCCCACCTCAGCTTTCCCTCCCCAGTTAACTTCAGACCTGGGAACAAAGCTGGCCCCACCAACGCACGATTAAAAGCAATGTTAATTCCGCTGATGGGCATCAAAGTCCCAGCTGGAACAGTCATAACAGCATCAACATAATGCGAATTTCTGTGTTCCGGCTTGAGAGCTTGCGTAGGTGCATCATAATCTGCCAAGTTGAGCCAGAGGCCACAGGACAAAGCACAGTCAACTCCACTTCGCAGGCTAAATGGATATCCACGAACAAAATCTGCTCCCTCCCGAAAAGGGTCATAGAGTGTATTAAAGAAGAAAGGAGTAGCTGGTGTTGTAAGATTGGCAAGATGCTGGCTCACGGCATTGGTTAAATTGCCATCATTGTCCTTTGCTGGAAGGCAATCATCATCAACAGAGATAATATATTTCTTTCTAGATACCAGATAGCCAAAGTACCTGCATGAATAACCAGAGAAGACAATGGATGTGGTAGGACCGATAACTTGGTCAATGTCAGACTTAGTGTAGACACGATGGTCAAAACCTTGGGGTATTTTGAGTTCCCCTTTGAGATCAGGGTCTTGGACAATTATAAGGTGGAAGCGGGAGAATAGCGGTCTCCATGCATTTAGGAATGATGTCAGGTCAGATTGCAGAGCTGCTATAACGATGTCAACCTCACTGTCGTCGATGTGTTCTAAAGCCATCTCCCAGAAATTGAAAGTGACAATTCAGACCAACAAATTGTTTGCTAAAACCACCTCGTGTTTGGCTCAAATGCCCTCAAATACGCCCAACCATACACCAAAAAGAGAAAAGAAAGTCTTAAAATTTCTCAGAACATCCTGTGAAAACATATTCAAAAATGTCAGAAACCAAATGGTTCAACTCAAACTTACTGAAAAAACAAGATGATGAAAATTTCCAAATTTACTAACTGGTAGGGAGAACAGGGGTGAGGATATGCTTGATATTAAGTGCCTGGATCAAAAAAAGAACTTCATCTTTTCCGGTTGCAATAAACAGCTTCAAAACTTTCTCTGTAAGCTTTCCAGCCTTTAATGTTTTCTGGTACCATGTACACCAATGATATTATAAACATCCCAATATTATAGACAACAAGAATGAGGAAGAATATTAACGATATAACAGTCAGTCTGTAGAAAGGTAATGCTATCAGTAATGTAGCTCTAGTAGGATTTGTACAATTCAGATAAGAATGAGAAAAAGGATCTCATCTGGCATGACTAAATGCAAAAAGAAAAATATCAAACAAGCCATCTACGTATCTGCTAAAAAAATATCTTTAGTTTTTCCATCCGTTTTTGCTGATTTGAGAGATAATATAATGCGCTGATATTTAATTCTTACAAAGCAGACAGACTGGTCTAATCTTGATTTAAGAGGCGCAAAAAAGGGCATTTTGTAAGAAAACGGATCAATCGTGTAAATATTGCAAGAGGCAGGAGTCGTAAATAAATAAAGCAAAATGATCTTCGTTTTGAGATGTATCATTCATCAAGTAAACCAAACCAAAATGATACATAATTCAAATTTGACAGCCCAAAAGAAACGAGCATCCAAAACCCAATTGATGATTCTCCAAAACATAATCGATAATCACAAAATTAACTTGATCGATCAATTAAACAACAGATACCCAGTAACAGTAGTCAGCAATAATCAATAAATCATTGACTGAAATAAAGTAAAACAGAAGAAAAAGAGAGGGGGAAGGAGAGGTTAATTTACCAGAAAGAGATCTAGAAGGATGTGATCAGGAAGAATAGAAAGATCGGAGATGTGAGAGAGATTAAGAACAGCCTTATCTATAGTTAACGACAGCAAAGATGGCGGGGTTCTCATTCATTTATTGAGAAAGAATTGTTCAACACTTTTGTCCGATTTTAACTTGCACCCTTAGCCAGCTTGCTCCCTCCTGAATTTTGTATTCTCCGTCTCTCACGCCCTTTCCATGACCGACATGCTTTGCTTTTCTACCCCACCTAGTGCACACCGTTCCACTTTTTTCCTTGCATCCTTATTTTATTTTATTTTATTTATGAACGTCTGCATCCATAAAATAATCATGAAAATTTTTAAATTTTTAATAAAAAAATATTTTTTTTAATAATAATACCCTAAAAAAATTATAAAAAAAACTTACCAATCTAACTTTTTTCATAAATTTATTATCAAAATTAACTATATAATAGAATTTGTTACAACAATAACAAAACATTCTTAAATTGGACTAAACTACCCCTCTAATAAACCAACCAAATAAATTTGGTAACACCTTACTCTAAACTCCGTCCAAAAACTATGCACAAACTCCACAAAACTCTCTCATTTCACATGCATCAAACAACAATTATTACTTAGTACTGAAGACAAAATCAATCAAAAAACAAAATCAAGTAGGAATTAAGCGTAGTTTTCCTAAAATTTAGATTGAAGATTAAGCGAGTTTTATGTATGGGTTATGTAGGGACGAATATCTTTGTTACTTTTCTAACAATTTATTATTAGCGAATGTCAAGTTTTGAAGTTAAGTTCAAATGAATATCCCTCGACAATGAAAGTTTGAGACACAAGTTGTCATATGTAATCCCTTGCTTGTTTACCTATAGACATATTAGATGATGAAATAGTAGTATACTTTTTTGATATTAAAGAGTGTATAATTATGAAAATAGCTGGAAAAATCTTTGAGATGATTGAAAAAAAATTCTTAGAGACATTTTAATAAACACCTAATATGTCGTACTTTACAAACATTAATTTTAAGAAAATTTTGAATTGTTCATGTCAATACATATCCTAAGTATTTTTTCTATCAATAATAATCCACCAGTCAATTAAATGTTGATTTGACAGTGTGAGAGAGCCATAACATTGAGTTGAAGCCGATCCTCACACCGTTGGCAACACATATATTTTGCTGATGGGGGAGCTACCGTGTGTTGGATTATGACTAAATGCCTCTAAGTCAGAATCCAGACTAAAGCGACGCATGTGCCCGCCACCCGTTTGCCGACCCGTTGTGATGTTGAGATTGTGATAATGGGGCTGTTATGCGCAATGTGGGAGATGAGGAGTTTGCGATTTGGGAGATGAAACAATTTAAGCGATTTGAACTGATGTGCTAGTAATTTATATATTTTCTTAACTTAATCCTATGTTAAATTATATTTTATTATGTTAATTTTATCTCTTTTTAAATTTTTTATTTTAAATATAATATGTGATCGAAGAAGAATTAAATCGGAACATTAAAAAAAATCAACTTAAAAGAATAAAAAAGAGAAAGCAATAAAGAGATTTAATTGAAATAATCATAGGAAAATTTTATTAAATTAAGCAACATGCAAGCAATCACGTGGGGAAGCATTGAAGAATTAATTTACAAAGAAAATATGGCATGCACGTGAATGTGGGCCTTTTGGTTTTGCAATATAATGGCCTAAGATTTTAAAGGCGGCGGCTTCAATTTTAATCCTTTCCATGTGAGGATTTTAGGGTGCAAAATAAAAGCTACTATAAAAGCACAGACTTGCGGCAACATTAGAGGAACGAAGAAGACAATAGCAGCCGCACAAATTGACAAGCCAAAAGAAAGAAAACCAAGAGCAAGAAAGAAGAGAAAAGAAGTTGCAGCTGCAAGAGATCTAGAGGAAGAGTTGAGATTAATTCTTAAGTTTTTCTTTTCTTTTTTTCTCTATTGTCTTGTTTGAATGTCCAATTAAATTTATGAATTCTCTTTATATTTTCATAAACTAATTTATTTTACTAGGGTTACGAGGTAGCTTAATTATGAAGATTTAATTTCATAAATTTGTGTTATTTTTAATTTATTATTCCCTGGTTGAGTGTTCATTATTGCGCTTAATGTTTTTAAATATATGACCAATATTTGAATGATTTGAGGATACATAATGAGTTTGAGAGGAGATTTATGTATTTTTGCGCTGTGTAATGGATGTCATGAATTAAACGAAAAATAGCGATGTGCCAACATGATTTATGGAGTTTTTCTAAAAATTTTCACGGAGTTTAATGGATATTTGCATATTTAGATTCACATAGAGATATAGTGGGTTGATATGTGAAGGTATTTTTGATATTACTCGAGAGAGGATATTAAATAAATTAGAGAAATTCACTGTTAAATTGGATAATAAACTTTAATAGTATAGATGGAGGATGAAATTGAATTGGTTATGGTGAAATTGGACGTTCTAGTGTTTTAACATCTTAGTGATTTCTATTTCTGCCTGCATATTTATTTAATTTTTTTTATTTTATTTTAATTTTTAATCTAAATCTATCTATTCGATTGTTCAAGTAAATTAGGGTTAGAATAATTTCGGTAACTAATATGATATATAATCTATGTGAGACGATATTCTATTCTTTATTACATTACTTGTGCCGACTAGTACACTTGTTAATTTACGCATCATGAACGATGGTATTATTATTTTGAAATTTGTTGGTTTATAAGTTAAGGGTAATTTAGTTCAAATTGAGTGCATTAGACTATTATTATAAGAAATTTTGTTACACTGCTAGTTTTGACAATGAACTTATAAAAATGGCTAGATAGGGTAAATTTTTCCAAAAATTGACTCCAATACTTTATAATAAATAGAAATATTATATTAAAATAAATATAAAATATAAAAATTTTAAAATAATTTCTTATAAAAATATTTTAACACTCTACAATCTTGTATTATATGAAACTAAATTTTATAATAAATAAAAGCATAATATTAAAAAATATGTATAAACTTTAAATTATTTCCAGTATTATATAAATTAATTTTAATATTATTAATACATGAGTTATGTTTTATTAATTGTAAAATATATTTAACCTAAAGATTTATTTTAAATTTTTATAATAAATATAAATATATTATTAAAATAAATATAATAGTTTGTATTTTAACTTTAGTGCCTTGTGGCTTTTTACACCATTATGAGACAGGTTAGCTAATCAGTCAACCCAATAGCAAATGTAAGGAGCCGTGCCTCGACTTCTCGCCAGGCTATAGTTCATTTGGTGACTAGTTTTCAACGAGAAATTTACAAAATTAGCCATAATTATTTTACCATTTTCGTAATTAACCATAGCAACTTTTTTCTATCAACATTAGCTAAATCCAAGCCTTTTTTCCCAAATTACCCTTCTTTACAGAGCAAAACCAACTTCTTTCCTACAAAACGCAGCTTAGCTTTCTACTCGTGAATCATCAACGACGGCAACAAACAACACTAAAAGTCAGTCATAATCTATCCAGATCTAACACTAATCGGCATCACTTACTGGTATGAGTTATTTTCTCAACTTGCTAAATGTCTGGGTGAATCTGAGTTCTAGCGACGGACTGCCTGTCGCAACAAGAGTTCGTGCGACGGGCTGCCTGTCGCAACAAGATTTCGTGCGACGGGTTGCCTGTTGCACCAAACCTTGGGGCCACAGGTAAGCCATTCCAGCAAATTTCTTTCCTTTTTATTTTAATGGGATCACATTGGTCAAAATATTCGGGTCACAAAATTATAAAATGATGCAGGCACATGAGATGGATTAGCATCATGCTGCCTCAAACGATTTTATAACTCTCTGTAATATCCTCCATTTGTCTTTTTTTTTTTAAACACAAAGTTCCTGCAAAGAGAATAATTCTTGTCTTTTTGTTACATACAAATATCAAAACAAAGGAACTGCACCTCGCATGTCAAATCAAAATGCACATGCCAATTAATCAAGACGAGCTCACTAATAAAATACGCTAAATTAGGGATCTGTTGGGATTGTATAATATTTTTAATATTTATGCTCAAAATTAACGAGTCAAATTTATTCCTATATATATATATATAAGATGTTTCTTTTTATTTATTTATTTATTTTTAAAACAATGTGAAAAAAGAAAGATAAGTTACGTATGTGAATCAGTGAGTGGTTACTTGCCTAACCCAAAAAACAAAATAAAATAAAATAAAAAGATAGAAGAATGAACAAGAGTTGGTGCAAATAATAGTGTTGCCCCAAGGAAGGTGCGACAGGTGCCTGTCACCCCAAGGTTTAGTGTGACAGGCAGCCCGTTGCACGAATTCTTGTCGTGACAGGCGCCTGTTGCACTAACTCTTGTTGCGACAGTCGCCTGTCGCACTAACTTTTGTTGCGACAGGCAGCCCGTTGCCAGAACTCAGATTCACTCAAATTCACCCATACATTCAGCAAGTTGAGAAAATAACTCATGCCAGTAAGTAATGCCGATTAGTGTTAGATCTGGATAGATTATGACTGACTTTTAGTGTTATTTGTTGCCGTCGTTGATGATTCACGAGTAAAAAGCTAAGCCGCGTTTTGTAGAAAAGAAGTTGGTTTTGCTCTGTAAAGAAGGGTAATTTGGGAAGAAATGCTTGGACTTGGCTAATGTTGATACAAAAAAATTGCTATGGTTAATTGCGAAAATGATAAAATAATTATGACCAATTTTGTAAATTTTCCGTTTTCAACAGCAACAACTTTCTTTTACTTGCTTGATTCTTGTGGGTTGCCTGCAGTTTTGGTATTTTGATGATATGATTCGTAAGGTCATAGACAGGATTTCAGTGTGGGCCAATCGATTGCTTTCTTTTGTGGGTAAACTAGTTCTTATTTTACACGTACTTCCTTTCATGCAGCTCCATTTTTTTTTCCATATTTTTAGGTCATCTACTACAGATATTCAACACTTGTAAAGGCAATTTACCAGATTTTTATTGGGTGATACAAATTCTAGGCGGCATATCACTATACAGACTGCCTTCTGTGTGTTGGGTAGCATGGGATTGGTGCTTTCTTGGATTTGGCTGAGGCTTCTGACCTAAAATTGTGGTGGTGATTTTACTTACTTTTTGGCAACGATGAATGTGTTCTTTCCAGCATTTTCGGGTTCACCTTTTGTGATTCATTTTACTGTTGGGAAATTATGCTCTTTAAAAGCATATGTGTTTATTTAATTGTAATAAACAATTTTTCTGATTAATGAAATTAATGAGGTATTTTATTCAAATATCTTAATTGCATTTATATTTGTGTTAAAGTCCATTTAATCATATTATATGTATTGATGTGATCACCATGTGGATTCACAGAAGACATAAATACAAGTATTCTTATAATTAAATAAATTTAGTTCGCAGTTGATAAATAAAGTTGGGCACTTTATTTATGTGTAAACTGTAATAAATTCATTGAATGATTTGTCTTAATCATATATGAATTTATTGATGTAGTACGACTACATTGAACTGGATCACATATGAGATTTAATTAACTTTGTAATAATTGTCAGACTTATTAAATCTCATAGGCGTTGATTTTACCGTAATCTTAATCTTGAGTTAATTATGATTTTATGATTGTGATTGTTATTCCATTTGAGTTACCAATGGGCACGACACATCTTTGTGGTCAAGATTATCCGGTATCTTGATGGGAGCAATTATGAGTATTGGAGTTATAGATTAACAATATAGAATTTGTACAACACACCTCTTGATAGTTTTTCGGCACTTGATCATAGAATTCTTTGGCCAGAGTGTGTCAACATATTTAGTATGTTGAAAATAATCATTAGAGAAAACCAATAAAGATCAAGGAGTAAAATGTTATGAAATTGATTGGACAGTTGAGATATCAATTTAATTAACGATGTGGTAGAAAGGATTGTGCAGTAAAGAAATCAATGTGGCTTAGGACGAATTATGATTCGAGCATACAATTATGGAAGTCAGTTCCAATCTTTTAGTGGAGTAGATTTGGAATTAAATAATTGGGCTAGTTTAATTATAGGCCTAATTATTGTAGTCACTATTGTATATTCCCAAATGATCCCCAGGTTAGCTCATTTAATTGACTGCACCATTACTGGACTAATAAGCAAGATAACTAGCTATTTGGGTCAAAAGTCTAATTATATCTTTTAGTGGGAGGCTCCATTTAATTAGCTCATGTGTAAGGGGCCTTATGTTATTTTACAAGGTAGGTCCTCTATTGAAAAAGTAAAGACTGTGAGTTTTATTTTTTTAATTGTTTGGAGCTTAGGGTTTCACTAAAGGGAGATATAAAAGGCTTATTTTCTCAACACAAAAAAGAGTAGCCACTTTACACAGATCAGAGAATAAGATTTTTCTCTCCATTGTTGAGAGAAAAATTTTCTCGTGCTAGTTGCTTTGGTAGTGATAAAGGCGCCCACACGTCAAGTGCAGATCGAACCTAAGTCATAACCTGGAAGATCATTGGTGGCAGTTCGTGATCTGACAAGTGTGGTGGTGACGGATCGTGATCTCACAGGAGTGGTGGTGACAGATCGTGATCTAACAGGAGTGGTGGTGGCGGATCGTGATCTAGGAGCCTAAATCACTTCAGTAGAAAAAGCCAATTCAGATTTTCATGGTACGATTTTTAGATTACGTATTCTTATATATTGTATGAGAGCGGTCATTAAAAGGGTTTTATAAAAATTTAAAAACGTAATTTTTCCCCAACATTTACGGCATATTTGAAAGGCTTGAAATGTCTTTAGATTTAATTATATTGCCTTTTTTTGTAAATGTTATCGTTTATAGGGTGGTTTCTAACCTTAAGCTTCCTAGTTTTGCTTGTGTTTTCAAACCATCTTAGTTGAGAGCGGTGTTAGATGCTTAGGTCGGGCAAAGTTAATTAGCAGATTATCTTGCCTCCCTGCAAGTCGGTTCATTCGGTTTCTGGGTTGAGGATGCTGCCTGGGTGGTGATGCTTAGTGTGGATAGTTGCTCTTCGAGAAATCCTCGTTTATTTGTTGCAGTAGCGTCCTGCATGATCATTAGGATGTGGTTCTACCTGCTATTGGCTATTTTTATCGATACTAGTTGATGTTTTTGTTGGGAAAATATGTTCTTTAAAAGTATATTTGTTTATTTAATTATAATAAATATTTTTTCTGATTAATAAAATAAATGAGGTATTTTATTCAAATATCTAATTGCATTAATATTTGTATTAAAGTCCATTTAATCATATTATATGTATTTATATGATCACCATGAGAATTCACAGAAGACATAAATACAAGTTATCTTATGATTAAATAAATTTAGTTCGCAGTTGATAAATAAAGTTGAGCACTTTATTTAGGTATAAACTGTAATAAATTCATTGAATGATTTGTCTTAATTAAGTATGAATTTATTGATGTAGTATAACTACATTGAACAGGATCACATATGAGATTTAATTAACTTTGTAATAACTGTCAGACTTTTTAAATATCATAGGCATTGATTTTACTGTAATTTTAATCTTGAGTTAATTATGATTTCATGATTGTAATTGTTATTCTATTTAAGTTACCAATGGGCATGACACATACTTGTAGTCTAGATTACCCGGTATCTTGGTGAGAGCAATTATGAGTATTGGAATTATGGATTAATAATATAGAACTTATACAACACATCTCTTGATGGGTTTTCAGCACTTGATCATAGAATTCTTTGGCCAGAGTGTGTCAACATCTTTAGTATGTTGAAAATGATCATTAGAGAAAAACCAGTAAATATCAAGGAACAAGATGTGATTAAATTGATTGGACAGTTGAGATATCAATTTAATTCATGATGTGGTACAAAGGATTGTGCAGTAAAGAAATCAATGTAATTATTATTCGAGCATACAATTATAGAGGTCAATTCCAATCTTTTAGTGGAGTAGATTTGGAATTAAATAATTAGGCTAGTTTAATTACAAGTCTAATTGTTATAGCCACTATTGCATGTTCCCAAATGATCCCCGGGTTAGCTCATTTATTTGACTGCACCACTACTGCACTAATAAGCAAGATAACTAGCTATTTGGGTTAAAAGCTTAAATATATCATTTAGCAGGAGGCTCCATTTAATTTGCTTATTTGTAAGGGGTCTTATGTTATTTTACATGGTGGGTCCCCTATTAAATGAAAAGTAACATCAGTTTATTTAGGACACTATTTGGAGCCTAGGGTTTTCATTAAATGGAGATATATAAGGCTTATTTTCTCTAAAGAAAAAGAGAGCAACCACTTTATACAGATCAGAGAAAAAGATTTTTTTCTCTATTGTTGAGAGAAAAATTTTCTCGTGCTAGTTGCTTTGGTAGTGATAAAGGTGCCCACACGTCAAGTGCAGATTGAACCTGAGTCATAACCTGGAAGATCATTAGTGACAGTTCGTGATCTAGCAAGTGTGGTGGTGACGGATCGTGATTTAAAAGGAGTGGTAGTGGCGGATCGTGATCTAGGAGCCTAAATCACTTCAACAGAAAAAGCTAAATCGGATTTTCATGATACAATTTCTAGATTACAAATTCTTATATATTATATGAGAGCGATCTTCAAAAGATTTTATAAAAAATTTAAAAATCTAATTTTTCTCCAACAGCTTTTTGCTGAGCCGATAGCTATTTGCGAGGCCTTCAACTTGCTATTTAGTGACGCAATTTAAAAGTAATTTTTAACTCTTAAGTATAAGATTGTCTTGTTGTATTATCGCTAAGTGAGTTCAAGGTCAATCCATAGAGAAAAAATTTAATTTATTTATTGTATTTTATCTAAAAATTGAAAATAAAACTCAAATATAAACAACTTAATTTAAATAAAACTATGAAATAGAATTAGTTAGGGTTGTGGATCCACTCTTAGTAGTAAACTTAATAAATTCTTTTTGTTATTTTTTTAGATTTATTGTCCAAAAGATTAATTGTATAAATTATTATTATTCACATGTACGATACTATTCATGTTACTGTTGACAATACTGTTCATACATACGGAACAATGACGTGGCATTAACCGATGATGTGGCATTGACTGATGAGGTGTCACGATTCTATTGGACAAAAATTATATACATTGTTGATCGGTGACGTGGCAGCATGTTAGTAGACCAAAAATTACGTGTACGGTACATACATATACACAGGATTATTTTCAACCAAACCGTGTCACTGTTCAAGCCAGTTGACTGTTCAAACCACATGGTCAAACCGCGCATTGTTCAAACCATGTGGTCAAACCGCATACTGTTGATTGATGACGTGGCGCAATCCTGAGCATCTAAACTGTTTTTAATCTGATAACCATGATTTACTCAATCTATCTATAAAAAGGCAGCCTCCCCTTTAATTTGGCATCTTTGAATCCATTTTTGGGCTCCATTTTCTGTAATTCCTTCTCCATCTTGTATTTTGTATATATTTTCATAAATTCCCATTTTACCCCTAGTTCAATTATGGGTAGCTAATTTTCTTTCAAGCTTGGGTTGAAGGTGAAGTCTCAACATATGTTATGGGTTTTATTTGGTAAATTTATTTTCCCTTTCCGCTAATTTTTGTGGATATTGTGACTTTTCGTTGACAAATAATAATAATCTTGTCTAGATACCGCCCTGCTTTCACCGGCTCCCTAGTACAAGATTATTATTATTTGGCACGATAATCCATTAGCATCATATTGATTAGAGTGTGGTTCATGAGGTGTGGATTTCCCCCTCATGATTTGATTGGCATTAATAAGGAATATTTAGCACATAGTGCATATTGATATGGATTCAAACACCCAAGTACGTCATTTCAATAGGCTTCTCTTCAATTTATTCTCATTATTTCAATTCCAATTTTAGAATAATTTAAGTCACTTTCACCATAAATCGAACCACCCTCATACAAAATTAATTCTACATATAATTAAAATCCACCTCCTCGTGGGATCGACATTCGTCACCATTAATTTATTCTACAATAGATTCGCGCACTTACGAGTTCAATAAAATTTGCACAACAATAACAAGCATTTGTCTTAAGTGATATGATAAATATTATATTCCACTTTTTTACTAGTTCTTAAAGGAAAATATTTATGCAAGTGAATCAAGTGAAATCAAGCTCAAAAGACTCAACAGACAATAACTTGATTAAGAACAAAGTTTAGGTCAATGGAGTCATTATCGCGACAAATTCTTGTAAAACTAATATGATTTATCGATCACACGTAAAGACCATTTTCTTTTACCATTTATCAATCAAATGCTTGATAGATTAGCGGGCCATGAATTTTATTGCTTTCTAGATGGCTGCTCAGGATATAATCAGATTCCCATAGCACCAAAAGATCAGGAGAAAACTACTTTCACTTGCCCTTTTGGCACATTTGCATATAGGAGGAGGCCATTTGGATTATGTAATGCACCTACCATATTTCAACGATGTATATTAAGTATTATTTCTAATATGGTTGAACGATTCCTTGAAGTATTTATGAACGACTTTTCTATTTTTGGTGACTCATTTGATCAATGTTTACATAATCTAACACTAGTTTTGTAGAGATGTATGGAGAAGAACTTGGTCTTAAATTGGGAGAAGTGCTATTTTATTGTAAAACAAGGTATTGTTCTTGGTCACATCATTTCGAGTGAAGGAATTGAGGTTGACAAAGCTAAGGTGGATTTCATTTCTAATCTTTCTCCACCCAAAACAGTTAGAGAAGTAAGATATTTTCTTAGGCATGCTAGTTTTTATAGACGTTTCATTAACGATTTTAGCAAAATTTCTAGACCCTTATGCAATCTACTTTCTAAAGATGTACCTTTATCTTTGATGATTCATGTCTTGTGGCGTTTGAAAAATTAAAGCAGTTGTTGACATCATCACCCATTATTCAGTCCCCAAACTGGAGCTTACCATTTGAGCTTATGTGTGATGCATCTGATTATGCAGTAGGAGCAGTATCAGAACAAAGGGTTGATCGAATTTCCTATGTTATTTACTATGCTAATATGACATTTCGTGAAGCACAATTGAACTATTCAACTACTGAAAAATAAATACTAGCAGTCGTGTTTGCATTAGAGAAATTTTGATCTTATCTCATTAGTTGTAAAATAATTGTATTCACGGATCATGCTGCTCTTAAATATCTTTTCACAAAAAAAGATGCAAAAGCTAAACTAATTCGTTGGATGTTACTTTGCAGGAATTCAACTTGGAATTTAAAAATAAGAAAGGCACAAAAAATGTTGTGGCTGACTATCTCTCTCGTCTCCATTTGACACAATTATGGAATCATTACCATTGAATGAGTCATTTCCAGATGAACAATTGATGAGTGTGGAAGCATTACCACAGTATGCTGATATAGTTAATTATCTTGTTACCTTTCAACTTCTAGAGCATTGGACTAAGCAAGACAAGGCCAAATATTTTGCAGAAATAAAGAATTTCTTTTGGGATGACTCTTATTTGTTTAAGTATTGTGCAGATCAAATTATTAGATGATGTGTCCTAGAAAGTGAAATTCAGAATATTCTTTCATTCTGCCATGAACAAGCTTGTGGAGGCCATTTCAACGCTAAGACAACAGCTACTAAAGTTTTACAATGTGGTTTTTATTGACCAACTATATTTCGATATGCTTACACTTTTTGTTCTTCATGTGATAGGTATCAACGAATGAGAAGCATTACACGAATGAACAGGATGCCATTAAATCCAATTTTAGTGGTTGAGATTTTTTATGTGTGGGTGTCAACTTCATGGGTCTCTTTCCTCCTTCTTTTAGCCATCAATAGACATTGGTTGTTGTTGACTATGTATCGAAATGGGTAGAAGCAATTCTATGTAGAACTAATGATTACAAGATGGTGATAGGATTTTTGAAAAGTAACATTAATTCACGTTTTGGACTCCTTCGAGCAATAATTAGTGATAGTGGTGCTCACTTTTGTAACAAAGCATTCAAAAATCTTTTGACAAAGTATTCCATTACTCACAAAGTGGTGACCCCATATCATCCACAAACTAGTGGCCAAGTTGAGATCTCTAATCGAGAAATAAAGCACATTTTAAAAAAGACAGTGAGGTCAGACAAAAAAATTGTCATTAAGACTTGATGATGTATTATAGACATATAGAACGACTTTTAAAACCCCGATCGGGATGTCACTCTATAGGCTAATGTATGGAAAAGTTTGCTATCTATATGTGGAACTCGAGCATCGTGTATATTGGCCCATTAAGAAATTCAACTTTGACATGCAACAAGCTAACTCCTAAAGAAGATTACAACTGGCATAACTTGAAGAAATTCGAAATGATGCATACGAAAATACCAAAATTTACAAGCAGCGAATGAAAGCCTTCCATGACAAGCAAATTATGAGAAAATCTTTCACTTCATGTCAGAAAGTGCTTTTATTTAATTCTCACTTGCACCTATTCCTAGGTAAGTTACGCTCTCGATAGTCTGGCCCCTTTATTGTTCATACTGTTTTTCCACATGGGGCAATTGAAATTAAGGACCCAAAGAACAGTGCCACTTTTAAAGTTAATAGTCAAAAATTAAAGCCATATTTAGAGTGCCAACCGTATGGAGAGGACACCGAAATAAATTTGAGTAGCCCACCAGATTTAAATTGAGTTTTTTTTCTTTTTTTTTCGGTGATTTGATTTTTTCTTTCTTTTTTTTTATTATTCTTTTGCTAATTGAAATTATTTTTGCATAAGTGTGTTTGTTTAACTCTTATCATTGTTAATCATGAGTGCCATAGCTAAACAGTTCCTCCTGGACATTCTTAAACCACTTTAATGTGTAAAATTTCATCTCAAAAGGCAGATTCGATTTTGTAAAACACATCGTATTTGGGCTCTGCAACCACCAGAGTTAGTAAGTATCCTACGTTGAGGATTTAGAAAGCCAACTTAGAGACATTGGGAGAAATGTCTACAACATCCAGTTAGAGCTTGAGGTAAATTCAATAAGAGGACGATTGTAATTTTATTTATGTGTTTTAGTTTGTTTTTCTTTTTTTGTGAGCTTTAGTTTATTACCTTAGTGAAGTGGCGGATAACGGTACTCCATGACAATTAAGTCGATTACTTCAATTTCCCATAATAACTTATATTCTGAGGTAAAGGTATGGACAGAAACAAGATTCTAGCAAAGCGTCACAATCAATTCTCTTCACTCCTTCAGAATGCCCTCTTTACAATCTATAAAGCTTGGTCCGAACGCCTGCGATTGCTCATGAGGAATAACATATCTGCTGATATCCGTTGGTTAATCGAGGCTAAAATACGTTTGACAGGTGAGTTACCTCCAAAATTTATTGCATACATGTCTGGTTGTGGTAAAGGAAATTATATAAGAAAACGAAGAGCTCGAAGAATTTCTGTTGTTTATCATAAATGCGCCAGAATAAGATGCAATAAAAATGCATATTCTTTAGAAATGGTGTCTGATAACAGGGAATATAAGATTCCATTTTGTTAGGGATGACTTGAATAAAGAGTCATTAGATGATATCTTTTTGTCTCTTGAAATGCATCCCAGTGGATATGTGCAAGGAGCGATTCTCCAGTTATGGCTGTTATTCTAGAAAGAGCATGCATAATATAGTCTTGAGAATCTGACTATAAACGACCCTATTTGCCAGTTTATAAGAAAACTAGATAGGAAGCCTATCCTTGACCCATAGAGGGCGTTCAAGCCATTTCTAGATATAAAACCAGAGGAAGATGTGAGCCACAGTCACAACTACCTGTAAATATCCTTTTACTTCACTGTTGTTTTATCATTTGCATTATTGTCTTTAATAATTTTATTTTATAAATTTTTCTTTTTCGTTTTACTGTTTTCTTTTTTACTCACGAGCCATGTGCTTTACGCGTTAATTGACACTGACATACTACCTCATACATAGCTGTGACCCACTGTCATCAAGATTATTAAATATGATTTTTTTGTCAAGCACTCACAAATTATTTTTGAGAAGTATCTTAATGGCAGCTACTCCCAATAGACAATTCAAGAACATTTGTGTACTTTCTGGATTTAACTATGACAAACATAAAGAGTTTGTTGAGGTAGCCATAGATCTTGGTCGAAGTATAAAAGAGAAAATTACACTTGGTGTATAGAGCAGCTAACCGAGAGTTATCAAAATTGATCTCAGAAGCTGCTTTTGTAAGAGGAAGCCAAGTGTTAGGCATCATTCCAAGGGCCCTAAAAACTTTTGGCTGTTTATTTGACTCACCGACTAGAGAAGAGTTAGTCATCTCAGGTATGCAAGAAAGAATAACTGAAATGTTTAATCTTGCTGATGCTTTTATTTTCTTACTAGAAGATCTTGCAACTCTAGAGGCACTTATCACATTAGTATCTTGGGCCCATCTGCAAATTCACTAGAAGCCCATCGGTTTGTTAAATGTCAATAACTTTTATGATGGCTTCATCGTATTTCTTAACCATGCAATAAAAAACTATTTCATTCTTTCCGCAGCGAAATAACCTTTTATTTGTACTCACACTGCTAATGAGCTATTTGATCAGTTACAAGCTTATAGACCGAAGCCAGATCCCTGGACCTTTATGTTGGAGCGTGCAAATAATGATGGTAACAGTAGCCGCAGTAAGAAGTACAAATTAGATTTAACTCTCCGTCTGTAAATATTTTCTTCTGTGTTGCACCACCCAAGTGATGTCTTCGAAACTCTACTTCTTTCTTTTAAAACATTGTGGACAATGTTTCATTCTGGTTAGGAGGAATGAATAGTCGACAATTGTGGAATCTTGGTTAAGCTTTTACTGATTTTTTGTTATAGAAACTAATTATTACTAACTTTTTGTGTTGAAAATGGCTGAATATGGAGTGTAGTTACTCTAAAAATGCATCTTCGTCGTTAAAAAAAAATTTCAAACATTTTCTTTTTCTTTATTAACCTTTGATATTCATTTTTTTTATTTTTTTGACCTCTTCTTTTTAATTTCTCCTTATAAATATATATTTTCAAAATTTTGAGTCGAAAATGGCTGAATATGAAGTATAGTGTCTTTAAAAACACATCTTCTTAGTTAAAAAAAAATTATTTTCTTTTTCTATCATTTTAAATGTAACTTTTCTAATTAGTTTTTCTGCATCATTTTCACATTTTTCCATGCATATTTTCCTTTCATTTTTAGAATAGGTTGGGGGGTAGAATGTTGTTTGAAAAAAAAATTGTGTGATTTGTTTTAACATTGGATGACATGATGAATTTTAAATTTTAGTATTTGCATTATATTTGGTCTTAAGTGATGTTACGCCATGTTTGCTACTCTACATGTTGATGTTGAAGACAAATATGAGTTGTTTGAAGGAATGAACATGTCATAATAAGTACTAAGTGAGTTTTTGAGCCTATCATTTTTCTTGGAGAGTAACTCTTTTGTCCATTCTTCATACAGCTTAGCAGTTTATTATTTTATACATGATATCTAGATTTCTTTTGAGTTAACCCTTAAAAAAAGTTGTAAAATTAAAAAAAAAAAGAAACAAATGTGTGTTACTATATCTAGAGGCTCATTTAACTAGTAGATATGGAAGATTATTTAGAACCCTAAAAGACGATGGAAATGCCATCTTTGATCCGTTTGTGCCTTTCTAAACATTTCTTTTGTGAAATATCCATAGTTAACCCTTTTGAGCCTTTAAAAAAAACTTTTCTTTGTTAAAATTATCATCTTGACCCACTTCGATTTGGAGTGTTACTCAATATCTTACAAGTTCTATAACTTATTTATGTTTGAGAAAAATGTAAATAATTATTTTGTTCAGTGAAGTTGTGCCAAATAAAAAAAAAGAGAAAAAATAACAATAATAGGTGAAATCTACCTTGCAACTTTTAAAAAAATAAAAAAAAAATATCTACATTTTTCTCAAACATACACTTTGTTTTCCTTATTTTTCCTTATTCGTTACCATGTCCCTAGCATACGTTACGTCCTAATAAAAGTCCTTCTTGATTTTAGGGAACTATAGTCTGAAGTAGAAGGTATTTATATGGGCTAAAAAGATGTAGCGGTGCATAAAAAAAATTAGGTTGACTAGCATTTTTATTTGACTGGAGATTGTATTATTTCTAAGCTGAGAGCATATTTCTTTTATCTTGGTGAGAATGTGTGATATCACTTCTTTATTATTTTCTCTCAATTATCATTCATTGTAGTGACTATTTTTATTGGATTTAATTTCTTTGTAAGAGTATCACTATTTTCAGTGATATTTTGGGGTTTGACATGTTATTATTGAAAGTAGCTTTGACAAAGTCTACTGGACTGATGCATGTGAATGGTTGATGTGGTTGTGATGTTTCTTTAGACTGAAGATAATACTTCTACTTTTATTTGATTACTATCATTAGTCTGATTGAATAAACATGATTGTTAAAAAAAATTATTTTGGATTTGAATTTTGTTTTCGCTTTATTTGCTAGAGACTAACAATAAGCTGGTTGGGAGGTGTGTTAAGTGTTAGAAAATGTATATTTATAAAGGAGAAAATCATCATTTTACACTTCAAGTTTTACTAACACCTTTACTTTTACGTATTCAAGCTTTATGTGATTTAATTATGTGTGCTTTATTTTAATTAAGTATTTTATATATTTTAGGAGCATCATGGTCATTTTACAATGAACAAGAAATCAAACTGCAAAATGGACATCACTTTTTAACTCAGGATAGTCGAAAACCTTAAGGGGAGCATAAAAGGAAAAATGTCACAATTCACATGTATGACACTATTCACATGTACGATACTGTCTATGTTACTGTTTATAACACTGTTCACACATACAGAATGATGACGTGACATTGACTGATGAGGTGTCACGATTCTAT
Source organism: Citrus glauca (assembly GCA_029633175.1). Classification (NCBI taxonomy): domain Eukaryota; kingdom Viridiplantae; phylum Streptophyta; class Magnoliopsida; order Sapindales; family Rutaceae; genus Citrus; species Citrus glauca. The sequence goes on along the minus strand of JAQOOD010000006.1, from coordinate 3,154,672 downwards.
TTGAAAAAATTTATATACACTGTTGATTGGTGACGTGGTAGCATGTTAGTGGACCAAAAATCACGCTTACAGTACATGCATATACGCAGGATTATTTTTAACAAAACCGCATTACAATTCAAGCTGGTTGACTGTTCAAACCGGGTGGTCAAATCATGTCATTGTTCAAACCACATGGTCAAACCGTGTCACTATTCAAACCATGTGGCCAAACCGCATACTGTTGACTGATGACGTGGCACAATCCTGAGCGTCCAAATTGTTTTTAATCTGATGGCCATGATTTACTTATTGTATCTATAAAAAGGCAGCCTGCCCCATAATTTGGCATCTTTGAATCCATTTTTGAGCTCCATTTTCTGTAATTCCTTCTCCATCTTGTATTTTCTATATATTTTAATAAATTTTCATTTTACCTCTGGTTCAATTATGCATAGCTAATTTTCTTTCAAGCTTGGGTTGAAGGTGAAGTCTCAACATGTGTCATGGGCTTTATTTGGTAAATTTATTTTCTCTTCATTTTTGTGGATATTTTGACTTTTCGTCCACAAATAATAATAATCTTGTCTAGATACCGCCCTAATTTCATCGGCTCCCTAGTACAAGGTTATTATTATTTGGCACGATAAGCCCTTAGCACCTTGATCAGAGTGGGATTCATGAGGTGCGGATTCCCCCTCATGATTTAATTAGCATTAATAAGGAATATTTAGCCCATGGTGCATGTTGATATGGATCTAGATACCCGAGTACGTCATTTCAATAGATTTCTCTTCAATTTATTCTCGTCATTTCAATTCTAATTTTAGGGTAATCTAAGTCACTTTCACCATAAATCGAACCATCCTCATACAAAATTAATTCTACATATAATTAAAATCCACTTCCTCGTGGGATCGACACTCGTCGCCATTAATCTATTTTACAATAGATTCGTGTACTTGCGAGTTCAATAAAATTTGCACAAGAATAACAAGCATGTGTCTTAAGTGATATAATAAATATAATAAATATTGTATTCCACATTTTCACTAGTTCTTGAAGGAAAATATTTATGCAAGTGAATCAAGTGAAATCAAGCTCAAGACACTCAACGGACAACAACTTGATCAAGAACAAAGTTTAGGTCAATGGAGTCATTATCGCGACAAATTCTTGTAAAGCTAGTATGATCTAATATATGCACAGTTTAGCATTTGAGAAGCACAAGATTTTGTTTAATAAATTATTTTTTATAAACCAAAAGGTTTTATTTTTATAAGATAAGTATTTTTTTGGATTTGAGCATCGCAATCCCTTAGCTAAGAATTCAATCAACAATTTGAGTAACATATCCATTCATTTGTTACTCCATTAATATCGTCGCTAAAAACCAAAATTCTTGTAGTGTAGAAGCACTAGATCTCCCATCCTGAAAGCTCGGGGTAAATCCTCTAGTTGAATAACCCAGAAACACAGTGTTGATATGTTGCCATTTTTAGTTCTACTCTTGGCTTTTTTTTTTTTCTTTTGCAAGGGCGATATTCTCATCCTCGTTGAACTATTTTGTCTTATAAGAAGGATTTCCTATCTCAGCTAGGATTACTGCATGTACTTCAAAGCTAAGAGTGAAAGGTTTTCCTCCTATAACAATATTCTGAGTAGTTCTGTAGGCCTACAAAATAGTGTCAGGAACGCCAAATCTGGTTGTCAAATAGCTTTCTCGAACCCTGAGCAAAACTCTCTAAAATTCTGGTTGTCAAATTGCTTCATATTATCACTTACAATAGTGTCAGGAATGCCAAATCTACAAATGATGGATCTTCATATGATCTCAATAATTTTCCTCTAAGGGACTATAGAAAAAATGTTCTTCTTCAGTCCATTTGTGCAATAATCTACATTCACTATAGCATACTTGGCTTGTGCTCTTCTTGTTGGCACCATGCCTATAAGGTCAACTCTCTTAGATTTTTTTAATTAATATAATATTTGGGGCCACACATGAAACAAATAAAATGTGTGTGCTATTATTTAGTTACCCAATAATTAAGTGACCTATTTAATATTAATTAAATGGCTAAGGGTATAATTGTTGTGGGTTAAATGGATAGATACTGGACTTTTAATTATCACTTTAATGAGGGGCTGGAGTGATAATAAACATATGATAACTGCTAAACGATTTTTATTAAAACCATCAGTTACGTTATTTATTTTAAAAAGGAGGTTATAGTCCCTAATCTCTCTTAACTCTTAGTAATTCTAAAAACCTCTCAACGAGAATTCTTAATCAAGGAGAAAAGATTGGATTGGAAGACCATCACAAAAAATCAATAAATCTTTGTGCAACAACGATGGATTCAGGTATGCTTATGAAATTGTACTACTCAATATTTTTAATCTAGATTCTTATGAAGATTTAGGAAATTACAAGTGGTATCAGAGCCTCATCTATGATTAGATTATTGAGATACAATATTTGATTAATAGTAATATTCAAATCAATTTGCTAATCCATGAATAGATTAGCGAGAATAATTAAAATTTTGTATGTTATTTTTTTTTTGAAACATGAAGCCGAAGCATGATCATTTAAATCGAGTTTGCAATGGCCATGTAATCTTGGTGTCAGATTTCAATATTTAATATTTAGTTGAATTCAAATTTGGATGGTAAATTTGTGACGATTATTAGGATAACTTAATGTGAATAATGTACTAATCCAAAGATAGGTTCATTACTTGACATAACTTATCGTCAAAATTTCATTGCAACAAGAGTACCATCTACAATTAGTATTATAGTCCAAAGATTTGTGACTAATGTTGTGCTAGGTATCTTGAAATGTTATTATTTGCTTTAAAATTTTTAAAGATGATTAATTACGTTGTTTAATGTGAGCATTATTTGTTTATTTAAATTTTATTTATTTATTGTTCTCGATTCAACTTTCTATCCGTTGCTTTTATATATGCAAATATAAATAGTATCCCAGTTTTGAATGGGACTAATTTTAAGGACTGGAAAGAGAATATGATGATTCTCTTAGGCTCCATGGATCGAGACTTGTCATTCAAACACCCTAAGCCGGATGAACTCACTAATGATAGTACGTTTGAGGATTTGTTGTACTATGAGAAGTGGGATCGATCTAACACGATAAGTCTTATAATCATGAAGTGCTGCGTTCCAGAAGTATTTAGGAGTGCTATAACCGATAAGGTTACAAATGCTAGTAAGTTTCTTGCCGAAATGCAGAAACATTTTACAAAAAACGATAAGGCTAAAACAAGTACGCATTTAGCAAGCTTGATTTCGATGAAGTAGAAAGACAAAGGAAACATTCGAGAGTACATCATGAAGATGTCTTATTTTGCTTCTAAGCTTAAGGCATTAGGGCTCAACCTATTTGATGATTTGGTCGTGAATTTGGTCATTATCTCTCTTCTAGCACAAGTTAATCAGTTCAAAGTCAGTTACAACTGTCAGAAAGAGAAGTGGAATCTCAATGAACTGATTTGCTTTTGTGTTCAAGAAGAAGAGAGACTGAAGAAAGAGAAAACTGAATATGCACATGTGGTAAGCACTTCTAAAGATAAGGGCAAAAGAAAGAAAAAGGGTGAAGTTGTTGCTTCTAAGGGTCTAGAGCCAAAGAAACCAAAGGCATGGTTGTTTCTTCTGCGGGCAAGCCTAAACATGTGAATATCATGCATGGCGCGTAAAGAAATGAGCATTTCTTACTTTGGTTTGTTTTGAAACTAATTTAGCTTTGGTACCAAGAAACACATGGTAGATAGATTCATGTGTTACTATTCACATTTTTGTTTCACTGCAGGGTTACCTCAGCTACCGGCTGTCAAGTGATGCTGAAAGATGCATGGAAAGACGGTAAAAATTGAAGCAATTGAGCATTTTAGATTACTTATGAAAACTGGTTGTTATTTAGATTTGTTAGATACTTTGTTGTTCCGTCTTTTAGACGGAATTTGATTTCAGTTTATGTTTTGGACAAATTTGGTTATTCTTGTTCATTTATAAATAAACAATTTAGTTTATCTATCAATTCTAATGTTATTGGAACCGGTTTGCTTAATGTTTATGACAATCTATATTTGCTACAAATTGTTTCAAGTTATTATGAAAACCTGCATTTTAGTTACAGAGGTACAAAGCGTAAATTAGAGAAAGAAAATCTGGCCTCATTATGGCCCAAACGCTTAGATCACATATCTAAAGTTAGAATTGAGTTATTAGTGTCTAATGAGATTTTATGATCTATTGATTTTACAGACCTAGATGTTTGTATTGAGCGTATCAAAGGAAAACGAACCAAAATTAAGAAATTAGGTGCCTATCGAACTTCAGACGTCATAGAATTAATTTATACAGACATTATGGACCATTCCCCACAAATACTTAGAATGGTCAACAATATTTCATTACATTTATATACAACTATTCGAGATATGACTATATATTCCTAATTCATAAAAAATCAGAGTCTTTGGATGTGCTCAAAACGTTTAAAGATGAAGTTGAGTTACAACTCAACAAAAGGATTAAAGTGTCAGGTCTGACCATGGTGGTGAGTACTACAGCAGATATGATGGATCGGGTGAACAACGTATAGAACCATTTGCTAAATACCTAGAGGAATGTAGAATTGTCCCTCAATATACCATGCCAAGGTCGCCTCTCATGAATGGTGTATATGAGAGACGAAGTCGGACTTTTAAGGATATGGTAAGTGTTAGCCTAAAGGACTGCATATAATGTAATTTTGATGATAACAAACATATGTATTAAGTGATTTAATAGATATTATATTTCACATTTTCACTAGTTTTTGAAGGGTAATATTTATGCAAGTGAATCAAGTGAAATCAAGCTCAAGACACTCAACGAACAACAGGAAAATCAAGAATAAAGTTTAGAGCTCCATGGACAAATTAGTGCGATAAATTCTTGTAAAGCCGGTATGATTTAATTAATGCATGATTTAGCATTTGACAAACTCAAGAGATTAATTTAATTAATTACTTTTTACAAACTAAAAGGTTTTATTTTTATAAGATAAAGTACCTCGTGGTTTTGAGTAATTTGGACTTAAATGCTAAGTTTTGAAATCTTTGATTTTAATAAACACTATTATTAAATTTCAAAGTTGGATGTTTTTACAAACATTTGAAATGTTTTGGGCCATACTATAATTTATGAATATTTTGAACTAAAGTGAAAGGTTTTGAGAAATTTGAAAATATGGGTATTATGACCTTTTTGCAAAATAATAACATCTTTGGGGACATATCATAATTTTAAAAAGTTTTGGAAATACAACTATTCTTAAGAAATTCTGAAATTGGACATATGTGCAAAGTTTATGATATTTTGGGCTATAGTATAATTATAAAAAGTTTGAGGCCAAAAGATATAATATTAGTGAACAATGTTACTGTAAAAAAATTCAAAAATAACGGTAATATCACTATTCATGAGCGGCTAGCTGGAGAAATCAAGCGGCTAACTGCTTAGGCGTGGGAATTTGCCTATAACTGTTAGTTTTCGGGTTTTAATTATAAAAACTCAACTCTAACTTCATTTTAAGAATTAATGCAAGCAAAAATAAGATCATACAACATATATTGAGCTTCCAAAATGCAAATCATCATAGATTGAATCATTGTTAAGCTATAATTTGTTTATCCACTCTTAAAGAGAGTTTTATTGTTGTGATTTTTATTTCTTATCAAATTGTGAGTGTACAAGTGTGAGAAATACTTGGGGTGAAGAGATTGAGGATATAATCTCTTGTTGTAAAGGTCCATGACACCTTGGAAGTCAATTGTAAACATCTGAAGCCTTGGGAGGTTTGGATAGTGAAATCTTCAAGCCGGGTGAGCTTAAAGGCGTGGACGTCGGCGGGGATAGCCGAGCCACGTAAAAATCCTTGTGTTTGTTTTCTCTTCCCTTACTATTTTAATATTATGCTTGATTGAATTTATTATTTTTTATTTGATTAAGGCAATAGATCAAATTGTTGTGCGAATTGTATTGCATAAATTTTAAAATTCCAATTCACTCCCCCTCTTGGGTTGCATAACTTGCATTTCATTTGGTATCAGAGCAGGGTGCTGTTGTGTAAACTTAACCTTCTAGAGTTAAAGATCCATGGCAACCCATAATAACTCAACCTTTAGGGAAGGACAATTCACAATTAGACCACCGTTCTTTGACGGTAATGACTACCCATATTGAAAAATTAGGATGATAATTTATTTACAAGCTTTAGATTATGAAATTTGGGAAATTGTTTGTGATAGTCCATTTATGCCTTTGAGTAAAAACGAAATTGGGAAAGATATTCCAAAACCTTCACGGGAATAGAATAAATTGAAAAGAGAAAAGCTTCTCTAAACTCCAAAACTATGAATGCCTTGTTTTGTGCACTAGATAAGAAAGAGTTTCATAAAGTATCTAATTGTAAAAGTGTTAATGAAATTTGGCACAAATATGAAGTTGTTTATGAAGGCACGAATCAAGTGAAAGAGTTTAAAATTAGTAGGTACACTGGACAATATGAATTGTTTCAAATGGAAAAAAATGAGAGTGTGTATTCTATGTATACTAGATTTACAGACATGGTGAACACTCTAGGAGCCATAGGAAAGATTTTTTCAAATAACGTGAAAGTCAAGAAAATCATTAAATCGTTACCTAAGGAATGAAGACTAAAAAAGACTGCCATTGAGGAAGCCAAAGATTTAAATATTTTTCCTATTGAGGATTTAATTGGTCATCTTATTTTTTATGAGGAAGACTTGGCAGCTGAAAGAGGAAATGAGGAGAAGAAGAAAAGCATTGCTCTCAAAGCCTTATAACATGAGAGTAATGAGGAAAGCGAGCTGGATGAGGAGGAGATGGATATGCTGGCTAGGCAGTTTAGAAAACTTTTTAAGAAATCTAGTGAGCGAAGAAAATTTAGAGACCTCAAGAACTAAAAGGAGAAGAAGGAAGTAACCAAATGTTATGAGTGCAAGAAGCATGTTCATATAAGAACGGAATGCCCTCTTCTCAACAAGCTCAAGAAGAAAGCAATGGTAGCCATATGGGATGATAGCGATGAGGAAACAAGTGATGATGAAGAGCATCAAGAAATGACAAATCTAGCTCTCATGGCAATTGGAGATGAATCAGATGATGAACTTGATGAGGTAAATTATCTTTCTACTTATGATGAATTATATGATGCTTTTAAAGAATTCCACGATAATTGGATAAATGCATGTCTTAAAAAGAAAATGGTAAAGCTCACAAATGAGAATGAATCTCTAAGTGCAAAGATTACATGCCTAGAATTAAAGAATAAAACATTGCATGATAAAGTTGCATTAGCAAATGAGAAACCTAGCACTTCACATGAGCATTTAGAATCATATGTAGATGACTTGAAAAATGAAAATGATGCTTTACAAAAATGCAATGATTCATTAAATGAAAAGATTAAAGGACTAGAGTTAGATAATAAAATATTGTATGATGGAATTACATCATTTAAATGCAAGCAAAGTACTTTATATGAGCATGAGAAATCACATATTGAGAATTAATGAAAGAAAATGAAGTGCTTAAGAAGAGTAATGAGCTAAATCAAATTGTGTTAAAATTCACAAATGGGCAAAAGATGTTGGATGACTTGCTAAATTCACAAAAATGTGTGTTTGATAAAGGAGGTATTGGTTATAAGCCAAATTTTGAAACAAAAATATTATAAGAGTTATTTTGTTAAAACTACCTCCATTAATGATCAAATTGTATGTCATTATTACAATCAAAATAGTCACATAAAGCTTAGATGTCTGGTTAAAAGAAATGCATATTATGGAGTAACATGTATTTGGGTCTCAAAAGGAACTATTGCTAATACTCAATGACTCAAGAATTTTTGGGTACCAAAGAACACAACTTGAATTTTTTTTGTAGGCACCACAATCAAGGAATAATGGAGAGTTTCTTGATAAAGCTTGTGAAGATAATCATTTGATCATGGTCTAACCAAAAATAATGAGGCAAGATAATTTAATTGTTTTGGTAACAATTATTGCCTTATTAATTACAAGTGATGGTCTTTTAATCTTAGTAAATATTTTATATTTTATTATATCATTAAGTGCTTTATCATGATGGATTTGTTTGATTTTAATGATTATGTAATGCCTAAGTATGATAAATGAGTAATATGCTTGAATTATTAATATTTGAATGCTTATATGTTTCATGATTGTGTAAAATATATACACGATGGATAAATTATATGTGTGAATTAATCATGTCTTAAATGTTTATAATTTCAACCGTAAAGTGTTATTGTATCTCATAATTGTGATGGATATGCATGATGAACATGTTATTAATTTGAGTTTTATGATTTTTTGGATGTTAATTATATTGATTCATGCATTAAAATGGCTTTTGAAAGTGTTCGGATCACGAAATGGTCTTAAAATCGATCAAAAATAGCTGGAGAGCAAGAATTGGTGCAGATAGGCAGCCATGAGGCGGCTGGCCGCTTGGGTACTATCCCAAACCCGAGAGCAAGCGGCTAGCTGCTTGGTCACGGGTTTTTCCTTTTTTTTTTGTTTTTCCTTTCTTCTTCACATGTTCTTCTTCGTTCCTCTCTCTCCAAAACCGTGAGCCACTCTCTTCCATTTCCAATCCATTTCTCAACCATTTTTACGCCAAAATTAATCATTCAAACCAATACCCATGCATTTCACTCTCATTAAACACTTCCCAATCATTATTTCTTTACTTGTTCTTCATCATTTCATCATCATCTCTCACGCGAGAACAGTACCTCTCCATTTCTCTCTCAAATTTCTTCATCTTTCACTCATTCTCTTGCCAAAATCAATTATCCAACTCATTATTCATCCATTACTCGTTCAATTTTCACTCTCATAACAACATTTCATTAACTTTCCACATAAAACTCAAAATCAAAAACCTAGCTCTACCCGTTTCTCTCTCTTCATTTTCAAGCTTCCTTTAACCCACTTTTGATCCAATCAACACCATCCATTATCTTAATTCATCTCTTGGATCAATATAATTGGTTTAAAATCATCCATTTCACTCATTATTTTACAAAACCGAATTTGAGCATTTTGGATATTTTAAATTACCACTTCCATAGTGTGCTCTACTTATGGATTTTACCATGGTTCCTTATTAATTATGCACCTACATTTTCATATGCATAATTGTTTTAATTGTGCATTATGGATGATGGGAGTTTAATATTTGGATAATTTATATTTGGAGGATATTTTCTGAATTCTTATAATGAATATGACTCTTTGGATTAATTGCGTGCTTTATTTTAATGCTTCTTGATTAATCATTAAGTTGTTATTTTTGGTATAAGCATGGATTCATAGTAATTTTGATGATGAAGGGGGAGAAGTCATGTATTTTGAATATAAAGACATATAATATGTATTTTGATTTTAAAGTATTTGTGCATAATTTTGAAATATTCAGGGGGAGTTTTTGTTTTGAATTTAATTTATATATTTAATTATATATGCCATGTATTAAGGGGAGGTATAAATATCAAAATAAATGAGATGTTTGTCATCATCAAAAAGGGGGAGATTGTTAGCCTAAATGACTACACATAATATAATTTTAATGATAACAAACATATGTATTAAGTGATTTAGTAGATATTGTATTTCATATTTTCACTAGTTTTTGAAGGGTAATATCTATTCAAGTGAATCAAGTGAAATCAAGATTAAGACACTCAACGGACAACAGTAAAATCAAGAATAAAGTTTAGGGCTCAACGGACAAATTAGTGCGACAAATTCTTGTAAAGCCGGTATGATTTAATTGATGCATGATTTAGCATTTGAGAAACTCAATAGATTAATTTAATTAATTACTTTTTATAAAATAAAAGGTTTTATTTTTATAAGATAAAGTACCTTATGGTTTTGAGTAATTTGGAATTAAATGCTAAGTTTTGAAATCTTTGATTTGAATAAATATTATTATTAAATTTCAGAGTTGGATATTTTTACAAACATTTAAAATGTTTTGGACCATACTATAATTTATGAATATTTTGAACTAAAGTGAAAGGTTTTGATAACTTTAAAAAATATGGGTATTACGACCTTTTTGCGAAATAATAATAACATTAGGGTCATATCATAATTTCAAAAAATTTTGGAAAGACAACTATTTTTAGGAAATTCTGAAATTGGACTAATTTGTAAAGTTTTATAGCATTTTAGGCCGTAGTATAATTAGAGAAAGTTTGGAGCCAAAAGTGTAATATTAGTGAATAATATTACTGTAGCAAAATTCAAAAATAACGATAATATCACTGTTCATGAGCGGCTAACCGCTTGGGTGCGGGAATTTACCTATAACGGCTAATTTTCGGGCTTTAACTATAAAAACTCAACTCTAACTTCATTTTAAAGATTAATGCAAGTAAATATAAGATCATACAACATATATTAAGCTTCCAAAATGTAAATCATTATAGATTGAATTATTGTTCAGCTATAATTTGTTTATCCACTCTTAAAGAGAATTTCATTGTTGTGATTTTCATTTCTTATCAAATTGTGAGTGTACAAGTGTGAGAAACACTTGGGGTGAAGAGATTAGGGATATAATCTATTGTTATAAAGGTCCATTGAGACTTTGGAAGTCAATTGTAAATATTTGAAGCCTAAGGAGGCTTGGATAATGAAATCCTCAAGCCGGGTGAGCTTAGAGGCGTGGACGTAGGCGAGGATAACCGAACCACGTAAAAATTCTTGTGTTTGTTTTATCTTCCCTTACTCTTTTAATATTATGCTTGATTGAATTTATTATTTTTTTATTTGATTAAGGAAATAGATTAAATTGTTGTGCAAATTGTATTGCATAAATTTTAAAATCCTAATTCACCCCCATCTTGGATTACATAACTTGCATTTCAGTAAGGAGTATAATTAGTCATTTTGCTTTACCAGAATCACTTTGGGGTGAAGCACTCAAAACAACAGTTTATATCCTAAATCGAGTGCGAACTGAAGCAACTGCTAAAACACCTTATGAGCTTTAGACGGGTCTAAAATCCAGTCTAAAGCATTTACATGTTTGGGGATGTCCAGCTGAGGCGAGGCCTTATAGACCTTATGAAAAGAAACATGACTCTAAAACTATAAGTAGCTACTTTGTTGGCTATGCGGAGTGATCAAGGGGGTTTAAGTTTTATGATCCTCGTACACAATTAATTTTTGAGACGAGAACTGCAATATTTTTTGAGAATGTTGAGGTTGGGGGAGAAATCCAGTAAGGACAATTGTCTTTGAAGAGGAAGAGCGATCTAATGTTGCTTTTGACAATGTACATGTTTCAATACCTGTCATTGAGCAAGAAGTAAATTTGGATCTTCAATCATCAGACAACATTGTTCAACCCCTCATTCAAAATGAGATAATTGTTCCTGAGGAACAAACTCAACAACCTCAAGAGCCCGTGCAATTAAGACGATCCGCGAGACAAAGGAGAAATGCAATTCCGGATGGTTGCATCGTATTTCTTCAAGAACATGTGGATGAAACTGGAGTGATGAAAGACGATACGATCAATTTCCATCAAGCCATGCAAGGTTCCAACTCTCATAAATGGATTGAAGCCATAAATGAAGAGTACAAGTCGATGCAAGATAGTAAAGTTTGGGAACTTGTCTCATTACCTTCTGGTAAGAAGCCTATTGGTTGTAAATGAATATTTAAAACCAAAAGGGATTCAAATGGTAATGTGGAGAGGTATAAAGCATGTCTTGTAGCTAAATGGTTTACTCAAAAAGAATGAATTAACTATGAAGAGACTTTTTCTTCGGTTTCTATGAAAGACTCTTTTAGGACAATTATGGCACTTATTGCACATTTTGACCTTACGTTACATTAGATGGATATTAAGACAGCGTTCCTCAATGGTGACATTGATGAAACAATTTATATAGTACAAATAGAAAACTTTGTGTCAAGAGATCCAAAGAATATGGTTTGTAAGTTAACAAAATCCATCTATAGGCTCAAACAAGCTTCTCATTAGTGGTACTTAAGTTTCATCAAATAATTATCTCATATGGTTTTGAGGAAAATGTTATTGATGAATGTATGTATCACAAGTTCAGTGGGATTAAACATATATTCCTGATTTTATATGTCGATGACGTATTGCTTGCCACAAATGATATAGGCATACTGCAAGACACCAAGAGTTTTATATTAAAATATTTTGAGATGAAAGATCTTGGTGATACCTTCTTTGTTTCAAGAATCAAGATACAGTGGGATCGTTTTCAAGATATTCTAGGATTGTCAAAAAGGAACTATATCGATAAATTTTGGAAGAGGCTTGACATCCAAAACAGTAAACCAGGTGACACCCTTGTCGCCAAAAGAGATAAATTCAACCTAACTGAATGCCCTAAGACCAATCTTCAAATTAAGGAAATGCAAAATATTCGTTATTCTTCAGTCACAAGGAGTCTTATGTATGCTCAAGTATGTATGTGTTCAGATATTGCATTTATAGTTGGCATGTTAGGCATATATTTGAGCAATCCTGGCATAGATCATTGGAAAGTAGCCAAGCGGGTTATGAGGTACTTACAGAGGACAAAAGCGTACATGCTCACATACAGGAGATCAGATCAATTAGAGATCATTGGGTATTTTGACTCTGATTTTGCTGGATCCAAAAACAGTAGAAGATCCATATCAGGCTATATTTACCTGTTGGCTGGTGGAACAATTTCTTGGAGATCTGTCAAGCAGACACTCGTAGCTTCATCGACTATGGAAGCAGAGTTTATAGCATGTTATGAGGCATCCAATCAAGGAATATGGCTGCGTAATGTTGTCATTGGGTTGTGCATTCTAGAAGGTATAGAAAGACCACTCAAGATATTTTATAACAATAAGTCAGTACTTTTATATTCCAACAACAACAAGAGCTTTACAAAGTCAAAACACACTGAAATCAAGTTACTTGTTGTGAAGGAAAGAGTGCAGAGTGGACAAATATCTATAGAGCACATTGGAACAAACTCTATGATAGCGGATTTGCTCACTAAAGGATTTATACCTAAGGTCTTTCATGAGCACACTGGTCATATGGGTGTGATTTTACTTGAGGATATTCAGATTTAGTGAAAGTTTGTATTATTTACTATGTGTGACTTTTGGATTTCAATTATATAATTCAGATTCTTTTATATAGAAATAAAGTATTTCAGTTCCTATACACTCCGTTAAGATATTTTGAGTTTTGATCTTAATAAGTAAAGTAGGACCAATTGGGAATAGACATATTTAGATCACATTCCATGCAATTTCCATGCTATTTATCCACAATCGGTCTATGTCATTTAATTGTATTGATATATGTGACTATAGATGGGTTAAGTTACGACTAATGTAACAAAGCCGCTATAATCCTATATCGACATGATTAATGGCCGAGATTGCCCAAATATACTCTAAGGACATAATAGTGGGAGATTGTTAGATTAATTTTTAATTAATCTATTATTTGGGGCCACACATGAAATAAATAAAATGTGTGCTGTTATTTAGTTACCCAATAATTAAGTGATCTATTTAATATTAATTAAATGGCTAAGGTTATAATTGTTATGGGTTAAATGGAGAGATATCAGAGTTTTAATTATCGCTCTAATGAGGGGTTGAAGTGAAAATAAACACATGATAACTACTAAACGATTTTTATTAAAACCATCAGTTATGTTATTTTAAAAAGGAGGTTATGGTCCCCAATCTCTCTTAACTCTTAACAATTCTGAAAACCTCTCAACAAGAATTCTTAATCAAAGAGAAGAGATTAGATTGGAAGACCATCACAAAAAATCAAGAAATCTTTGTGCAACAACGATGGTTTCAGGTATGCTTTTGAAATTATACTGCTCAATATTTTTAATCTGGATTCTTATGAAGATTTAGGAAATAACAAACTCCTCATACAACAAATGACCATGGCGAAGACATTACATTTATCTTCTCTGGAGGCATATGTGTGATTTTAGTAAATCTCTGGCATTTGTCACAACTTCTGACTATCTCCTTTGCATCCTAGTGCATTGTTTATAAGTTAATGGCCATGCCGCATAGTAATTACTATATATCCTCTCGTGCATTTCACTCAATATATACTCAGCTTGACCTCTCTTTGGACATAAGAGAGGAAGGAAAACCCCATTTTGTAGAGTACTTTAGTTAGACAATAGTGAGCTACTTTGTCCTTTAGTCTTTTGGACGTATTCTTGCCGCTTATAAGCTCTTCTCTTTGTAGAAACTTCTTTATGGGTGTTATATATGATTCTTCAAAATAAATGGAGCTTACCTCTTTACTTCAATAGGGTGGTATTCAGTTTGGGGATATACTTTACTAACACCTGTTCTAGTAATTAAACAATCCTTAATGAGACATTTTGACAAGTTGTCAATTTTATTGTTCCTGGTTCTTGGGACTTTTTTCATTTTCACTTTTTTGAACACTATTATCAACTCTTTAGCCTTCTTCAAATAATATTCAATGTTCTCTTTCTTGGTCTAGTATTCTGAGCTAAAATAGATTGCTAACAATTAGGAATCACTCATGATGATAAGTTTTCTTGCCCTAGAGAGCTTTGCGGATCTTCAAAATAGCAATGATTTTATTGTATTCAGCCTCATTGTTGGATAACCTAAAACCAAATTAAACAATCCCGAATGAGGGATTTTGACAAGTTGTCAACTTCATTATTCATGGTTCTTGGGACTTTCTCCATTTTCACTTTTTTGAACTCTATTATCAACTCTCTAATCTTCTTTAAAATCATCTTCTATGTTATTTTTCTTGGTTTGGTGTTTTAAGCTAATATAGACAGCTAACAATTAGAAATCACTCCCAATGATGAGTTTTCTTGCCCGCAAGAGCTTTGATATCTTCAACGTAGCAATGATTGCATCGTAGTCAACCTCATTGTTAAAGAAACCTAAAACCAAATTGCAATGCATATTAGAGGTTTATCCCTCTGAGGTTTATGAAAATCAAGCTCCACCCTAATGCGAATTTGAAGATTTATTTTCATAGACTTATCAATACTCTTTAAGTACATCGATGGTAACCTTCTTGTTCATCTCTCTCAGGATTCCTTCTCCATTTAGATCATTGGCGAATGATTCTAAGAATTTGGTGATGACTTGTGCCTTAATGGCTGATTGGGGATGATAGGCTATGTCAAACTTACTTGGCTCGAGCGATTATGTCACAAGCCTTTTTGACATGACAAGCTTTTCGAGCACCTGCCTTAATGATAAGCTTGCGACCACGGCTATAATATAGGCCTGGAATTAGGGCTTGAGTTTTCTAATGGAGATCACTAGAGTTAGCTCTAGCTTTTCTAATAAGGGATATCTTTCTTCTACATCTATCATAGCTCTATTGGTATAGCATATAGGCATTTATGTTTTATCCTCCCCTTTGACATGAAACAAGCTGGTAGTATACTCAGAAATAATAAATATAATAGGAGGGTATCTCCTGATTTTAGTATCTCTTGATTTCAACTTGACAAGTGTCGGTAAATGAACCAAGTAACCCTTCAACTATTGGAAAACTTCTTCACATTTCAGAGTCCAAGATAGCTTTTTCCCAACCTCGAGGGCCTTAAGAAAAAATTTATAATGACCCATAACTTAAGAAATATAATGGCTCAATGCTACAACTCTACTAGCTAAGCTTTACACCTCTTTCACTGTTCGCGGAGATCTTATTTTTAGTACTGATATAATTTTGTAGGGGTTGGCTTTAATACCCTTCTATTGCACCATGAACGCATGAACTTCCTTAGCATTATCCCTAGTGTGTACTTCTCTAAGTTTAACCGAATCTTATATTTAAGGAGGAGTTCTACATGGTTGGCTGTTGTTATTGACTTAATTATCATCTCATCAATATAAACCTTTATAGTTCTACCATTTTGGTTTTTAAAAATCATATTGACCGAATGTCGGTAGGTTACTCCCACATTCTTTAACCCAAAAGGCATAACTATGTAGCATAAATCCTCTAATTGGTGATGAACACAATTTTCTCTTAATCTGGATCTTACATCCTAATCTAGTTGTAACCCAAAAAAGTATCCATGAAACTCAGCATTTCACGATAAGAGGTTGTGTCAAAGAGCTAATCTACTCTGAGGAGAGGGAAGTTATCCTTTGGCAGGCTTTGTTCAAGTCCATGAAATAGAGGTACATGCACTATTTTATGTTGAACTTTTTAACCAAGACAACATTTGAAACACGATTTAAATACTTGGCTTCTCTTGTGAACCTGACCTACAATGAGCAGTCTATTTAACTGGCTTGTGATCTAGATCAACATTATGTTTATGGCAAGATACCTCCGTGTTTATGCCTAGCATATCCTTATTTTATTAAGGAATACATCTAAGCTCCTACAGGAAAGTGACTACTTGCTTATTGGTTTCCAGTGTGAAATGTAAACCAATCTTGAAAACTTTTATGGGTTTTTCTTTCTTAATAGATCAGTGAAAAGGTCTTTTATTGGCGTGCCTTTTTGTCTTCTTTGGAAATTCCTAGATCTAATGGCGCTTTATTTCCATTTGGAGCTTGTTAGAGAATAATGAAGTTTACCTCTTTGGAGGTATCCTCTGCTTGGATGTTCAGCTTCATAACTTTCTTTCTAGTGTTCTTTTTTGTTTAATAACAATATATTTGATCATTTTAAGATTTAAATTTATAGTGACCAGATGCTTCATGGCAAGAAAATCGGTAATTTACTCATTAGAAACTATCTACTAGCTATCATTTAACGCATACTGTAACACTGATGGGCAATATGTTGATCTCTCTTGAAGGTGATTACAAATTTTTATGTGGGCATTTCATGGCAAGGTAGCACTTGGAAAGAGTTGATCTAGTGGTTGACATAAATGGTGGCCGAAATAATATTTTCTACCACAAAAAAATTTACCATGTAGACCACTTTATGGGACCATTGAAATAGGCAGAGTGACTATCCCTTTTGGTATAACAAAAAACCTACCATAAGAGTTTTATAAGGAGTTACTTTAATAGACTCGTGAGTGAGCTGATCCATTGTATCCTTGAATATTATATCCATTGAACTTCCCGCATCGACCAATGTTCGAGCCACTCCATCTTCTACAACTTTTAAAGTGATTACTAGGGTATCATCATGTGGATAGACCATATTCTCTACATTTTACTCGGTGAATATGATTGGGACTAAGGGTAGAGTTGTTGAAGGTGAGCTTCAGTTGGCCATGTTAATCTCCTTGTCAATGAAGTGTTTCTCTTATAAGTTTTGATTGACCATCTAGAATTACCGGTAAGAGTAGAACCTCCTGATATCATGCCCACATAAATACCTTTCTTGGAACACAGGGTCCCTACCCTTTGGGGCTCCCTTTTTGAGGCTCTTTTCCCTCGATTTTTTTCATAGACTTTCTAGTATCTCTCACCTTAGTAGCAAACTACTTTCCTTCAAATACCTATTGATGATCCATGGCTCTATCTCTTCTTGCAATTGAAAACATTCAATGGTACTATGACTAAAGTCTTTGTGGAACTCACAATACTTCAAGCTTCTCTCTATGTTGAGGTTTTTTTTTTTATTAGCCTGGAAGGCCATAAGCCCACTAACTATTATAGATGTGGTAGAAAATAGGCTCCAGAGACTTGTTCAGAAGGAAGTGAGAGTCATAACACAACATTTTTGGTGGGTCATCTCTCTCGCGGTGCTTTATCCGAAAAGGTGGAGGGACTTTTGGCACATGTTGGTCGTGGAATCCTCAACCCATTCTTTAGATTGTTGGGGCTAGTGGACCAGAGCTTTTCTACTAAATCTGGTTTCTTTGAGTTATCGTTTCTCTTGGTCGTGTCCAGCTTGCCTTCCTTGAGCTAATATTTGTCTTCTTACTCGATCTGCTGTAAAGCATTTGACCAGAATCCTCATATGTTAATTATTTGACTTCTTGAAAGGATTTGTACAACTTCACTCCTTAAAGATTCTTTGTAAAATGACCAAACATTTTCTCATGACCAAAGACTCCTATTTAGAGAATCCACTAAGGAAAATAGCAATGATCCAATGCCCGAATGCCAATTGAAAGCTAACTAGTTGTCCCTCTTCGATTTCGATGACAGGAAAGATCAGATGCACATAAGGAGCTGCACATAAAGAATGGCAAGACATTGAAAGAAGGGGTTCTGCACGAATGCCCTGTTGAGGAAGAGAAGGGGTTTGAGAAGAAGGCCTTCTCGTCTGCGATTCTCGTCTTCTCTATGAAAACTAAAACTCATAAACATCACACTGCCCTCTCCTCGACTCCACCAGATAATTACATGGAAGTGACTGTACCCACCCCAGATGCCTTGGTTGGTTCCACGACATTGTCATGTTCTTCTGCCGACGGAGGACACTTATTCAAGTCCAACTGGGCCAGAAACGGATTAAAGGCACGACTTCTTCTTAGCAAGCCTTCCCCGTCAGTGGTGCCCCGTGCCTTACAGTACTTATTAACGAGTAAAAGCAGTACGCGTTTCTTCTTCATCCGCTTCAAGTTTTGAGCCGGAATAATGAGCAGCTCCAACAAGGCAAGAGACAGTGTCTGGCGAAGGTTGCTTTTAGAACGGTTCAGAAGAAGAAGACCTTTCAATGGCTCGGTCAATATCGATCCAATTGCTTATATAAACGGATCCATCAACGAAGAAAGCGGGGTTGATGGCATTTCTAAGAACTGGGGATTGAACAGAAGGTTCGACGTAGTTGAGGAAGGTTTAAATTCTGGAATCTGCTTTGATCGGATTAGGATTTCAGTTCATTTCCCGCTCTTAGGTTTAGGATTTCTCTTGACTTCCTCTAGTAGCTAGTTTAGAGTTCCTATCCTAGCTGTCTTCTTTCCTAGTAGCTCGGTTCTTAGGTAGGTAGCTTCCTATCCTATTCGCTATTAGCTCGTAGCTCTCTTCTTGTAGCTGGGCAGTTAGTTGTTCCTATCCGACTAGTAGGAAGCGCGGCTATGGAACTAACAGAATAGATAGAGCGGCAACCGATGCTACCAACCTATCGTACTTTAAGTCCGTCAGCTGATAAACTAGAGAGACCTCAAATGCTTTATTTTAAAGCCTGCCTCGGCTACTACCAAGAAATTCCCTCGATCCCCAAGTCACGTCACTAACTTTCTGTTGATCGCGTAGCTACTTAGTTCATGTATGCCACAGCAGCGGAAGGTAGCATGAAGAAGAAAAAACCTCTATCTCTTTCTTGCTCAGTAACCTGCTCTATTAATCGGCTAAATTGAGCGAGACGAGGACGAGTAGAACAGTAAGGTCAGAACTGATAACTTCGTGCGATTTGTGGGCTGGTCGTTCCTCAATACGTGGAGCCAAGGAGGCAAGTGAGCTGGTTCTGGTTCTGACCGATGAATTTCAATAAACCTATCAAAAATGTGATGTCTCAAGGGAGCGGCCGAGGACTCGTGAGTTCATGAATGGAATAAGGGGACTTCTGGTCGTGAATCGTGCAGGTATTTGTGCTGGACGCTCCGACTGCCTTCATTAGCTGTTCCAGGGCCTCTACGCACACGGATTGACTTATTTCTTTCCCAAGTCATCACGTCTCTTCCACCTTAGCTGAGACTGCTAAGTGAGGCAGATACGGGATAGGGAATATGGAATATTCTCGATTCATTATAATGACGAACCTCCTCTTTCAATAGTTCTTCTTTCTGGATTCGCTATTTGCTATTCTCAAAACTCTAGGATATAAGGTTCTAGGCCCCGAACCAGTGGTTAGGTAAAAAGGCTCTCTTCTTCCTATTCACTAAATGGGAAACTTGGGTAATTCTATTCCGTTGGATAAACCGTTCGACTAGAAAATACAAACCAGAGAGAGAGGGTGACTATCAATTAGAAAGACGGCTTTTCATAAGCACAAACAACAGGAGAAAGACTGAAACAAGAAGATGTGATCTTGGCCGAAGGACTGGTTAAAATAGCAATGATCCAATGCCCGAATGGGCAACAAGAACAGGCATTGAGACTTCTCACCTCTAAAAGAGGCTAGTGATTCTGTCTCACATTGCCTGATGAAAGCTAGTTTAGATGAGGATTTCTTTTGATAAGAAACATAGCAAAATTTCTTAATGAACTTAAAAGTAGTTGATCAATGCTAGCTATTCTCCTTAGCTTGAGAGACCGAAACCAAGATTTAGTTGGGACCGAGAGAGTATGTGTAAACATATGATACATGGCCTTTTCCTTAACTCCTTTTATATGCATATGATCCCAGTACAACTCAACATGCTCAATAGGTTTAGAGGTTCTCCTATACTCTGGAATCAGAGGCATAATGGAGTCGGTCAAGAGAGTTACTTTGCAAATGTCCATGGTAAATAGTGGCTTATAAAGGATTAATGATTGATCCATAGCGATGGAACTATCCTTCTAGGAGAGTTTTCATACTTGTTTCTCTAGAAAAGACATTTTGTTGAGTATTTCCTGAGGTAACCTTTGAATGCCAGAGGAACCCTCCCCGATCGGAGGAGATTTGTTAGCATTTAGCATATCTCACAAATCTTTGATGTTGTTTGTCATACTTTTGGCTTCTACTGCAACTAGATCGACTATTAGTAGTGGATCTTTCATCTTTAAAACAAATCGGCTGTGCTTTTGGATACATTTGATGAGGTTTAATTGCTTGTTTGCTTCAAGTGCCTTTTAGTGTTGGACAACAAGCTTTCTGCCTATAGCTTGCATGGTGGCTTGTTTGCTTAGGCCATTATCTAATTATTGAGCTTGCAAACCAATGCCATGGTAAACATTATTGGTGAACTCGTGAAAGCGCCACCTAATGATGAACTCATCAATATGGTAAATACCGATTGAGGTTTTTATGGACTTCCCCTTCTCTGTTTTTGTCATCTTCTTTATAGGTTCGGTGTTAGGTTCATTCTCACTGTCATCATCCTACTTAATTATAGCAAGGTTATCGTTGGAGAAATGCTCAACTTCCATCTCATTCTAAACACAAAATAAAATAATTTGGTAACTATTGTGGAGTTTTTACTTGCGATCCCCACCAAAATGAAGCCAATTTTTTTAACTAGATTTTTATTATGATTCAATTTGAACTATCAAGTAGTTTTTTTATTGGATCTAGGTCAATTTGAACTAGATCCAAGTCAATTTGAACCATCATGCCTTGGATTCGACATTAAGTGTTTGGGTCTAGGCGTATTTTTCTGACATTGAGGGTTGGATGTATAGTGGAGCGAAACTAGAAAGTAAATTGAGGTGAGTTAAGAGGTGAATTAAGGTGCTTTGAGAAGTAAAATGGGGTGTTTTAAGTTTATAAAAATATGGAGAGCTTAATGGAGCTCATGAGAGTTAATTTAAAGAGTTGACATAAAGAGCTCAGGAGAGTTAAGGGAATAGATCTAGTGAACTCGAGAATAGTTCTAGAGAGTTTATTTGTGAGGCTCAGTACAGGTCGTGGTATAACTCAGGTAATCTCATATATGAAATGCAATCTAGGCATCAAAACTATCGTAATAAGAAGAAATAATTATAAACAATAAAAAAACAAAATATTTTATGTGATTCGACCTTTTGGCCTATATCCACGAGAGTAATCATCTCCAATCCACTATGTATATTATTAAATGATATGCTTTACAACATTAACAAAACCTTATTAAAGTTGTTTATGGTGAATAATAACATGAGGAAAATGTGGGTCTTATGGAGATTAGAGAGTTCTTTAAAATAAGAGTAAGAGAAAACCCTCTTTAAGAGTTTAGGTGACCAAGATCTTCCATGGAGGTATAAAAATGGATGGAGAAGAAGATGATGCAGCCTCTCAAGAAATTAGATGGAAAAAATCTCTAGGGTTGATAGAGCAAAAAGAAAGAGATAGAGCTGGAGATCCCAAGTAAGATTTTGGATGATAGAATGGCGCCTCAAAGTCTCATGGACCTTAAAGATTTAACAATGGTGTTTTTACTCTTAACAAGAAGAAGATAATCTATTTTTTAATGAAGAAGTTATCATTTTTGGAAAGACCCTTGATCTTTTTTAGAGTGTGCTTGAGAGTCGTTTTGGTCTATTTAAATATGTGGCATTCATTTGTTGACTGACCTCTCTTAGTTGAGGTTATTTGAGTAATTTATCTTATGGTCGCTTGATGGTAACATTAATAGGCTTAGGAGGAAAAGAAATCTCCAACCACCCCTTTTTCTTTATGATGGGACACTGCTTGTGATCTTCTTGCTTTATGGGACACTGCAGAGGATAGCTGACATAGCAACCTCTCCAACTTGTGATCTTGTTATTTTGTGGGACACTGCAGAGGATAGCTGACGTGACATTCTTCCATTATTCAACCAAAGAATCTTCTTTGTCACTGGCTCCTTACACTTAGGTAAAAAGGAGATAGCATCTTATATGATAGCATGCACTATTCATTTTTGGCCTTTAATTGTAGTGATGATGATGAACTTGGTGTTGGTTAATACATGTAGTGGCGCTGATGGTTATGCTAGACAAAAAGGAGGATAGAGAATAAAATAAAATAAAAATAATTATACTTTGTTTTTAATAATGGTACTTTTAAAAAGTAGGGGTTGGTGAGATAATTTGTAAGGTAAAATACCATTACTATGTTTGAATTTTGGAGCACATCAATCAAGATGAGCTATATCCAACTCTATATTGTGAGTATTTATAAAAAATTCAACTGAATTTAACATGACTTCTTTTTCGTTTTTTTGAGAAAGACAAAACTTAACTCACCAGGCTATATAATCAAATAAATGGTATGTATTTTCATGTATTAATTTGAATGTGAACAATAAGGACTAAAAAAAAATCGATTAGTAATTTTTTTCTATTACTTAATTGCAACTTAGTTTTTCCTACCTATGTGAGCGACTTTCAAATTTCAGGTCTTTTGTTTTGACACAAAAAAAATTAATAATTGAAATAATTGGTACTCAAATTTTTTTCTTAAATGAAGAGGAATTGATAAAAATCAATGCAAAGAATGCATATCATTGTTGAAAATCCCCTTTAAAAAGATTGGTCACTGGGGTTGGCAATAGGGGCCCTTTTGAAATTTAGGTTCAAATGCCAATGTTCGGTAAATTTTTAAATTTTGATAGAAGTTTTAAAATACAAGTAGGAGATTGCTTTTTATTAGCAGTTTTTTAAATAAGCCAGCATACGTTTTAAAATTTCTATTATAACCAAAGATTTTAACAAAAAGACAATTATATCTTTTTTTCATAAATCCTAATATATAAATAAAAGGCAATTTAAATTTATGTTTATTTTGGCCATTATTGAATAAAACAACATTTTTGTAATAATACAATTTATCAAAAACCAAGTTACTTCGTTAATAAGCAGCTCATTTCATCCACATGGCAGGAACAATTTACTAAATCAACTATCACAATCCCAAACAACATTTTGCTACAGTACCTAAAGTTGGATATTTTCCCCCATATTGACCCAATTCTTGATTTATTTTGGTCCCACTATAAATTTCCTGAACGTTAGTTAAAAAAAAAAGAATCAATAATCAAAGACATTTAAGACACATCCTAAAGTGATTAATATCTCAAAACATATAACTAAAATGTATAAGTAAAGCACTAGGTTTTTATTTTTATTTTTATTTTTTATTAAAAGTAAACAATGGAACAATAAAAACTCGATAAAGTAATAGTATTGGGATGATGAAAAATCTATTAATTTTGTGTCTATTAATATATCGATAAATTAATAAATTATTAATTTATTAAGAAATCCTTATTTTTGGAAAATATGATCACGTTTGTAATTTTTTAAAGATGATGTATGGAGCTCGTCTCACACTTGTTGCAAAACGACAGTATAAATTAAAATTTTGCATTAAAAAACACATTAGAGATGAGATCCATTTCCAAAATCAAACTCAACAAGTAGCAAACAATTAACAAAACTCACATGACATATCGTGTGAATTTAGTTTCAATTTAAGTATTTATTAATTTATATAATAATTGGGTAATATGAACAAAATTAGTATCCTATAAATATATTAAATTATTAATTTACCACGTTGGCTGCAAATCAAAACCAGCAAAACCTATAAGATTATCAATTTATCCAAACTCTACCATAATTAATTAGTACAATCTTGTAAACCGGTTGGCACAAGCATTTAGCATAATTTAATTCCCTGACCTAAATTAATGTCGAGATAGGGACCTATTTCCCTTCCCCTTTCTAAACAGACCTTACCTAATTCTATTTTTCTCGCTTGGGTGGAGTCTCTTTGCCCATGGAAAGACCGCTTACCCAAATTAAAATTTTGCATCCTATTGTCACTTTACCATTTCTTTAAAGAGACTGATCTGGTTTAAATGAGAAAAGGAAAAATAAATTTACAAAATCGTTGGCTAATTATACATTTCAGTTAGGGATGGTAGATTTACTCGGACCCGGCCTGGATCAGCATGAACCTGGATAATTCGGGCTGGATTAAATCTGTACTGGAGTGTAAAATAATATGGATTTAGAATGAATTTTTATAATCCGGATATATCTGAGTCCGGTTCTAAGTTTATGCTAGATTTTCAGAACCCGGACCTGGAAATCATATTTTAGTATTGTTTTTTAATTAATTTTATTGATTAATATAAATACAAACATAAACAAAAAAAAACCCTAATTTTATCTAGGTTGCTACCGTTAGTCCGACACAACTCACAACTCACAGGCTTGGCCACTTGGGTTCTTAGCTTCTTGCAGCCTTCGCGATTCACCGCCGTCAGAACTCAGAAGCTTGGGTTCGCCACTGTCGTCCGTCGCAACTCGTACTCTTGGATTCACCATTTACGACCGTAGCAGCCTTGGCTTCTTGCAGCTCCAAACAACGATCCGGGTTTTTACCATCGCAAGCTCGGGTTCGCGGTTCGCCACCGTCGCAACTCATACTCTCGAGTTCACGACCGTCGCAGCCTCCGGTTCTTGCAACTCCAAACAACGATCCAGTTTGCTATCCTTTTGTTTTGATTTCATTATACTTTGTTATTTTATCTATGCTAGAAATATTGTTCTTACAGTAAAAAGATTCGAAATGGTTTATGCTTTAATGGACTTATATTTGTAGTGATTTAATTTTTTATTTGAATTATTTGAAACATTGAAATTTATGGATTTAAATTAGTGAATGTGTTATTCGCTTATTGCTTATAAATTTGTATTGTTTATGAACGATTTACAGTCTAGAATCTGGATGTGTTATTGGTTGGAAATGTATTAATTTTTTATTTTTAAAAACTAATTCATTGATGTGAGTTCAAAATTCAAAAATCTGAATTTTTTCAGGTTAAACCCGGATTGGGATCCGGGTGAAAAAATTCAAGTTAAAATTCGGATCAAGAAAAAAGAAAATGATATCCGTGTCTGGATCCGGGAAGACTAAATCCAAACCCAGATCCAAGTTTTGCCATTCCTAATTCCAGTTGTAACCTTAGTACATTGAATATCATGGATTTAGATGTAGAATCTAGTTGAGAAAAATTATGGTCTAAAATAAGGAAGATTTTTAAGTATAATAATTAATGCAAGAATTTTGATTTTTGAAATATTGATATATTACAATCAGGATATAATTTATTGATATATTTTCTCTTAATTCGTTATTTCTTAGTGTATATGTTGAAGAATGAAGCTCAAATCTGATTTTATAACTGAGAATGACAAGTCACTTATATTCTCAGGAAGTTTGTGATATGTCAGTGAGAGCATTATGTCTACTCGGTCGTAGTACTTCTGAGAGGTGTATGACATTTCCATAATGTCAGTTGAATGAATTAGTCAAACACGTGATGTATCACGTGTATCGCTTACTCATGCCGCATCGTTGCATGCTGTTTTGCCTAACAAAATGAACTAGAGCCTTACACGTGTCCTTGAGAGGATTCAAACGGCTGCTGAAGCCCTTATATGAGCGGCAAGATTCTTGGTACAATTAATTGCATTGGGACCACAGAAAATGTATTAATTTAGTAAATATTAATATATTAATAAATTATTAATTTATGAAGAAATTTATTTAAATTTTTTTGATTATGTTCATAGGATTTATTATGTTTAATTGGAATAATAGTTAGTTGTCTTTGATAATAATTAGATTATTTTAGAGTTTTTATTTTTTATATTAAAGATGATATGTGGAGTCTCTCTCGTTGTTGTTACAAAGCAGCAATACAAATTGAAATTACATATTACAAAAGAGTTAGAGATGAGATGAGATTCAATTCTAAATCAATTTTAAGAAGCAACAAATAACACAGAAAAAAATATTTTAATAAAAACCGCATGACATCATATAAATTTAGTTTCAAATTAAGTAATTATTACCTTATAAATTTATCAAATTGTTAATTTACTATGTTGGTGCCAAGTTGAGACCAATGAAAACTATTATTTTATCAAATCATTGAGAATCTACTCTATTTCCACATCTGAATTTCAGAAACAATGACCAAGTCTTGAAAAAATATAAAAATAAAAAATAAAAAGAAAGTTATGGACAAAAAATGAGCCTCCTCAATTTAATTACCCTGGAATACTGGGTCTAATTGACTGATGAAAACCATTCATCATCGAAATATACTCTCTCAATTACAACACTTAATGAAATGGATGTTCTTCCTTCTTTATATATCCAGCTTTTCCAGACAATTCCTTCAAGAGTTTCTTACATTTGTTAGAAGATAATAAAAAAGAAAACAAAAGAAAAATAATAATGGCGAGTTCCACTCTTTCAAAACTTGCAATTGCTAGGAGAAGCATTTGGAATTCTAAGCAATTTATTGCCTCAAAACCTAGATACATTCAGGTATATATAGCAATTAAGTGCTTCTTATTTCCCCATTAATTTGTTTCAAATTCTTCTCCTCAATTTTAGTTAATTAGAGATTCAATAAATTTGTAATTTAGTATTACGTAGTTAGCGTGGGAATCAATTTGCTTTATTTTGTAAAATGTTTTTACAGCTGAGATATATAATTCTCTATACACTGTGTATATATAGGCAAGTACCCATCAAGAGGCTTCAGCAACTTGTGAAAAGACAACGGAAGCAATTAAGCAAGGGGCAGATCATGCGATGAAGGCTTCTGGAGACATGAAAACCAAGGCTGCCTCTACTGCCCAGCAAGTAATTATATATATAAGAGTACTGATTTATTACAGGATCTTAGATTTTATTAAAATTATTAAAAGTTATTAAATTATATGATTTAATAGTGTAATATTCAGCAGTGTTCAGGTGTGGATGTTCGCATTTGAAATTAATAAGAACCGACATCTAAAAATAGAATGGACCAAATTGAAAAGGAAAAAAGAAAATTTCTCTATATCAGTAGTTTTCTGGTCATGGATTTTAAAGTGTGAAAAAGTCTAGAAAAACTTTAAAACAACACAGTTTTAAAGACTTATAGTTTTAAATCTTTAAATTCATACGGTTTTAAAACTTTACCGCACTTTTCCACACTTTAAAATTTCGGATTGAAACATTTCTCTCCCTCTCTCTCTCTATATATACATATATATAAACTCCAATTTTCTGTCTTTTTTTCTTTTAAATTCTGTTTGTATGATAAAGTTGTAGACATCTACATCTAAGCAAGATTCTATATATGTTGAATTCTAGCATATTTTTACTTTTATTTAGTTAGTTTGCAATTAATTAATTATGAAAATGCATCTAGATGAGTCAGAGTACAAAAGATAAGGCTGGAAAGGTGTCTGAAACAGCACAAGACATTGGTGATAAGGCAAAACAAACAGTTCAAGATGCATGGGGTTCGGCCAAAGACACTGCTCAAAATGTCAAAGACAATTTGCTCGGAAAGGCTGATAAATCTAAGGAAGCTGTCAAACAAAATGCTGAGCAAGTTACAAAAAGCATGAACACCAAGAACTAACAGTTGCTTTTAATTAATTTATTTATATCCATCAACTCCAATAATCTTAATTTATTTCCTCTATATTACCTTGCTGAACTAATAATTTTTCCTTTACTTGTTCTTGTTTCTATCATATGGAAACGGATGAAAAGGGTATACCTTTTTGCTCCTTCCAATGTTAATCCTTTTGTAAATAAGTGGCTTTATTAATAATAAAGCTCAAGAGAGTCGTTTTAGAAATTCTTTAAATTATAAATAAAATAATATTACAGTTAGAAACTTTTGTATAAATTCTTTTTATACTCAACCAGATGCGGCATAACATGATTGATTCGATTATATTATAAGTTACATACAAAATAATTATCATATTTTTTCTTTGTCATTGACAATAGATATACACATCTTGCCAGCATGGGTAATTTCCAAGGGCAATTATCAGAAACTTCTCCTAAGTTTTGAGTTTTTTTCAGTCTGATAGATTATATTCAAATATTCTTAGACACCTCTCCTAACATTAGTATACCATTTCATATAAGTTAGGTTAGTGAGGATAAAATCATAAGAGAATCCTCTGGTGGCAAACAAATTCAAACAAATTTAAATTTTTCACTTTGGGCATGTTTGTTACTTTGTATTATGAGGTAGTAAAATACTATTTACATTAAAATAATACCAACCCTATATTTGGAGCAAATTTGCAAGGGATTAATGTGGAGTTGCCGCATTAGCTTTGCTTTTTTTTTTGCTTCTTTATTATTATAATAATAAATAAATAAAATTTTTAATTTAATATAATATTTTTAGTTTTTTACATTATAATTATTAATATAAATTAATTAATAAATAATTTATTATTCAATAATATTATATTATATTTTTTACATTATAATTTATTATAACTAATAATAAATATTTAAATTTGAATAATATTAATTTAAAATTAATAATAATATAAATAATATAAAATATTAATACAATTTAAATATATTAATAAGTGTTAGTTCTAGGTGAACGAGTGCTGCAAATGCATGTTCACTTGGGATTGATTGAAAATGGCTTGCAGTTTGTTATGCTGCCATGTGATTGATTGAAAATGGCTATCAAAAGCTTTTTATTCATTTAAGGCACTATGATGCAGAGTAAGAAATTAAAGAAATCTTAATTACATTAAAATTTATAATATTTAAGAATGTTTTAATTAATTTATAATCAAATTTAATTTGATTTCCTATTTAAAATCTTAATTTTTAGTTATTGTTTATTTGGGTAATATTCCTAATTTAGGTATAAGTCTTATTAAAATATGTTTCCAATCAAATTAGGATAAGTCTTTGTTAGTATAAATAAGTGTCTTTTGTAACTTCTACAAGAGAGCAGATTTTTTAGTTCAATAATATTTTAGTTTTCAAAACTCTGTGTGAGTAGTTGAATTCAGCTAATTCTTAGTATTCTATAAAATCAACGAGTCCTCACCCCCAAATTCATGGCATTCTTTTGAATTAAAGTGAATTTAATTGTTATTTTATTCCGGTATTCTTTAGAATCAACGGAATATTTTAAACATTAAATTTCCGCTGCATCACACTGCTGCTGATTTTTGAATAGGGATTCATGCTAATTTTTGTTAGATTGAAAATGGGATTGAATTTTGGAGATAACTTAAAGTGTATATTATTTTTTTTAGGATATTGGATTTTTTTTTATTTTGATCATGGTATTTACATTTATTGGGTTGAAAAAATTGTCATGGGTTGCTGCATTCTTGCTTGCTGGAGCTGAGTTAGGTAATAGGGTGGACTTGAGTGCTTCGATTTAGTTGTGAATCTGTTGTAATTCAAGCAAAGTAAGCTTCAACAGTGAAGATTCATTACACGACTCCACTAGTTCATACTCTGAAACGATGATGTAATGGTTAAGAAATGCGAAAAAGTTGATTGATTTAGGATTTAGAAATTGTTTTGACCTCATGATCGGCATCAATGCACTATCATATAAGTTGTAGTTAAATTAAGAATGAATTGCATGTTGAGGATAGCTTGAAGTGTGTAGTTAGTTTGCTGTCAAAGCGGCCAAATTTGATTTGTTTTTCCTTTTTGGGTTATAATGTGCAGTTTACATGACTTAATTTGTTAAAGACTTAATTTTACTTGTTTTGAACATTTACAAAGTCCTTATTGTGCCATTTCTCAGCTCTATTTACAAGGACATTGAGGCTATGGTTGATGGTGAAATGCTTAAACTTGGATCTATAATCCCTGAACAATATACTTTAAAGAAGTTATGGGAGGACATCAAAGACATGATGCATGGGAGGCCTATAAGATATGCTGAAAAGGTGAAGTTTAACCTAGTGCTTCCTATGGCAGAATACTTAAGAAATTTTGCACAATGATTTAGAACTTTAAAATCCTTTGAGAAATGCTAAGATTTTTAATTGATTGTCGAAAGATATATCACAAATGGTTGATATTGAGATGAAGTGATATTGGCGGTGTTGGCTTGGTACCTTTGAAGTGAGATGAATGCTATTTTCATGTTTAGGAAGTAAATGATATGCTGCATATTGAGTTTGGCTACGGCAGTTTATATAGCCACTGACACTGGCAATATAATCGTTGAAGATAACTGAAAAAATGGCAGTAGCAATTGAAGTTAAATTTTAAAATTTAACTTGTACATTTCACATCTTTTTAAAACATAAATAATTTAAATTGTTTGTATAATTCATCAAAGTCATTTTAAAAGTCACAGGAGTGATTTGGTATTTTATTTGTATTGACATCTCATGATGCCAGAACAAACATTCTGGTACTAACCAAAAATTCTTTCTTTTCAGTATTGAAATTACTATTTTCTATGTCAGGGATATTTGGTTAATTTATCATGTAATAAATTGTCAAATTAATGGTGTACTATCGTCAGAGGAGGTTTCTGAGAATGATTTATCAAACAGTGAATGCTTCAAACCTCATGCGAGGTTTCTGATAATTAGCCTAATTTCCAAGTCCCTTCTAAAATTAGGGTCCCATCTTCATTAATGATTCCATGTTGTAAATATAGAATAATGCAGGAAACATAAGGTGAAAAATAGAAAGAGAAAATTAAGGGGAGTGGGATGTTATTATTTATTATGAGAATAAATCTTAATTCGGATGGTCACACTATATAAGGTGAGAATTCACTTAAGGTGCATTTGGCATACTATATTATATCACACGGTATTATATTATTTTAATATATGTGTATTGTATTATATTATATTGCATTAGTATTGTATTATAATAATATTGTACAATATTTGTTGCAACACTATATTATATTAATTTTTAATTATATTATGTTTGGTGTTGCAGTGTATTGTATTATGTTTTGTGATTATTTTAAATTATATATTTGGATAACAATATTAATTAATGCTTAGAAAAATACTAAACATGGAAATTTTAGATTTTAAAGTTTTTACATTATTTTTTAATATAAATTAAAAAGTATAATTTAAATTAACAAATTCTAAAATTTTAGACCTCATACCAATGCTAAAATAAAAATTAAAGATAGATTATGCATCTTTTCTTGCTTAAGAGATAGAAAAAAAAATCAAAGTTCTTCTAATTGACTAAAACCTAAAAGATTTGACTAGTATTTTATTAAACTTCTTTCATGTTAGGCCAAAAATTGATGATTCAAGATTTTAATAATAATAATGTCACAGATTATGTGGAGAAAATATTTCTTCTTATTTCTCACGGTAGACAATACATGGTATTTATAGGAAATTATATAGATAAAATAGGAAACTAACTAATTCCTAAATATGGAAGGAAACTAACTAATTCCCTTGATTAGAGGATTTCACATTAATTCCCTAATCTAATTTACAGCTGTATTCATCTTGACACTCCCCCTCAAGCTGAGGAATAGATGTCTTCCATTCCCAGCTTGTGTATAAGATCGTGGAAACTTGAACTGTTCAACCCTTTTGTTAGAACATCAGCTACTTGGCATCCTGAAGGAACATAGGACATGCACACCAGTCTTTCTTCTAGTTTTTCCTTGATGAAGTGTTTATCAATTTCAATAAGCTTTGTCCTATCATGTTGTATAGGATTGTGAGCAATATTGATAGCTGATTTATTGTCGCTATAGAGTTTCATAGGGCCTTCCAGTTTAATCTTCAAGTCATCCAGAATAATCTTCATTCAGAGCAGTTCACATATTCCTTGAGCAATAGCCCTGAATTCTGATTCCGCTGATGATCTGGCCACCACATTTTGCTTCTTGCTTCTTCATGTTACCAGATTACCTCCAAGAAAAGTACAGTAACCTGTAGTTGACCTTCTATCCACTTGGGAACCTGCATAGTCAGCATCGGTGTATGCTTCTAGAGTAAGAGAATTGTTCCTTCTGAATAAGATTCCTTTCCCAGGTTGTCTTTTCAAGTAACGTAATACTCTGTAAGCGGCTTGGAGATGAGATACTCTCGGATCATGCATAAACTGGCTGATTACACTCACCGCATATGCTATATCCGGTCTAGTATGTGCAAGATATATGAGTCTGCCGACTAACCTTTGGTACATCCTCCTGTCAACAGTTGGTTCTTCTTCAGCTTCTTTCATCTTATGATTCGGATTTATTGGGGTAGAGACGGGTTTAGATCCAATCTTCCCGATTTCTGCCAATAAATCTGTTACATATTTTTGTTGAGATATGAAAATTCCCTTTGTAGAATATGCCACCTCAATACTAAGGAAGTACTTAAGTTTTCCCAATCCCTTTATTTCGAATTCCTTCTCTAGTCTCTTCTTCAGCTCTTCATTCTCTCTCTCATCATTTCCTGTTACTATGATGTCATCCACATAGACTAGGAGAACCGTGACTCCCCCTGTAGCTGAGTGTTTAATGAAGAGAGTATGGTCGCCTTGGCTTTGGCTATACCCTGACTGTTTCATCACTTTTGCAAATCTCCCAAACCATGCTCTAGGAGATTGCTTTAGTCCATAAAGGGCCTTCCTCAACTTGCACACCTTGTTACCTGTATCCCCGTCAAATCCCTGTAGGATGTTTATGTAGATTTCTTCATCCAAGTCACCATGAAGAAATGCATTCTTAACATCATATTGTAGAAGTTGCCAGTTATAGTGAGCAGCTAGTGACAATAGAATTCTTACTGTGTTCATTTTTGCAACTGGAGCAAAAGTCCCCTGATAATTTACTCCATAGGTCTGAGTGTATCCTTTGGCCACCAATCTCGCTTTATATCTCTCAAGGGATCCATCAGCTTTGTATTTCACTGTAAAAATCCACTTGCAATCAATAATGTTTTTTCCTTTTGGTCTATCAACCAATTCCCATGTCTTATTCTTCTCTAATGCCCTCATTTCCTCTTTCATAGCATCCCTCCATTCTCCTTTTGATAGTGCCTCCGAAGCCGTGGTGGGAATAACAATGGTATTTAGGCTTACAATGAATTTTTTTAGGATGGTGATAGGCGGTTGAGAGAAACATAATTGGACAGTGGATATAGTGGACGTTTAGTGCATTCTCTGTTACCTTTTCTGATGGCAATGGGAAGGTCAAGATCATCTGCAATTTCACTAGATGATTCAACAATTTCTGTATGTAAAGGTGGATCGGATCTTACCGTGATTTCATTGCCAGAGTCAGGGTTGGATTCTTGGACTTGTGTCAGTTCTGGAACAGCCTTTCTCCTTGAATATATCTGGGGGAATCTTGGAGCATTATGAGTGATACTGGGTGGATGGGAGGACCTGGGTTCAGGAACAGACACAAGTTCAGGGGACACAGATTCAGGAGTAGGAGTTGGCTCAGATGACACGGGTTCAGTAGCAGGCACATTTTCAATGGCTGAATTATTAGGGTCAAGCTCAAAAAGCGTAGGACAAGTACTCTCTTGACAAGTACTCTCTTCTATCATTGAAATCTCCCCCTGAAGAGAGGACTTGGAAAAGAATGGTAAGCTCTCTGTGAAAGTGACATCAGCAGAGGTATAAAATTTTCTAGAGGAAGGATTGTAACACTTGTACCCCTTTTGAGTAGATTAGTAACCCAGGAAGACACATTTGATGGCTCTAGGATCTAATTTGCCCCTGTGTTGACTGTGGACATGTACAAAGGCTGTGCATCCAAACACCCTAGGTGTTAGGCCATTGGATGTTCTAAAGTGAGGGTAGAAGTTGTTAAGTACCTCTACAGGGCTCTTCTCATCTAGTACTCGGGAGGGAAGTCTGTTTATAAGGTATATGGCATTAAGCACGGCTTCACCCCAGTAAGACTTAGGAACATCCCCTTGGAAAAGTAAGGCCCGGGTTGTGTTTAGTAGGTGTCCATTTTTCCTTTCAGCTACCCCATTTTGCTGAGGTGTATCAACACATGATGAGTCATGAATAATACCTTGTGATTGAAAATAGGGTGATAGAATTTGGTTAAAATAATCTCTGGCATTGTCTGTCTTAAAACTCTTTATTTTGACTCCAAATTGGGTTTGAATCATAGAGTGGAATTTAGGGATAACACTGCTAACGTCGGATTTTTGTTTGAGGAGGAAAAGCCATGTAACCCGGGTACAATCATCAATTAAGGACACAAACCAACGAGCCCCAGACACATTAGGTATTTTAGATGGTCCCCATATATCACTATGAATTAAATGAAATGGTTAAGAACTCCTTTTATTACTAATAGGAAAAGATACACGAGTATGTTTTGCCAATTGACAAATTTCACAATGAAACTCAGAAATATCTAGCTCTTTGAACAAATGAGGAAACATGACCTTCAAGACCCTAAAAGATGGATGTCCTAGGCAAAGATGATACAGCCAAATGACACTTTTATTTGATGAACTGAGAAGGGATAGAGACTTATTATTCCTAACTTTCCGAGATGATTCAAGATGGTAAAGGTCGCCCCTTTCATTAGCAAGTCCAATCCTCCTCCCCGTGCCCTGTTCCTGCAAAACACAATAAGAAGGAGAAAAAATAGCAAAGCATTTACAGTCATGAGTAAGCTTGTGGATTGAGACAAAAGTTGGCCGAAAGTTTTGGCACATGAAGGACATTTTTTAGGGTTAGGGAAGGTGTGATATGTATATCTCCGAATCCTGCAACAGTAGCTACAAATCCGTTGGCGACTACAATTTTTCTGTTACTCGGGCATAGGGTATAGGTGTGGAAAAATTGAGACATGGGGGTCATATGATCTGTGGCACCGGAGTCCACTATCCATAAGTTAATATTCAAATATCCAGAGGCATTCATACATGAGGAGGATGAATGTTTACCTGAAAAAGCCAAAGAACATTCTCCTGTAGGTTTCTGAAGAGATCCCAGCCAATTCTTTAGTTTCTCAATTTCCTCTTTATTGAACCCCTGTGTAATTGGATCTGCCTCAGGTGTGGTTTGCTCTGCCAAGTGTGCTTGAGGCGCCTGTTGTCCCCCACAGTTTCCCCACTCGTGGCTTGGTGGTTTGCCATTCAACTTCCAGCACTTCTCTCTTGTGTGCCTCGGCTTCTTGCAGTAGGTGCACCAAAGACTGTCCTTGTTGTCCTTCCACTGACTTTCTCTACTCTGCTGCTTAGGAGGATAATTCTTCCCTTTTTCCCCATGAGCTGCTAGTGCTGACCCTTCCACAGGTTGTGGTTCCAGCATAATACTCCTTCGACTCTCTTCCGCCGGTATCAATGAAATTGTCTCTTCTAGAGACGGTGTGTCTTCTCTGCCCAGAATTTGAATTCTGACTTGATCAAATTCTAGGTTTAATCTAGCTAGAAAATCATAGACACGATCCTTTTCGATAAAGTTTTTTAAAATGGCAGCATCCTTAGAACATTTCATCTCAAAAACTCGATAATGATCAAGTTCTTGCCACAGATTTTGCAATATGTTTGCATATGTGGTAACAGAATTTTCTCCCTGTTTTGTTGCTGGAGTTTTTACCTTGATTTCATATACTTGGGCAGCGTCACGAGCCTTCGAGTATGTGCGGCGAATTGAGTCCCAAATTTCCTGTGCTGTAGTCAGAAACATGCATGTATCACTGATCATGGGATCCATGGAATCCCATAACCAGGACATGATCATCGAGTCCTCCTCATCCCATGCTGCAAATCTTGAATCGGTTGTGGCAGGTCCGCTTCCAAGGAGATGGCTCAGTTTCCCTTTCCCCTTGAGATATGTGCGAACAAATTGAGACCATTTAAGGTAATTCTTTCCATTGAGCCTATAAGAGGCTCGAATACTCTGCAGATCTCCGGTTTTCTGGACAAAACTGGATTCTTCTGATGGTTTAGAATCCCCCCCAGAAACGGTTGTTTCAAAGGTTGACATATTGGCTAAAAAAATGGAAAAACGCAGCAATGAAGGCTGCTTAAGGAAGAAGATAAGAAATGGAGAATCCCAGAGAAAAGAAATCCCTAGGGCTCTGATACCATGTCACAGATTATGTGGAGAAAATATTTCTTCTTATTTCTCACGGTAGACAATACATGGTATTTATAGGAAATTATATAGATAAAATAGGAAACTAACTAATTCCTAAATATGGAAGGAAACTAACTAATTCCCTTGATTAGAGGATTTCACATTAATTCCCTAATCTAATTTACAGCTGTATTCATCTTGACAAATAATAATACTGTTAGTCAAGATCACAGGAAAAAGAAAATAGCTTTTCTATTATTCACCAGAAAAAGACTGAATGCAATAGCTATATATATATATATATATATATATATATATATATATATATATAGACGGAAACACAAGATTAAGTTAGGAGCATGGATATTCTCAATGCACAACTTGGAACAAAGATGTAGGAAAGTTCCTTGAACACAGCTTCGGTAAATATATCCGCAACTTGATCTTTAGACTTGACATAAGGTGTAACAATGGGACCAATTGTCACTTGCTCTCGAATAAAATGACAATCCACATCAATTTTCTTAGTCCTAAGCTGGATCACTAGCAATGTATGTTGTAGCCTTATTGTCGCAATATATCACGGACAGGCCTTGGATTTGAGAACAAATAATATCAGCCATTGCACAATATTCTGCCCCAACACTAGACTTTGCCACCACATTTTATTGCCAAGGTGCTTCCTCACTTGTAGAGAACCCTACTCCAATAGCCTTCTTAAGATAAATGAGAATTCTGCACAATACTTTCCAATGAACCTTCCTCAGATTTTGCATATACTGACTAATTGCTCTAACTGCAAATGTATTATTGGGTTTAGTAATAGTCAAGTAAATTAATTTTCCAAATAGATTTCTGTACCTTCTTTTATCTTCAAAGACATGATTTTTCTTATCATTTGTCACATCAAGTTTTAGATTTGAGTCCATAAGAGTATCATTGAACTTCTGTACGTTCTTTTCTTTTCATCTGCCTTATTCATATTTAGTCAACAAACTTCAAATATATTTTCTTTAACATAACACCAAATTGTGCTTTCCTCTAGCCAATTCAATGCCAAGAAAATACCTCAACTAACCTAAATCTTTGGTTTTAAAATGTTCTTTCAACTGAACTTTCAGTTCTTCAATGCCACAATAAACACTTCTAGATATAATTATATCATCAACGTAAACCATAAAAATAAATGTACCTTAAAATAGTGTGCTTCACAAAAACTGAATGATCGGACTGGTACCTCTTAAAACGAAGAGATTAAAGAAAACACTAAATTTATCAAACCACACTTAGGGAGACTGTTTAAGACCATATATGGCTTTCTTTAGTTTATACACTATGCCAGATTCCCTTAAGCAACAAACCAGGAGGTTGCTCTATGCACACTTCTCTCTTTAAATCTCCATAAAAAAAATGTTTTTAGTATAAAGTTATTAAAGGGACTAATCATGGAACTCTAATAGAGTTAAGGCGAGCAACATGAAAAAATCTTTAGATAATCAACCCTGAGTTTGAGTAAGCCATTTCGCCATTAAACGAGCTTTCAATCGCTCTATAGTGTCACAAAGATGGTATTTTATAATAAAAAGTGATTTACACACCAAACTAGACTCATTTTATGAAAAGGTTTGATGTATAATTCTTTGTTTCCTACAAAACTCAGAAAGTGTAGAGCGATGATAGTTCAAGGCATTGACGGAACGAAGACTTTCAATAGTAACACTAAATTGATATCTTATTTCATTAAAAAAAATTCAAATACATGAGGTACTTTAAATTGCTCTTATAACAAATATACCATGCAGCACCAGAACAATCACCAACAGAAGTAATAAAATATTTAAAACCTTGATAGCTTGGAACGTTACATAGACCAAATACATCTCAGTGAACTAACTCAAACAGATGCGAACTCACTTCGGTGACTTGAGAAGGGCAGGGAATGTGATGATGTTTGCCCAAATGACATGACTAACCATTTAACATATAATTGACATCAACTGGTAAATCCAAAATGATGAAGTAGTTGAAGAAGAAGATGTTCTAATCGATTATGTCATTGTTCTTAAGAGACAGTAGAAGAAAAAAAAAATACTAGATGGAGGTAACGAAGTAAAAGGTAATAAACTCCATTCATCTCATCTCCACCAACAATAATCTTTTTTTGTACCGAGATCTTGAAAAATACAATAGGATGTCACAAAACAATTAAGACTCTTTGTCAATTAACAAATCGATAAAAGGTTTATGGGAAACTTTATAACATGGGGAATAAAGGAGAGAGATAAATTAGGATCAACATGAACAATCTCTTCACCTACAACATTAGTTCAAGAACCAGTAGTAAGGAAAATAGACGATCAACAAGATGGAGAATATGAACAATAATAGAACAATTACCAATTATATGAGATGTTTCTGTTGGGAAATTATACTCTTTAAAAGCATATGTGTTTATTTAATTGTAATAAACAATTTTTATGATTAATGAAATTAATGAGGTATTTTATTCAAATATCTTAATTGCATTTATATTTGTGTTAAAGTTCATTTAATCATATTATATGTATTTATGTGATTACTATGTGGATTCACAGAAGACATAAATACAAGTTATCTTATGATTAAATAAATTTAGTTCGCAGTTGATAAATAAAGTTGGGCACTTTATTTAGGTACAAACTGCAATAAATTCATTGAATAATTTGTCTTAATCATATATGAATTTATTGATGTAGTACGACTACATTGAACTGGATCACATATGAGATTTAATTAACTTTGTAATAACTGTCAGACTTATTAAATCTCATAGGCGTTGATTTTACTGTAATCTTAATCTTGAGTTAATTATGATTTCATGATTGTGATTGTTATTCTATTTGAGTTACCAATGGGCACGACACATCCTTGTGGTCAAGATTACCCGGTATCTTGGTGGGAGCAATTATGAGTATTGGAGTTATAGATTAACAGTATAGAATTTGTACAACACATCTCTTGATAGGTTTCGGCACTTGATCATAGAATTCTCTGGCCAGAATGTGTCAACATATTTAGTATGTTGAAAATGATCAGTACAGAAAACCAGTAAGGATCAAGGAATAAGATGTTATTAAATTGATTGG
Source organism: Citrus glauca (assembly GCA_029633175.1). Lineage (NCBI taxonomy): Eukaryota > Viridiplantae > Streptophyta > Magnoliopsida > Sapindales > Rutaceae > Citrus > Citrus glauca. Next base: position 3,115,034 of record JAQOOD010000006.1, on the reverse strand, counting down.
ACAGTTGAGATATCAATTTAATTAACGATATGGTACAAAGGATTGTGCAGTAAAGAAATCAATGTGGTTTGGGACGAATTATGATTCAAGCATACAATTATGGAAGTCAGTTCCAATCTTTTAGTAGAGTAGATTTGGAATTAAATAATTGGGCTAGTTTAATTACAGGCCTAATTATTGTATCCACTATTGTATGTTCCCAAATGATCCCCGGGTTAGCTCATTTAATTGACTGCACCACTACTGGACTAATAAGCAAGATAACTAGCTATTTGGGTCAAAAGCCTAATTATATCTTTTAGTGGGAGGCTCCATTTTAATTAACTCATGTGTAAGGGGCCTTATATTATTTTACAAGGTAGGTCCCCTATTGAAAAAGAAAAGAACGTGAGTTTTATTTTTGATTGTTTGGAGCCTAGGGTTTCACTAAAGGGAGATATAAAATGCTTATTTTCTCAACAGAAAAGAAGGAAGCCACTTGATACATATCTGAGAATAAGATTTTTCTCTCTATTGTTGAGAGAAAAATTTTCTCGTGCTAATTGCTTTGGTAGTCATAAAGGCGTCCACACGTCAAGTGCAGATCGAACCTGAGTCATAACCTGGAAGATCATTGGTGACAGTTCGTGATCCAACAAACGTGGTGGTGACGGATCATGATCTAACAGGAGTGGTGGTGGCGGATCGTAATCTAGGAGCCTAAATTACTTCAGCGAAAAAAGCCAACTCGGATTTTCAAGGTACGATTTCTAGAATACAAATTCTTATATATTATATGAAAGTGGTCCTTAATAGGTTTTATAAAAATTTGAAAACCTAATTTTTCCCCAACAATTGGTATCAGAGCTATCTCATATTAATATATAAGAATTTCATATGAAATCATTCTTGAAATTTATTTATTAGAGTGGCACAATTTATTCAGATATATATTAATTGTTTAAATATATAAATAAAGCATGTTATGGTCTGTCTTAATTCATGGTTAAATTTTTTATTGTATTTTTTCGTTTGGATCTGTAATAAGAGGGGTGGTTGTTTATCACCATGTTTCCCTCTTGGTTTATTTTATTGTTATAGAATTTTTGTAAGCCAAAATTGGCCTAGAAAATTTGTAAAGTAATCTCGGAATTTCAAGATCGGAGCATGGAGGCCGGAAATTTCAGAAACAGCAGCCTGCAGCACATGCTGCTGCGCGAGCAGCGCGCGGCCTGCGTGGGCAGCAGCACGCGCTACACGCCCAGCAGTTGCCGCGTGCGCGCGCTGCAAGCAAGCAGAACGCGCTGTGGCCAGCAGGTGCAGTGCGCGCGGGCAGATGCTGCAGCGAGAGCCAGCGCCAACTACGTTCAGCGTGAGGGATAATGGCGTGCAGCTCGCGGGTTCCGTCGTTTTGGTGCGTTTTCGATGCGACGGTGGCAATCAAATCGGCGTCGGAGATGCGTGAACAGTCACTGCCGTTTGTGGAGGTGGCGGCTGAGGAAGAAGAAGGAAATAAAAATATGGATTTAGGGTTTCATGGCTTTTATCATGGAGATCCCTATGGTTCCATAATCTTTCACTTGGGCAGTCAAGTTTTAATTTTTTTCATTTAAGTCTAAAAACGATTTTCGACTTAATGAATCCTAGTTTTAGGCCCAATTTCAACTGGGCTTAATGGATTAAAAATCCATAGACAAAATTAAATACATTAAATTTATTTTTGGTCTAAAAGTTTTATTTTAATTTAAAAAAAGAAAATTTTTATTTCCTTTAAAAATTAAAATTGGACCAATTATAAATTTAAAAGCCCAATTTCCCCTATTTCATTAACAAAGACAACTTATGGAAGATGGACATTGACAAGAAGCCCAATGAAGATTAGGCTTAGGGTTAATGTATTTTTCATTATTAGGAAAGCCATGAATTAAGATTATTTAATTGTTTTTCTATATGTTATGTTTTGGATAATAACATGCCATGATAACATGTCATATAGAATAGGTAGTGCCACTCTATGCATAATGATACATGTCGTTCATTCATTATGAATTTCATTATATTGTTTGTAATTTGCCTTTGCTTAATAATATTTGATATCATCTAGATAATATTATAAGAAGCATGCAATTAACAATATGTATATTTTAAAAAGGAAAAATCAATTTTAAAATATTGAGTGGGAGAGGGAAAATTCAAGATAATTTTTCCCACGGACTCCATTGTTAGTTCAATAATAAAATTATATATATACCTCGACTTCATGATACGGTGATGCTCCCTACGGAGGGTATATATATTAGATAAAATTAAAATATTTTTCAATCAATTGTTTGCCCCAACGGTGACTATTGATATGAAAAATACGTAGATTGAAACAATGGTTATACACTCAACTAAAATTTGTTATTAACCTTCCCAACGAAACTCTGTTAACAAATTAAGGCCCAAAAGGATAACGATAATTATTTATCATATCTCTACATGAAAGTAAATAATCCAATACATAATTGGGTCTAGTAAGTGTAGACATGACTTCCTTAACGGATAGCTTGTCAAAGCAGTACTAGATTATCGTTACAATAAATTAAAATGCATTTATGATTTTTTGCATTTTTTCATTTATTGTGAATTAAGTTTCAAAATATTTATGCATATTTATTTTGTTTTGTTTTTCAGAAAATGTCTTCCATCAACCCATTATTATTTATCCTTGTTAAAAATGAACTCACTGGTGAAAATTATTTAGATTGGAAATGCAACCTATTTAATATTCTCACTGCTAAGGAAAGCAAATATGTGTTGACCCAGTCTTGCCCTCCTGAACCATCGTTATATGATTATAGAAATCAGAGGGAGCCTTATGAAAAATGGTGCGAAGCTAACAAAATGGCTAAGCGCTATATATCGGCTTCGATTTCTGTGCAACTGCATAAGAAACATCGGAGTATGAAAACAACCACTGAAATAATGGCTAGTCTTCATTAAATGTTTGGGCAAAATACCCATTTTGCCAGAGAGGCAACATTAAAACGTATTACGAATACTAAGATGGAAAAGGGCACAAAAGTTCGTGATCATGTCCTCAAAATAATGGACTACTCGAATGAGGTAGAGATTCATGGTGTTCAAATCAATGATAAATCAAAGATTAATATTGTGATTGAATCTTTACCTGATACATTCAAAGAGTTTAAGGTTAGCTATATCTTAAACAATAAATATGTGACCTTAATTGAGTTAATGCACGAACTACATGTTATAGAAGAATTTTATCATAGCAGAAAACTTCCTGAAAAGGGATTCTTTTCAAGGCTTAAGTCGAAAGACAAGAATGAGCAATCAAGAGCGGGGATCGACAAACTGTCCACTAAAAGAAGTGGCAAGCCAAAAGGCAAGTGCTACAAATGTGGACAGAAGGGTCACTGGAAGAAAGATTGTCCTAAGATTATTAAAATCAGGTATAGTAAATCTTTAAGCTTCCTAATTAGTTCATATTTCTATTGATTTTTACAATGATGAATTCTGATATAACTAATCTTATTTGCAATTCATTTATTTGGTTTTCAGGAAACCAAGAGATAAAGTGAAGAAAGCTTCAAACAGCAGTTGAGGACATGCTAGTTTATATCAATTGAAAGACTAGATCAATTGTACAAGACTTTAGTTTTGATATTTGTCTTTATTTTTCAAAATATTAGAGGAATTTAATTTCGGTGGCTTGTTTTAAGAAACAGAAGTACACCGTTATTTTTTGATCCTCTGTTTATAAAGACAATTTATATCATATAAGTCTATTGATCTATTCAAAGCAAGATATAATGATAAATAGTATATCCATTTATCTAAGAAAAGAAATGTTTTTTCAAACCAAAATCACCTCTGATATTTATGCTTAAGTCATAATAACATTTTAAGAGAATGATTAATGATAGACTTGTTGGCCTATTAAGATTAATCATTGTAACTCTATAAATCTTACTTAGAAAAGTAATATGACAAGGATGTTCTTTTTGAGCTAAAAGCATAACATTGTATTTGATGATTTAGCGCATACAAATGTATACGGACTAATCAATTTACATGTTATAAGAGGTTATGAGTATTTTATCAATCTTATTGATGAATATTCACTTTAGTTTATGTTTGTCTAAATGTGTCATGATTCCATTACTTTTGAAATTCAAAAGAGCACGTGGATAGGACAGAAGCAATTAGACAAGGAACATAAAAGAACTTCGATATGATCAAAACACAGAATATCTCTATGGAGAATTTCTAGCACTATTTGGTTGTCAATGAATACTATGATACAATAGTGTAATTAAATGGAGAAACAAGATTCTTTTGGATAAGACAAGATATATACTAAGTGGTTTATCATTTACCTTTTTGATTCCAGATACTAGTATTTGAAACCACAAAGTTTATTGAACTTAGTTTCATCTATCTCGGTGTTTACTACTCTGAGAAATTATGAAAAAGTCACAAACATGGTTTGAGACACATTCGTATTTAGAGTTTGCTAGTATTTCTCCTAGAATCAGAGATAAAGAAGATGGATTTGTGTTCAAAGCTTGCATGTTTTAGGTATCTTAAAGGAATAAGGGAAAGTCTGAATTATAGTCCTCAAGATAAGAATGTATTTATAGAAATATTCTTTACTTTCTTTGAGGAAGACTATATATTGACTTATAACCTAAGAGTAAGGTAAAACTAGAACAATAAAAGAGATCAGGTTGTTGCTCAGCTTTCAACACCTGTTATAGCATAGGAAGAACAGCAACAACCAGCTGATCAATACATGATTATCCTTGAATAACTATCACTTTTAGAACCTCGTCGTAGTGGGAGGGTAACTAGGTTACCTGCGAGATACATGCTTTTGGGAGAAACTTATAAGGCTATCTCAGATAAACATGCATAAGATCCCACTAGTAACAACGAAACTCTAATAGATAGAGATGTTAAATTTTTGAAAATGGCCATGAATCAAGAAATGGGATCTATGTATTCCAATAAAGTTTGGGAACTTGTAGAGGCACTAAATGGGGTAAAACCTATAGGGTGCAAGTGGATCTATAAGAGAAAAAGAGAAGTAGACAGAAGGGTGGAAATATTTAAAGCAAGATTAGTAGCCGAAGGTTTTACTCAGAAAGAAGGAATCGATTATGAGGAAACTTTTTCTCTGGTTGCTATGCTTAAATCCATCAGGATTCTGCTCTCCATTGCTGCAGTGCTAAATTATGAAATTTGGCAAATGGATGTCAAGACTACCTTTCTTAACGAGCATCTTGAAGAAAACATCTACTTGCAGCAACCAGATGAATTTATACAAAAAGACCAAGAACACATGGTATGTAAGTTGCAGAGATCCATTTATGGATTGAAGTAAGCATCCCGGTCATGGAACATCAGATTTGATCAAGCGATTAAATCGTTTGGATTCATTCAGAATATTGATGAACCATGTGTGTACAAGAAAATTCAAGGAAAAGTTATAGCCTTCCTAGTTCTTTGTGTAGACAATATTCTCCTGATTGGAAATAATATAGGAGTATTGACTACAATAAAGATTTGGTTAGCAAAATAATTTGATATGAAAGACCTGGGAGAGACAAGTTATATTCTTGGTATCAAGTTACTACAATACCGGAAGAATAAAACTTCTGCCTTGTCTCGAGCGGTCTATATCGATAAGATATTGGCTAGATTTAGCATGGAAAATTCCAAAACTGATTTATTACCATTCAGACATGGAATTACATTCTCTAAGGATCCATCACCTAAAACACTTGAAGAGATAGAGAGAATGAGACGAGTTTCCTATGCAGAAGCTGTGGGAAGTCTTATGTATGTCATGCTTTGCACTAGGCCAGACATCTGTTTTGCGGTAGGAATGGTTAGTAAATATCAATCTAATCCTAGATCTGAACACTGGACTGCGGTCAAGTATATAATGAAGTATCTAAAAAAAACTAAAAATTATATGCTTATGTATTCTGGTGATGAACTTACACTAGTAAGTTATACTGATTTTTCATCAGATAAGGATTTTAGAAAAAACAACTTCCGACTATGTGTTTATAATAGGAAGTGGAGCTATTAGTTGGATGAGTGTGAAACAACCTTGTATCACAGACTCAATAACTAAAGCTAAATGTGGATACATCTGAAGCTGGAAAAGAAGCTATATGGCTCTGCAAGTTCTTACGAAATTTGAGGTGGTACCTGTTCTAACTACACCCCTGAAACTATTTTGTGATAATGGTGGTGTGGTAGCTCAATCTAAGGAACTAAGGAGCCACAAGAAACAAAACATATTGACAGGAAGTATCATCTTATAAAGGAATAGTGTAGAAAGGTTATATGACAGTACCCCAAATGGCATTAGATGCTAAATGGCAGATCTTATTACAATGACCATTAGTGGGAAACCTTTATAACCTGTACTTAGAGCCCTAGAGCATGAGCAATATGCTAGATATGCTTTGAGAGCTAGTGGGAGATTGTTGGTAAATTATGCTCTTTAAAAACATATGTGTTTATTTAATTGTAATAAACAATTTTTCTGATTAATGAAATTAATGAGATATTTTATTCAAATATCTTAATTGCATTTATATTTGTGTTAAAGTTCATTTAATCATATTATATGTATTTATATGATCACCATGTGGATTCACAGAAGACATAAATACAAGTTATCTTATGATTAAATAAATTTAGTTCGCAGTTAATAAATAAAGTTGGGCACTTTATTTAGGTATAAACTATAATAAAATTCATTGAATGATTTGTCTTAATCATGTATGAATTTATTGATGTAGTACAACTACATTGAACTGGATCACATATGAGATTTAATTAACTTTGTAATAACTGTCAGACTTATTAAATCTCATAGGTGTTGATTTTACTGTAATCTTAATCTTGAGTTAATTATGATTTCATGATTGTGATTGTTATTCCATTTGAGTTACCAATGGGCACGACACATCCTTGTGGTCAAGATTACCCGGTATCTTGGTGGGAGCAATTATGAGTATTGGAGTTATAGATTAACAATATAGAATTTGTACAACACATCTCTTGATAGGTTTTCGGCACTTGATCATAGAATTGTTTTGGCCAGAGTGTGTCAACATATTTAGTATGTTGAAAATGATCAGTACAGAAAACCAGTAAGGATCAAGGAATAAGATGTTATTAAATTGATTGAACAATTAAGATATCAATTTAATTAACGATGTGGTACAAAAGATTGTGCAGTAAAGAAATCAATGTGGCTTGGGACGAATTATGATTCGATCATACAATTATAAAAGTCAGTTCCAATCTTTTAGTAGAGTAGATTTGGAATTAAATAATTGGACTAGTTTAATTACAGGCCTAATTATTGTAGCCACTATTGTATGTTCCCAAATGATCCCCGGGTTATCTCATTTAATTGACTACACCATTACTGGACTAATAAGCAAAATAACTAGCTATTTGGGTCAAAAGCCTAATTATATCTTTTAGTGGGAGGCTCCATTTTAATTAGCTCATGTGTAAAAGGCCTTATGTTATTTTACAAGGTAGGTCCCCTATTGAAAAAGAAAAGATCGTGAGTTTTATTTTTGATTATTTGGAGCCTAGGGTTTACTAAAGGGAGATATAAAAGGCTTAGTTTCTCAACAGAAAAGAAGGAATCCACTTGATACATATCTGAGAATAAGATTTTTCTTTCTATTTTTGAGAGAAAAATTTTCTCGTGCTAGTTGCTTTGGTAGTGATAAAGGCGCCCACACGTCAAGTGCAGATCGAACCTGAGTCATAACCTGGAAGATCATTGGTGACAGTTCGTGATCCAACAAGTGTGGTGGTGATGGATCGTGATCTAACAGGAGTGGTGGTGGCGGATCGTGATCTAGGAGCGTAAATTACTTCAGCGGAAAAAGCCAACTCGGATTTTCAAGGTACGATTTTTAGAATACAAATTCTTATATATTATATAAGAGCGGTCCTTAAAAGGTTCTATAAAAAATTTAAAACACTAATTTTTCCCCAACAGTTTCAACATCAATTATCCGAGGAGTAGAATTAGAGATTGTTAAAATATATTTAAAGTCCCTGTTACTTAAAGTAGAAGAGCTAGGCTGTTAGCTTGTTACTTAAGAGTAGAAGAGCTAGGCTCCGAAGATGATGGCACTTGAGTGTTTTGAGTACTACCAGAAGAAGGTGTATATATAGTAGAATTCTCCCTTTGATTAAAATGGATTCGATTTAGCTACTCTAGCTTGCCAAACATATCCTAACAGTTTTCAGAGGGATGATTGGTCTGTCCACAATGAGTACAGAAAAATCATCATCTTCCTGTGCTTTTACCAAAACCTCGACCACGTTCAATGGTTCGCCCTCGCCCACATCTACCAAAAGATACAAGGGCATTCACTTAAGGCATGCATATGCTTCCTTGATGTTGGGTAACTTTTTCTCAGTCAAAATACCATTTTTCGAACTCTCTAATTAGGGTTCAAACTAGATAGAAAACCAACAACCAATTCTCTTTCAAGAATTGCAACATTTGTAATTAGATTATGATAAAAAGTAAGGTCTCCTCATAAACCTTCTAGAATGCCATAACAATCACTTTAATGACTCATCGCCTTGTTGACATGAGAAAAAAGCTTCATACAACTCATAAAGTCTACAAATATTCTTCCGGCCAAACCGTTCCTTAAGACAATCCCATAGCAATTTTTCATCTGAACCCATCTGGTGGTAGTAGCAACTGAAGGTTCAATACTATTAAATAACCAAGTAATCTCCATATATAGTATCCTCCTATATCCATTTACGATGATCTTTAAACTAACAAACTGGAAGTTTATCTGTCAAGTAATTCTCTTTTCCCTAAGCAGTCAAATATTTTACTACTCCTATTGTCCATAACACAAAATTTTCATTATTCAATTTAATTGTTCTAATGGAAACTCCAATATAAGTAGGAGCTACAGATCGGGCAGCCATGATGATAACAGTATCTATTGTTTGGTATGTTGATTTGAGTGATGGCCGGTAAACTTTTTTTTTTTTCGACGGCTCTAATACCATGTTAGCTAGGATCATAGAAGAAAAAATGGGTTCCTATTATTCACCAAAAAAGGCATAATACAATAGCTCTCTCTCTCTCTCTCTCTCTCTCTCTCTCTCTCTCTCTCTCTATATATATATATATATATATATATATATATATATAAACACAATGTTAAAAGACTACTTGTATCCTTCGTAAAAATAACTCTTAACTCTAACAAATACAATTTGATATGGATAAGTTGTTTTAGTGTCTGCATTTGTTCAATGTAGTTCAACTCCAGGGTAATAGAGAAGAGAACACTACAACCATAATTGATGGCGATTTGAGTATTGTTTATAATGATAGCTCATTAAATCTCACTTACCATATAAATGATGTTAATGGTGATTATGGCTATGTTTGGATGGGAAAGGGAAATGAGGGGGCATCTAAGATTGTGGGAGATATTTCCTTGGCAACCAATATTGACTGTAAGTTGTTGCTTAAAGATGTCAAATATGTACCAGGTATTCGCCTTAAGTTGATCTCTACAGGAAAGCTTGATGATGATGGTTAATTAATACTAAAAAGTGTAAATGTAATAAGGATAAAAATTATTAGTTTTTCACTAAAAGTATTGATTAATGCCCTCATAACTTATAAATTATATGAGTGCTCCCCTAATAATTTTTTACATTAAATTAATCTGCAATATGGTATTTTTTTATCTTGTAAATATTTTTCAGGAATAAAGATAGAATTGAAATTAAAAGAGGGAACAAAGAAGAACTGATAGAGCAATTTAAAATGCATCATTGAGGAGATGTAATTAATAAATATTTTAAAACAAATTAAAAAAAAAAGAAAAGGTGAGCAACCATGCTCATGATGGTCAAGTGGCCATCTTGCCACCTGACCATCACACATCTAAATGTATATGTATATTATAAAATAAAATGATTAAAAAAATAGGATGCTCCCCTTGCCCATAAAAGGCAAGGGGATGCAAGCAAAGAAGGGCAAAGCTGGGAAGGAGAGAATGGGAGAAAGTTGAGGAATTCCTTCAATCTTTTTTTCTTGTTTTCTTCTATAATCAATCTTCGTATAATAGATTTCAGAAATTTGTTAAATAAAATGAGTGTTCTGTTTTCCAATATGAGTGGCTAAATTTTCTAATATGGGGTGAAAGGTGAAACTCAAGAATTCAAATTATTAAATTAATTACTCTCTCAAGGAAGTCTTGAAGTTTATTTAATTTATTTATATTTTTCTTCCTTACTTGTTTCTTTTATGTTATTTTAATTTATAAATAAAAATTTCTTTGATTTATATGTTATTTTGACATAATGTCGATAGTTTAATATAGTTGTGGTACATTAGGTATTTAGTCCTATATTTATCACACTAATGGTTAGTTAAAAATCAAATGATATAATAATTAACTGGTAAAAGAAATGCAAAATAGAAAGTTTGAGAGAGTGTTATAACCAAATTTGGAATCTAAGAATGGTTTCCATAACATTAGCATATTTTTAGATTGATTAAGATTAATTTGTTTTCCTGCATTAAATTTTCTTGGTTTAATAAATTGACTACTAAATTTTAAATTATTGTGGTTTGACCTTGGTCTCACCGAGTCATATTATTACTAGACACTCTTATACTTTGAAGTAATAACACTTTTGAGTAGTTTCAAGTTTTTGGGATAATTGCCAGGGATAACACAAGTAATACTAAAGAAATCTGGGATAACCGTTTTAAAAGATTAAAAAAGCGAACCAATCCCAACACGAATTATATCTAGTTGGCGCATGTGCATTGATTACAGAAAATTAAATGATGCCACTAGAAAAGATTATTTTTCTCTTCTATTTCTAGATTAAATTCTCAAAAGCGTAGCTGGACACCTCTACTACTGCTTTCTTGATAGCTACTCTAGCTATTATCAAACTCTTATAGCTTTAGAAGATCAGGAAAAAATCACATTCACATGCTCATTTGGAACATTTGTATTTAGGAGAATGTCTTTTCGACTTTGTAATGTTCCTACAACATTTTAAAGATGTATGCTAAGTATTTTTAGTGATACGGTTGAAAATTTTCTAGGAGTTTTTAGGGATGATTTAACTGTATTTAGTAATTCTTTTGATACATGTCTTGATAATCTAAAAAGAGTTTTGGAACGATGTAAACAAAAAAGAACTAGTTTTAAATTGGGAAAAATGTCATTTCATGACCATTTCTAGAATTGTCTTAGGGCCATAGCGTGTCTTCAAAAGGAATTGAAGTTGACAAAACAAAGTTGAAGTCATCTTAAAATTATCGTCACCAAAGACAATTAGAGAAGTTTGTTTCCTTTTTAGGATACACATGATTTTATAAGAGGTTTATAAAAGATTTGACTGTCATATCTAGACTACTTTGTAACCTCCTAATAGAAGACCCACCTTTTAAATGGATTAAAGATTGTCAACAAGCTTTTGAAAAGATAATTAGTCTTTAGACATCAGCTCCAATGATGTATCCCCCTGATTAGTCTTTTCCTTTTGAGCTAATGTGTGATGTTAGTGATTATGCTGTTGGCCTTGTTCTGGGACAAAGAAAGGAAGGTAGGTCTTTTATTATCTATTATGCAAGTAGAACTTTAAATAGTACTCAAATAAATTAGACCACAACTTATAAAGAACTACTTGTTGTAACTTTTGCACTGGATAAATTTTTTTTGTATTTAATTGGTTCATCTACTATTGTTTATTTTGATGATGTTGCTGTTAGATATTTAATGTTTGAACAAGATGCTAAGTGCTGAGTGTTAGAAAATAAATATTTATAAAGGAGAAAATCGTCATTTTACATTTCACATCTTACTATCAACCTTACTTTTATATATTTAAGTTTATTATAATTAATTATGTGTGTTTTATTTTAATTAAGTATTTTATGTATTTTAGGGAAAGCATGGTCATTTCACAATAAACGAGAGATCAGACAGCAAAACGGACATCACTTTTGAACTCAAGACGGTTGAAAACCTTAGGAGGAGCATAAAAGGAAAAATGAGATTGTTCACGTGCATGGTACTGTCTACATTACTGTTCATGACACTGTTCACACAGACGGATCGATGACGTGGCATTAACCGATGATGTGGCATTGACTGATGAGGTGTCATGATCCAGTTGGACTAAAATTCTTATGTACTGTTGATGGTGATGTGGCAGCATATCAGTGGACCAAAAATCTCGTGTACGGTACATGCATCACACAGGATTATTTTCAACTAAACCGCGTCACTATTCAACCCGGGTCAAATCGTGTTATTATTCACCCGCGTGGTCAAACCGCGTACTGTTGACTGATGACGTGGTGCAATCCTGAGCGTCCAAACTGTTTTTAATCCGATGACCACTATTTACTCAATGTATCTAAAAAAAGAGGCCTCCCCCATCCCATAATTTGATATCTCTGAATTCATTTTTGGGATCCATTTTCTGTAAATCCCTCTCCATCTTGTATTTTCTACATATTTTAATAAATTCTCTTTTTGCCCTCAGTTCAATTATGAGTAGCTAATTTTCTTTCAAGCTTGGGTTGAAGGTGAAGTCTCAACATGTGTCATGAGTTTTATTTGGTAAATTTATTTTCTCTTTCCCTCTAGTTTTTATGGATGTTTTGACTTCTCGTCGATAAATAATAATAATCTTGTCTAGATATCACCTTGGTTTTATCGGCTCCCTAGTACAAGGTTATTATTATTTGGCACGATAATCACTTAGCGACATATTAATTAGAGTGTGGTTCATGAGGTGTGGATTCCCCCCTCATGATTTAATTGGCATTAATAAGGAATATTTAGCCAATGGTGCATGTTGATACGGATCCAGATACCCAAGTATGTCATTTCAATAGAATTCTCTTCAAATTATTCTCGCCATTTCAATTCCAATTTTAGGATAATCCAAATCATTTCACCACAAATTCAATCACCCATTTAGAGAATTAATTCTATACACAATTAAAATCCATTTCCTCGTGGGATCGACACTCGTCACCATTGATCTATACTACAATAGATTTGTGCACTTGCTAATTCAATAAAATTTGCACAACAAGTTTTTGGCACCGTTGCCGGGGAGGTAAGTAATTTTAATTCATATAATTAATTTTTGTGAATAATTTCATTTAATTGTTTTCTTGTATTTTTTTTAAAAAAAGAATAAAAGTGAATCTACATTTAAAAGTTAGTATTTCTTTTCTTTTTCTCTTCTTTAAAATTCTGTAATTTAATTTTTAATTTATTTTTCTTTGTATACTTTTTTGTTTATCTTATTAATTTATTTTTAGTTAATTTATTTCATGTATTTATTTTTGTGTATTTTTATAGAAAGGTTTTAACAGCGTAATAAGGTTAGTATCGTAATTTCTCTCTATTCTTTATTTTTTATTTTGTTCCCATCTTTATTTTTATTTTATTTGTTTTGCATGCATGGTCGAAGGTTATGATTACCTAGTCTCGAACCTATAGACCTTGAGCTTAAGAAAACACTTCGCACACACAAGCATGTTAAAAATAAATTTAGAATGGATTTACAAGCACCACATGAGAGACCATTCAAGGACTATTTTAGTCCTTTAGCTAATTTGAGCACATCATGTATAAGATACCCAAATGTTGCTACTAAGAGCTTTGAACTAAGACCTAGTGTGCTAAATTGTCTCCCTACATTTTATGGCTTAGAAAATTAGGACCCATATAATCATCTGAATGATTTTCATGCTATTTTTCAAATATTTAAATATGAGAATTTTTCAGACGATGATGTTAAACTCATATTATTCCCATTTCTTTAAAGGATAGAGCTCGTTCATGGTTAAATACTTTGCCTGCTAATAGCATTACATCATGGGAACAAATGGTAACTAAATTTTTGAATAAATATTTCCTAGTGCATAAAACCAATGCTATTCACAGGGAAATTTCAAAGTTTACCTAGAGAAATGACGAGCAGTTTTTCAAAACATGGGAGCGATTCAATGGGCTACTCTTGAAGTGTCCACATCATGGGTATGAGAAATGACACTAATGCCAATATTTTTTGGAGGGAATATTGTCGAATGTGCAAGAATGATTAATGGCAACAAGTAGAAGAGAGTTAATGTCAAAAAGTGTATCAGAGATTTGGGAATTCTACCAGCGACAAGCGGATATTCCCAACAATTGAGTCAATCACTCAGGAATACTAGAAGAATTAAGGGAGTAAATGAGGTTCACATTGGCGAGTCAAGTTCAGAAATTAAAGAAGTCAAGGAGATAATTGAAGGTCTCTTTCGACAAATAGCATCGTTATCGACTGCTAAATCAACAGAGCCACATGATCATGACTCATACTCAGATCAAGCCATTGCCATAGGTGTAATGAGAAAACCATCGAATTACAACCCATATTCCAACATTTATAACCCTAGATGGAGAGACCACCTCACTTTTTCATGGTCTCAAGGATTCCAACAGAATGGACCAGCAGCTCCAACTCCACCAATTCCTCAAAATCCTCAAGCCTCTCAGCCACCATTTAGACCATACAATCAAAACTAGAATTACTCTCAACCCAGACCATGGGAGGATTCATTCCAGAATCTCAAGAATCTTATACACTCCACGATTGAGCAACAGAACCACATCATTGATGGACTATGAAATGAGTTGAGAGCATGCTCTAACTCACAAGCCCAATCAATTTCAAACCTCGAGAAGATGGTGGGACAGCTTGCTTCTTCAGTTCAGAACTTGGCAATGACTGTTGAGAAAGGTAAGTTTCCAAGTCAACTAGTGCCTAATCCTAAATAAGTGCATGAAATAAGTACTAGTTCACCACAGCAGCATGGAGAGGTCAAAACTGTTATAACCTTACGAAAAGGAAAAGAAGTCGACAATAAAGTGGAGATGCTGGTGATAAATGAAAATCAAATTGTACCTGTGAATGTTGAGGACTCACCATCGGAGGAGAAAGAAGAAACCAACCCGCGAGAATATATTCCCAACGCTCCATTTCCTCGGAGGTTAGCGAAAGGAAAGAAGGACAAATCCACATGTGAGATTCTCAAAATCTTCAAACAGGTAAGTGTTAACATTCATTTACTTGATGCCATGAAGTAAATTCCATCTTATGCCAAGTTTTTTAAAAACCTTTGTACTAAAAAGAGAAACATTCATGTTTAAAAGAAGAAATTTTTAACAAAAAACATTAGTTCTATCCTCCAATATAAAATTCCTCTAAAATGCAAAGATCCAAGCTCTCCCACAATCTCATGTAGTATGGGGAACCACACAATTGAGAAAGCTTTGTTAGATTTAAGAGCTAGTGTAAATCTGTTGCCTTACTTAGTATTCTTGAAACTTGGATTTGGAGAATTACACCCAACTCCAGTGGTGTTACAGCTTGCAGATCGGTCCACAAAAATACCTCATGGTATTGTGGATGACGTGCTTATTCAGGTAGGCAAGTTTTATTTTCCTGTTGATTTCATTGTAATTGACACTCAACCAATAGAGAATTCAAGGAAGCACATCTCTATTATTCTAGGTCAACCTTTCTTGGCAACTGCGGATACTCACATTCAATGCAGAACTAAAAATATGTAGTTGTCCTTCGGCAACATGACTATGGAACTAAACATCTTCAACATTGCCAAACAACCTCACAATGCAGATGATGAAATTGTTGATGTGGATTTAATAGAAGCATTAGTTGACGACATTTTTCTTTCTAACCTTAGTGATGGTCATTTACAAATATGTTTAACTCACTTTGGTTTAGATTTTGATATTGACAGATCAGTCGATGAGGTCAACGTCCTACTTCACTCAACACCATCCATGGACACTAATAAATGGAAGTTAAGAGTTGAGCAACTAGCATCATCAGAGAAGAAACTCATCTAATCATCAGAATCACCACCGAAACTCGAGCTCAAACCATTGCCCAATACTTTGGAATATGCATTTTTGGGAGAAGAAAATAATCTACCGGTAATCATCTCATCATCCCTAAATGACGAACAAAAAGATAAGTTGTTGGATGTTTTAAAAGAGCACAAAGGAGCATTAGGATGGACTATAACAGACATCAAAGGTATATACCCAGTAGACTGCATGCATTACATTCACCTACATAAAAATGCTAAATTGAAGGAAATGCAATGTCGGTTAAATCTTATATGAAAAAAGTTGTTAGATCTGAAGTCCTTAAGCTATTAGACTCAGATATCATTTACCCAATTTTTGATAGTTCATGGGTCAGTCCTGTACAAGTTGTCCCCCAAAAGTCAGGAGTCACAGTAGTTACCAATGCTCATAATGAATTAATACCAACTAGAGTAACTACAGGATGGCGTGTATTCAATCACTCACAAAGTGGCGACCCCATATCATCCGCAAACCAGTGGCCAAGTTGAGATCTCTAATTGAGAAATAAAGCACATATTAGAAAAAGTGGTGAAGCCAGACAGAAAAGATTTTGACAAAGTATTCAATCACTCACAAAGTGGCGACCTCATATCATCCGCAAACCAGTGGCCAAGTTGAGATCTCCAATTGAAAAATAAAGCACATATTAGAAAAGACGGTGAAGCCAAACAGAAAAGATTGGTCATTAAGACTTGATGATGCATTATGGGCATATAGAACGGCTTTTAAGACCCCGATTGGGATGTCACCCTACAAGCTAGTGTATGAAAAAACTTGCCACATACCTATGGAACTCGAGCATTGTGCATATTGAGTCATCAAGAAATTCAATTTGCCATGCAGCAAGCCAGCTCAGAAAGAATATTACAGCTGGCAGAACTTGAAGAAACTCACAATGATGCATACGAAAATGCCAAGATTTACAAGCAGCGAATGAAAGTCTTCTATGACAAGCGAATTATAAGAAAATATTTCACTCCAGGTTAGAAAGTGCTTTTGTTCAATCCTCACTTGCACCTATTTTCAGGTAAGCTACGCTCTTGATGGTCTGGTCCCTTTATTGTTTATACTATTTTTCCACATGGGGCAATTGAAATTAAGGATCCAAAGAATTGTATCACATTTAAAGTTAATGGTCAAAGATTAAAGTCATATCTAGAGTACCAACCACATAGAGAAGACACCGAAATAAATTTGAGTGTCCCACCAGATTTGAATTGATTTTTTTCTTTTCGATGGTTTGATTTTTTTTCTTTCTTTTTATTATTATTTTGCTAATTAAAATTATTTCTGTATAAGTGTATTTGTTTGACCATTAAGGTTTCTCTTATCATTGTTAATCATGAGTACCATACTTAGACTGTTTCTCCTGAACATTTTTAAACCACTTCAACGTGTTAAAACTTATCTCAAAAGGAAGATTCAGTTTTGTAAAACACATCGTATTTGGGTTCCACAACCACTAGAGTTAGTATCCTATGTTGAGGATTTAGAAAGCCAACTCAGAGACATTGAGAGAAGTGTTTACGACATCCAGTTAAACCTTGAGGTAAATTCAATAAGAGGATGATTTTAATTTTCTTTGTGTATTTTAATTTGTTTTTCTGTTTGTGTATTTTAGTTTTTTACTCCAGTGAAGTGGCGGATAACGGTACTCCGTGATAATCAAGTCGATTACTTCAGTTTTCCATAATAAATGATATTATGAGGCGAAGGTATGGACAAAAACGAGATTCTAGCGAAGCTTCACAAGCGATTCTATTCACTTCCTTAGAATGCCCTCCTTACAATCTATAAAGTCCTGTCCGAACGCATGCGATTACTCATGAGGAATAACATACCTGCTGACATCCGTTAGTTAATCGAGGCTAAAATACGATTAATAGGTGAGTTACCTCCAAAATTTATTACATACATGTCTGCTTGTGGTAAAATAAATCATGCAAGAAAACTATGAACTTGAAGAATTTCTATTGCTTGTCACAAGTGTGCTAGAATGAGTTGCGATAAAAATCTATGTTCTTTAGGAATGGTGTCTAATAACAAGGAAGATAAGATTCAATTCATTAGGGATGGCTTGAATAAGGATTTATTGAATGATATCCTTTTGTCTCTTGAAACGCATCTCAGTGGATATGTGCAAGGAACGATTCTCCGGTTATAACCATTATTCCAGAAAGATCATGCACGATATAGTCTTGGGAATCTGACTATAAACGATCCTATTTGCCAGCTTATAAGAAAATTGGATGTGAAGCCTATCCTCGACCCATAGAGGGCGTTCAAGCCGTTTTTAGACGTAAAACGAGAGGAAGATGTGAGCCACAGTCGCAACTACTTATACATATCCTTTTAACTTCACTATTATTTTATTTCACTGTTGTTTTATAATTTGCATTATTTTCTTTAATAATTTTATTTTATTACTGTTTACTTTTTGGCTCGCAAGCCATGTGCTTTACACGTTATTTGACACTGACATGTTACCTCATACACAACTGTGATCCACTATCACCAAGATTCTTAAATATGATTTTTTGTTTAGCACTCACAAATTGTTTTTGAGAAGTATCCCAATGGCAGCTACTTCTAATAGACAATTCAAGAACATTTGTGCGCTTTCTGGATTTACCTATGGCAAACATAAAGAGTTTATTGATGCAATCATCGATCTTAGTCGAAGCATAGCAGAGAGAAAATTGCACTTGGTGTATGGAGGAGGTAATCGATGGTTATCAAAATTGGTTTCAGAAGCTGCTTTTGTCAAAGAAAGCCAAGTGTTCGACATCATCCCAAGAGTCCTAAAACATTTTGGCAGTTTGTCTGACTCGCCGACTAGAAAAGAGTTAGTCGTCTCAGGTATGCAAGAAAGAATAACTGAAATACTTAATCGTGCTGATGCTTTTATTTTCCTTCCAGGAGATCTTGCAACACTAGAGGGACTTATCACACTAGCATCTTGGGCCCATTTACACATTCATCAGAAACCCATTGGTTTACTAAATGTCAATAATTTTTATGATGGCTTTATCGCATTTTGTAACCATGCAATAGAAAACCATTTCGTTCCTTCCCATGCCAAAAAGCTTTTTATTTGTGCTCACACTGCTAATGAGCTACTTGATCTGTTACAAGTTTATAGACCGGAGCCAGACCCCTGGACCTTTGTGTTTGAGCTTCCAAATAATAATGGTAATAGTAGCCGCAGTAAGAAGTACAAATTAGATTTAACTCTCCGCTTGTAAATATTTTCTTATGTGTTGCACCACCCAGGTGATATCTTTTAAACTTTACTTCTTTCCTTTAAAATATTGAGTATAATATTTCGTTCTGGTTGGGTGGAGGGAATAGTCGACAATTGCAGAATATTGGTTAAGTTATTACTATTTTTTTTTTGTAGAAACTAACTGTTGCTAACTTTTTGTGTTAAAGATAGCTGAATATGGAGTGTAGTGACTCTAGAAGCGCATTTTCATCCTTTGAAAAAATTAAAAAATTTAATTTCTCCTCTGTAAATATACATTTTCAAATTTTTGAGTCGAAAATGGCTGAATATGGAGTATAGTGCCTTTAGAAACGCATCTTCTTAGTAAAAAAAGTATTTTATTTTTTATGATTTTAAGTGTAGCTTTTCTAATTAGTTTTTATGCATCTTTTCACCTTTTGGCATGCATATTTTTCTTTCATGTTTAGGATAGGTTGGGGGTATAATGTTGTTTAAAAAATAAAAAAAATAAAAAAAAATTTGTGTGATTTGTTTTAACATTGGATAACATGATTAATTTTATATTTTAGTATTTGTATTATATTTGATCTTAAGTGATGTGACACTATGTTTTCTACTCTACATGCTGATGTCGGAGACAAATATGAGTTGTTTGAAGGAATGAACATGTCATAATAAGTAACAAGTGGGTTTTTGAGCCTATCATTTTTCTTGGAGAGTAACCCTTTTGCCCATTCTTTATACAGCTTAGCAGTTTATTATTTTATACACGATCTCTAGATTTCTTTTGAGTTAACCCTTAAAAAAAAGGAAAGTAAAATTTAAAAAAAAAGAAAAAAGAAAAAAATGTGTGTTGCTACATTTAGAGGCCCATCTAACTAATAGATATAGGAGATTACTTAGAGTCTTAAAAACCGATGGAAATGCCATCTTTGATTAGTTTGAGCCTTTCTAGTCATTCTTTTTGTAAAATATCCATAGTTAACCCTTTTGAGCCTTTGTAAATAAATAAAAAATATTTCTTTGTGAAACTTATCATCTTGACCCACTCCAATTTAAAGTATTACCCAATATTACCCAATAGTTGAGCCAGATTTAAGAAAATCCACTAGAGAATGACGACCTTCCACTAGATATCCTCTCCATGAATATGTAATGCTTATAGATGGAGGAAGGCAGAATGTTTTGAAGAATCCATGCCTCATCAACAAAATAATAAGTAGGTTAAAACCATACAAGAGGAGATGAAATCCTTGAATGAGAACCACATATATGTCTTAGTAAAGCTTCCTAAAGGAAAGAAGACATTGAAGAACAAATGGATTTACAAGGCTAGATTAGTCGTGAACGGTTTTAGTAATAAAAAAGGTGTTGATTTTAAAGAAATATTTTCTCCTATGGTAAAAATTCTTCTATCCAAGTTGTTCTAGAATTAGTAGCTAGCTTGAACTTGGAGATTGAATAGTTTGATGTAAAGACAACTTTATTGCACGATGACTAAGAGAAGGAAATATACATAGAGCAACATGAAAGATTTAATGTCAAAACTAAAGAAGAACTTATGTGCAAGTTGAAGAAAAGTTTGTAAGGGTTTAGACAGGCACCAAGATAGTGGTACAAAAAGTTTGATTCTTTCATGGAGAATCATGGTTTCAGTATGACTATGTGCGACCATTATTTTTCTGTAAAGAAGTTTGGTGATAATCATTTCATCATTCTTTTACTTTATGAGGATGACATGTTGACAGTTAGCCAACATGCTAGTTGGCATGAAGATTTCTTACGGTATAAAATATGGGAGGTTATGGTTATCTCAAGAAGCATATGTTGAAAGGGTTCTTGAAAGATTTAACATGAGTGAAGTAAAATCTATTTGTTTTCCACTTGCCAACCATTTTAATTTTAGCTTCGACCATTGTCATACAAGTGAGAAAGAGAAGTAAAAGATAAAAGGAGTTCCTTATACTTGAACGATTGGTAGTTTGATGTATATTATGGTTTGTACAAGACTAGGTATTGCTTATGCAGTTAGTGTATTCAGCCGGTTTCTCTCCAATTCGGGCAAAGAACACTGGACAGTAGTAAAATGAATTCTCAAATATCTTAGAGACACTTCCAAGGAATGTTTTATATTTGGTAGTGACAAATATGTGTTACAAGTACACACAAATGCAGATATGGCAGGGGATGTTGATTCTAGAAAATCTCTATTAGGATATTTGCTTACCTTTGCAAGATGAGCAGTCTCATGGTAGTCCAGACTTCAGTAATGTGTTGTCTTGTCTACCACAGAAGCAAAGTATATTGTAATTACTGAAGGTTGCAAAAAAAACCTTGTGGATAAAGAATTTCCTGCAACAATTGGGTGTGAAGCATCATAGCTATATTGTATACTACGACAGTCAGAGTACCATTCACTTGGCAAAGAATTCGACATACCATTCGAAATCTAAGCATATAAATGTGAGGTATCATTGGATACTACGTGCTTGAGAAGAAAAAATTACAACTTGAGAATATTCACACAATAAAGAATAAGTCAGATATAATGATAAAGTCATTACCCAAAGAAAAGCCGAAAAGCTATATGCAGAAAGTGGGCTTGGTTGTTCCCCTCAAATGATCTAGAGGGGAAGATTTGTTGGGTCCATCTCATTTGGGTCCAAAAGCCCAAAGTCTAAAAAGGCTAGCTTGATGTGCAATTAACATTAAGCTTTGGACTTGATGAAATTTGCTATGAAATCAGGCTTTAAGAGCAAGCGAGACTAATGGGAAAAGAGAAAAGAAGAAAGTGGCTGGCTATTACAATTTTAGTACAAAATTTTTAATTTTTGATTGGACGATCAGAATGTGAAATTCACTTCATTTTCTCTTTAATTTTGAGGGTAAGTTTCCGGTATCGCCCTTTACAATACTATTGGTCTTAATTTTTTATTTTATTCTCTGATTCACTATTATTTGAGATATTTATTTGTTAGAGAGACAAATATTAAGTTATTACTATAAGCTAAAAATATTGAGATTCTTGATGTTAATAGCCTCCAGTATTATATAGTGAGAATTTGTGCTATAATTCTATTAAAATAGTGGAAGATTATATCGGACTAACTCCCGTGGTTTTTTCCACTTTGGTTTTTCTCGTAAAAAATTGTATATCTTACAATTGGTTTTTGCTTAGGATTTATTGATTTATTTTTCTACTATTTATTATGGTACACATCCTATTTGATCACACAAAGAGAGAAAGAGTTTTGTTTTTAATTAATTTATAACTATTTGTGTGAGTCCCTTTTCTAATAATTATGTATGAAATTCTATAAAAAAAAAAAAGAGAGAGAGAAGAAGAAGAGGAAGAAGAAGAAACAAGATTAAAAAAAAAAAAAGTGGAGGAGAGTGAGGGATCGACAAGAGGAGAGAAAATAATTTTTAAATTAAGGCTCATATTTTGAGAATCCGAAACATTCAGTTTTTTATATTTTCAGGGAACAACAGGGATTGTTGAGTAATTGAGCCAAAATTGTTGTAATGCGCGACCGCACAATAGTTTTGTCCTATTCGCTTTATTTTTTTTTTTCAGTTAAATTTGTATCTACATCTAATAAACTCTCCGATTGAATTAAAGAAGAGTTTAATGTATCTATATCGAAAAACGAAAATATTTACTTCATCTGCTTAAATGTGTCATCTGTATCTGTAAACGAATATTTGTACTTTTCAATCCATGAACATTTTTTCATGATTTACTAATAAAAATACTTTTGATATCAATAAATACAACTATTATCCAATTTCAAATTATTGATTTTAGATCCTTGAGTCACTCATAAATACGTATCTGACTATTTTTCTTTTTTTTTAAAACAAACTCTACTTTGTAGAAAATGAATTGTGTGCTTCTTATTTAATTATTTTTAAATGAAATATAAAAAATATTTTATAATTTTATTTTTAAACATATAAAATGATAAAACAAATTTTAGGATAAAAGTATTAATTAATTTTAGAAAAAAAGACATCTACACTCCCAAGATTTAAGAGAATGATTATGTGGACTAGTAAGTTTTTTATAGAGGATACCAAAATCTCCTTGGGATTATAATATCCGTAGCAGATAGTAACTAAAAAATTGACTTTAAATTTTTTTAATAAATATAATAATAATTGAAATAGTTGCATTTATCTAGTAGATTAATAATATTGGAATTATTTTTTATATATAAAATAAATTTTGAAATATAAATTATTATATTTAGTTCAATAATATATTTGTATTTATTATAAAAATTTTAAATAAATCTTTGGGTTAAATAGACTTTTCAATTAATAATATATTTTATGTATTAATAATATCAAAATTATTTTATATAATATTGAAAATAATTTAAAATTTTATATATCGTTTTCAATATGATGATTCTATTTATTAAAAGTTTAGTTTAATATAATATGATATTTTAAAGTATTAAAATATTTTTTCAATATTGAAATTATTTTAAAATTTATATATTGTAATATTTATTTTAATATTATATTTTTATTTATTATAAAAAAACTAGAGTCAAGTTTTTTGAGTTAATAGA